>CM019720.1:1840101-2255101 GCA_009760885.1 Achatina immaculata
CATTTCTTTGTGTTATACTACGTATTAGAGAGAGAGGGGAGGGTGAGAGATAAGGAGAGAAAGAAAGAAAGAGAAAGAAAAAGAAAGAGAGAGAGAGAGAGAAAGAGAAAGAAAGAAAGGTTGAGAAAGAGAAAGAGAGAGAAAGAAAGATTTGGAGAGCGATAAGGAAAGAATGAAAGAGAAAGAGATGAATCTAATTTTAGAGTGATATAAATAGTACAGCGAACTGTAACCAAAATACCTATAATAATATATCACTATAGTAATAATATATATATAATATATATATATATATATATATATATAGAGAGAGAGAGAGAGAGTTTTGACTTCAAAAATAATACCAATATCTCGAAAAAGATATAAACATTCAAGTATTTAGATGCCACCAAAATACACCTAAATTCCATCATGATTGGATAGAGTCTGGCAGGACAAACGGTTGCTCTGTCAGTCTGAAAATATTTAAAATGCAGTGTCACAGCTTCTTCTGGAGTTGAGGAAGGAAAGGCGGCCAGGCATGATATTGACCATATCACCCTCTAGTGTGCTGACAGGTCAAGGAAAATATGGGCACTAACACCATATCACTATGTGCCTTTAAGGCATGACAGGATTAGCTTTACCTTTTTCAGTCATAGGGACATCATTAAACATTTTTATTTGAACTCTATTACAGAAGATCATTTCTAGTAATGCGTAATTTACGTAATCTAGTTTACTTAAGTACACCCAAACATGATCTTCCTAAATTCTTGGATCATTGTATCTCACTCTTACATGTTCCATCTCTTCTCTAAATCACATCCAATTTCTGTTTCATGGTGTGTACTGAAACAACCCATAAACAGGCAGTATTTCACGTTGCAACATCTTTGCAAACAAATCCTCAAAAATTTCCAGCACCGCAGTGTTATCATTGAATTTGTCCTTTTTTTTTAAGACTGGAATCTTAGTCTCTCTGACGTCCACGTTTCGCATTGTAGGGACGTTCTTCTGGATAATCGTAGGAAACAAAATATCCAACTGTTTGGACGTTAGAAGATCAAGGAAAATTTGCATATGTGCAGGTAAGAGGTAATGTGAGCCAGGCATAGTTTGTAAACACAAAAGATACACAGTTCTTTACTAGAAAAGCAACAAACATTGTACAATTCTTATAATATAAAAGAATTCCTTCCTCCACGTTGGAGAATGATTATATATATATATATATATATTATATATATATATATATATACACAAAGTCAGACAATTAAGTAATGAGACTAACTCCATAAAACTAAAATAAACAACTGTTGAAGATATAACCTGCATTTTATTCAAAGTAAGGCCCTTGTGCATTGATACAGCGAGTGGCACGATCTAACAAACACTGAAACGACCTCTGCAGTTCTTCTGTTGGTATGGCTCTTAAACTCGAGGTTACGGCCCTTTGGATGCCATCATTATCGTCAAAGAAGCGTCCTTTCAATGGTATTTTAATATTTGTAAGTAGAAAATAATCGCAGGGAGACAAATCTGGGGAATAGGGTGAATGGTTGAGAACACACAATTGTTTTTCGGCCAAAACATCTTGTAAAACTACCACTCGTTGAGTCGGTGCATTATCATGAAGAAGGAAAAAAACTGCCAGGTGTTGAATACTCGGGTCTGACTCGGAGAATCCTTTTCAATAGGCGTTTCAAAATACTTACACTTTTCCATTAAGAATGGAAGAAAAAAAAAGAGAAAACTGATGATAAATATTTCCATGAAAATAAAGGGTTAATCATTGTTGAAAGAATCAAAAGATATAACAAGAAAAGAGAACGCAAAAATCGAAGCAAACTTTCCATAGAATGTTATTGTTTTACCAGACTTTTGAAGATTTAAGTTATTAGTTCTCTCTGGTTCTTGTTTGAAATGCAGTGACAAACAAGATCTCGGCATATTTTTTACCCCTGGAAATTGGATCTGTAACTTATTGTCAAAGAACTTTGACCTTTTATTAATCACAAACAAATTATTACAGTAGGAGTGTTGCGAATGTTAACACTGTCGGAACTAATTAAGGACAGGATGTTTGTTGGCACGGCTGTAGCAAAAACTGTCGAAGAGAACGAAACTAGGGGCAAATACTCAAACCATCAGAGAACTAACACTGTCAAGCAACTGTTTCGGCGCTTTAAACTTCTGACGATCTGGAGAGTATGGGGAGAGGATGAAAGGGGGAGAAAGTGAATACCCCCTGGATTATCACCCCAAGAGGTCAGTGAGTTATTGGTTCTAACCGTTTCTGGACACACTCCTCAAACGCTTTTGGCACTACTTATGGACCTGGAAGCTTGAGACATAAATAGCCCACATGTCGGCGTCATACCCGGGACCAGAATTATAGTCTCTTCCATTAAATAGTTACCTTAGTCTGAGTTGGGGACAACATTCCATCGCTACCAGTAAGTCGACAGGTACTCCGATTTCCCCCATAGTATATCCCTCGACGTACTGCAGCTAATGGTAAGAGTTTCAATCTTTTGTCAATTGTTCATTTGTTCTAGCCTCTTCGAAGAATGTTTGAAACGGCAACTCTAAATGTATATGTGATGCAGAGCAAATTTTATTGAGGAAAGACGCTGGCGATGGTTGGGACATGTGCTCCGAATGACTGATAACTCACTACCAAAAACAGCACTAAGATGGACACCACAGGGGAACAGAGGTAAGGGTAGACCAAAAGAGACATGAAGAAGAACAACAGAGAGAATGTTGAGCAATACAGGGCTCACCTGGGCAAGAGTAGAAAAAAAGCCAAAGGACAGGCATTTGTGGAAAACCCTTGCGGAAGCCCCATGTGCCCTTGGCACTTAAGGTTCAGAGAGAGAGAGAGAGAGTGAGAGAGAGAGAGCAAATTTGTACAGTAAGTACATATAGATATGTTAGTAATATGGGCCTAGCTCTGTTGGTTCTGGGGAGCGACTTCATTACGCTCTGGGCATGTCTATACGTGTTAGGTCTTTAATATCAGGATTTACTTTAGTGTTTTTTAGGAGATGACTCTAGCGTTTTGTTAATTGTGTGTTTCTCGTGATCTAGCATTTGTTGAATTCGCAACTTTTGACCTTAAATATATATTTTTTCAACTAAGTAGTCCAGAGATAACTAAATACTGAAACGTACAAAGCTCTCATCTTTCATTATTCTAAAGGAAAAAAGAAAGATTTTTAAGCTGCCTGGGGCGTTTTGCATAAATGAATGACAATAATATCCTGGCGCAAGTATTGTATGGCCGAAGTGTAATAGACAGACGAAGAGAAAGCTGATATTCCAAATTATTTGCAAGTCATCTACGAGAGATATCTACATAAAATATGGAACCATCAAAACTGTGCCACATGTACGAATGAGCCTCTACTGTTATCAGACGCGGTGTGACATTCAGACATGAAACGAAGATTAAGCTGTGGGACAGGATAATGTCTTGCAGAGATTAGAACTTGCACCGCAATGGCTGCGCCTACTTATTGTTTTCGTCCTTGATTCTGTTACTGATAAGAATTCTGACAAGTTGATACCAGTGTGACGCTTCTTATCTGCCGTAAGCATCAGATAACAATCTTTTTTAGGCTATAAAAGGTTTAAAAAGTTATGCTCAATATTCATAAGAAATCCCCAGCATGGCCTAGTTGTTTGCACTCATTTATAGTGATACAATTTTAGCGCTAGTTTCCTCAGCGCCATTTCATTCCAGCCACAACAAGTCAGCAAATACTCCATAAAAATATTCTTGTTCTGACCTCAGATTTTCTGTGTGAAGTTTCCACACCCGAAATATTTGTTCTGTCTTGTTTTTCTATCTTTGTAGTAGACATTGTGATGATGTTCAAGGATTAAGAGTGAGATGAGGGGTGAGTTATAGTAATTTGCTTGAATAGGTTCAGTAATACATCCTCTAGCCATGTTAAATCGCTATACGGACACAGGGGCCCCTAATCCGTTGGCTAGGCTGAAACACTACATCACTCTGTTACTGGGACCACCATGAGGAGGTGGAATATGACCTGCTCTCCTCTAATTTGTCAGCTACGATAACTAATGCTGGCATTCTATCTCTGTATCCTTGCCTCCAAGGAATATGTCACTGTGTAAATCTACTGCTTTCTAAATCCACGTTAGTTATTTACGCCCAGCTAAGAACAGCAAAAAAATATCAGAACAGTTTAATCACTTTTTAGAGCACAAACTTTATGTATCAGTGGCTTGACCAAACGGACTAAAAGTATTTCTCTCTCTAGGCTACTTCCTGGCCGGAGTCTCAGCTGTTGCCGTGGGCTTCGTGGACGCACATCTCAAGTGGGTATCAACAGCTCTCTTGATATGTCTAATGATCTTTCAGTCAGCTGGAACATCTACCGTCATGGCCGTACCTCTTGATATGGCACCGAGGTAACAGTGTCATTCAACCTATTACTTCTTTCTTCTTTTTTTTCTATTGTCTCCTGCTTGCGTTGTGACGAGCGACTGACAACATTATATTGAGAGATTCGCATTCTATACAGTGTGAGAAGTATGGAAACCTGGCATACGTATGTACGTCAATCCTGCGATGTACATTCTAACAAATCATTCTCTGTTTTCTTTCTCCCACCATATTGCTGTTATAATTTCATGTTTGATCATCAGAATATGTTAAAGCATTATATAACTACATCGTATCTTCTTATTTCTTTCAGCAAGGTCACGTTTATAATTTAATTATATCGCTTTTTGTCTACTGTTATTTGTGTGTTCCAAAATTGAAGAGGTCACAGCCTTAAATAATTAACTTTTTAACGAGAGATTCTAAACATGGGTTGTACTCACAAAAGGAACATATACCAAACACACATACATACACACAAACACACATACCACACAGAGAAAAAGAGTGTGTGGGGGGAGGGGAGCAGAGAAGGAGGGAAGAGAGAGAGAGAGAGAGAGAGAGAGAGCATTTTAACTAATGAAAGTGAAGAATAACAAATAAAAGACTGTAGATGAAAACACTGTGGCTATTTCAAAAGCCATGATAATAAACTGGGAAACATAATAAGTAAAAGTTTAATGTAGAAAGTGCTAGAGTTTAATAATGGCATGAATGAGTGGGCACATTCAAGAGATGGAGAAGAAAGATTCAACGCAGAGTCACACTACAAGAAAAAGTCAAAATAAAGCTGCGGACTTTTTGTGGCCTCGTTTAAGTGAGACCTGGACACTTAACAAAACAGCTGAGAAGCACATAAATGTCTTCGAATGTAAATGCTACAGAAGAGTCCTTCAAATATCACTGACACAAAAAATGGAAACAAATACACCTATACTACAAGAACTTAATATTGAATAATGGTGGCTAGTAAGCAAAACTAAACAGAGATAAAGTTTGGGCATATTAAAGGTATTGAAAATTTAGAGAAGACCATTTTGCAACGGTACAAAAAGAGAAAAAGAAATAGAGGAAGACCAGGGCGAAGATGGTTGCAAGACATCGCTGATTATCTACAAATGGATTCATCAGCAGCAGGGCATCTTGCTTACAACCGAGAGGCCTACATGAGAGCTGTTAGGGAGGCGAAGTACCGCGAGGGACATGCAAATGACTGATTGACTTAGTTTACGAATTTAGCAAGTAGGTTGGCCAAAGCATTAGGGCCACTGTATCTTCGTCAGTCTTATCGAATCACACCCTCCATCTTCCATTGCTTCTCATTTGTGTACGGAGTACGTGTAATGTGCCGATATCCTCTTCCATAGTAGAACAATTTAAGTACTTCTTTGAATTACAATGATGATAATCTTCAACATTTAAAATATTTATTTTTAAACTTGTAAAAGCGACACATGATGATGATGACATTCTTTCTCTCTGAACCTTAAGTGCCCAGTGCACATGGGGCTTCGGCAAGGGTTTTCCACAAATGCCTGTCCTTTGCCTTTTTTTCTGCTCTTGCCCAGGTGAGCCCTTTATTGCTCAACATCATTTTTATTGTTCTTCTCCATGTCTCTTTTGGTCTACTCTTACTACTGTTCCCATGTGGTGTCCATCTTAGTGCTATTTTTGTTAGTGAGTTGTCAGTCACTCGGAACACATGTCCCAACCATCGCCAGCGTATTTCCTCAATAAATGTTGTCCCTTATGTGTTCTTAATGCACTCTCACATCTTGTGCTGAAATTACCTGTCATCCGCTTTGTGATTTTGTATATGGTTTCCATGTCATTTGCATATGCTGCTTTCTCTGCTGCTTCTGCTAAGTTGTCATAGTATTGACATTTATCTTGACGGCATGATTCCTTCACTTTCTTGTCTTTTTGTGCATAATTACTTAAAACGTGTTCTTTTAGCCTCTGTGATTTGGTGTTAAGTAATTTTTTCTTGATTTCCATTCTTTGCTCTATCTTTTCCCATGTGGTCTTGCTTATCTATTCCTCTTTTCTCTATTTCCGATATCCCAGCACCTCTTTTGCTGTTTCATGTGTTGTTTTATTGAACTCTAGTATGGACATTTCTACTTCGTGTTGTAGGACACTGAAGCGGTTCTTAAGTACTATTGAGAATTCATTCATTGTTTGCTGGTCTTTCATTTTTGATTTATCAAAACGTATCCTTCTGTGGTCTCCGATTTTAGCTTTCCTTAATTTTAGTTTTATTTTTGCTACCAGAAGGTTGTGATCATTTCCTACATCTGCTCCTTTCCTTGCTCTCACATCTTGTAGTGACCGTTTCCACTTGTTGTTTATTAGTATGTGATCGATTTTGTTTTGTGTGGTTTTATCTGGGGACCTCCAAGTCACTTTATGGATGTTTTTATGTTGGAAAATTGTCCCTCCGATGGTCATCATATTTTATTCACAGAAACTGCACAGTCTCTCTCCATTTTCATTTATTTCTTCAATTCCTTTTCTTCCCATTATTCCTCTTCTATCTTCATTTCCCTCATCAACTTTTGCAGTGAAGTCGCCCAAGATGAGTAACATATGCATTGTTTCTACTGTGGCTTTGAGGCTGTTGTAAAAATCTTCTTGTAATTTCTCTTCAGCTGCTTCTGTTGGTGCATAACAAATATAATAGACAACTTCGTGAATCTTGAGTTGAAGCGTGCATATAATAATCTCTCATTTATAGGGGCCCATTTCAGCAGTGATCTTGATTCTTCTTTTGTTATAATCAATGCCACTCCTCCTTCATAATGATCTTCTTTACCTGACCATATTATTGTATATTCTGTGTGCTGTGTTGTTAATTTCCTTCTGCCTTGTCCTGTCCATCTTGATTCTTGTATTCCTAGTATGTCTAGTTTGTATCTGTGCATTTCCTTGATGGTTTGTGCTAGTTTTCCAGTCTGGTTAAGTGTTCTTACATTCCAGCTGCCTATTTGCATCTTGTGTTTAGGTTCCAGGAGGTCTACAGTCGGGCTGGGGACTTCCAGTGGCTGGCTTTCATCCACAACCTTCATGGACTCAGTTTCCTGATAAGCATTTCTCCTTCCACCTGCATTTGTTATTTCCCTTACTTCTGTTTCTGTAGCAGTCCAATAGTTTTTTTTTACCAGATAGGGTTGCTGGCCCTATGCCGAACCCTCCTTAGTCGCCTTTTACGATCATGCGTGATAGGGTACAGTGGTTCTATTCTTTGCAGATCCAGGGTACCACTCCGGGGGATAATGACATTACAAAATGTTAAATTCCGGATTATTTCATTCACAGGTTTGCAAGTTGGCTCAACGGAATAATGATTTCTTTTGGGAGTCTCGTTGCCATTTCAGGGCCAATGTTAACAGCATCCATAACCACAGAAGTAAGTAGTCTTTTACCGAGTGTCTCTCTCTCTCTCTTTCTCTTTTTCTCTCTATCTCTCTTTGTCTTTTTTCTCTCTCTTTCTCTCTCTCTCTCTCTCTCTTCTCTCTCTCTCTATTTCTCTCTCTCTTTCTCTCTAAACGATTGTCCTTCGTCTTTTTTCCGTTCTTGCCCTGGTGAGTCCTCTGTCGCACACCTTCTCTGCTCTTTTCTATGTTTCCTTTGGTCTACCCTTACTTCTATTTCCCTGTGGTATCCATCTTAGTGCTGTTTGTGGTAGTAAGCCGTCAGTCATCTGGAGCACATGTCCCAACCATCGCCAGCGTATTTCCTCAATAATTGTTGGCAGTGGTTTCATCTACTTTTCTGCCAAGAAGATAATTTTGTTATGATGTTTCGCCAAAACATTTTTACCATATGTAATGTAGTATTTCAATTTAATTTAATGCAGTATTTCTTTCTTATCTGAATGTAATTTAGCATTTTTAGCTGAATCCACTATAATACTTCTATATGAATTTAATGGAGCACAACGTAAATGTAGAGACGATGTAGGAAAAACTGTTGTCCAGTTATATTTTCTCAGTCTTGATACTTGCGTTTCCTTCCAGTTTTAAAATGTAGTAATATATCTCTGTAAAATAAATTTCTATTCTTGCCCATAAATTTCAAGTTCTCTCTTCTCCTAGAGCTAGGAACAGATTCTGGATGATTTTCATTATTATTCCACAGGGAACCCACGAAAAGTGGCGCACTGTCTGGATCATCATTGGCTCTGTATTCTTCGCAGGAGGGGTAATATTCTTTCTGTTTGGTCAAGCAGTCTTGCAGCCCTTCGCTATGGGCAAAAAGCCCGACTTGCCACATATTGTATCTCCATTTGTCACAATGGGGCACATATTTTCTGCCTTCATAGAAGCGCCTCCACAATCTCCAATGTCGCCCAGAAGAGGACTTGACTTCACCCAGAGTTACCAGTCCCCGGCTAAGACTGTTTTATTGGTTGCTGCCAGTCCGGAAATAGTTTACCCTGAAAACTGTGATTATGCCAAATCCAATATTGAAGATGAATTGACGGAAATGGGAGATTCCTATGCGGAAGAGAATGACTATAAAGCTGATATCTCACAAGAAGAAGGAAATGCTGATGATGGAAACACCGCCATCAGACGAAGAGCTGTCTCAGAGATAGGACTGGAAGTCCTGAGTTCAAATCTGAAACGTGTAGAAGAAGAAGAAATAAGTTTTCTTGGAAGAGATAATCCAGGTTCTGCAAAGTCTGACGCTACTCGACATAAGAGAAACATTTTGAGTAGTGATGTACAAGACGCAGAGATCCTTACATCAAACACAAATAACAGAACTGAGGTAATCAATGAAGCATTTACAGATTCTGAAGATACATCAAATCTTGGTACAGAGATCGTTCAAATATCGCGGCTATAGATACTAGTTGACGACAAATACAGTGAACTTTCCAGTGCAAATGAAAAAGTAAACACTTTTATATTTAAAAATCTTTCACCACACTTTTGAAAAAGCGGAAATAACATCAGCCAATTTATATCTGCATAAGTACAAAAGCATAAAAATTAATTGTACATCTGACAAAAAAAGTATTGTTTCATAAAACTGGCCAGCATTTAAACCTGACTTTCAATGTTCTCTGTGTGTTGTGTTCAGGTTTAAAGAAGCTTTCACTTTCGTCTTTCAGGGATTAACACTCTGTTTTTTAAATTTATTTTCAAACTTTGAGGAGATAGCTTCATAGTCAAAAAGAAACGTCATTAGCGAAATTTATAGCAATAACAAAGGAAAACATGTTTTATGTTAGTTTTTGAAGTCAGCTTTTTAAATTCATGATAAAGGAAAAGGGAACATCATCATCATCGTCAGATGCCGTGCCGACTGGCGTTGGCTATTATGCTTCTCCAGAGTACACGATCCTTCATGCAGGCCATCAGTTCAGTTGGTGATCTCCTCTCATACCATCCCGTCAGAGTGTCCAGTATCATTTCTCTTGGTCTTCCTCTTGATCTCCTTTTTTTCTATTTTTCCTGTTGTTATAATATTTTCAATGCCCCCCCCCCCCCCTTCTAAAAAAGGAACAACGGATGCAGAAATATTCGAAATAGAATATTTGAACTTCGCTAAATGTTAAAAATGCATTTTATCTGAAGAGAACGTCCAATAGTTTTGTCATTGTCGTCAGTGTTTAAGTCATGTTTTTAAAAAAAAAAAAACAGGAGTGGAAAAAAAAATAAAATAAAATGAATGGAGTATTTAACTGTGACTTGTAAGAAGGTATGCTCAGAAGTGCGTATGGTGGAATGTAGGGAATGTTTGAACGGAGATTTGTGATGTGTGATAAGTAGATGTAAATAAAGGGAGGAGGCGGGGGTGGATTGACTACTATTGTATCACTCTCTCTCCTTGGAAAGGAGAGAGAGTGATACAATAGTAGTCTACCCCGGAGAAGGTGAAATAGGTGGAATATAGTTTTGGTAGAGGGGTTGTAATGTGAATCTGTGAGGAGACTCTGATCTATGTGCTACAAATGAGAAAAGAGTGGAACTTAGTGCAAAGGGATTATGACTATGGAAGATAGTAATGTTAGGTGCACCTGAATAGCGAGTTCAAACCGTGTGGTTCCAGCGTCCCATCTCGGGACAACCGTTAAACGATCTTTGTACATGTTTATTTATTAGAGAGATTTATTTTTAAAATAACACACTTTCTTCTGCACTTAAACACACATACATACACAGCGGATGGTCATTTTCAAATGTAAAGGAGTATCCCTCATTTAAGATTTCAATTCAAAATTATACTGCAGAAATGATGATGAAAGAAAATCAAGGGAAAGCAAACCATTGTTCATCAACGTTTGATGTAATATTTGTTGTTGTCGTTCTTCTAACGGGCTTGGAGTGTTTTAAAAGGTCCTGAAATATTCTGAGATGGAATGGATAAATGGAGTTAATACTAGTTTTTAGCATTTCGATGTTATCAGCATGTCAACACTTGGAATGAAGTGTGAGAGAATAGCTTTCCTACATTACCTTCACCACTGTAGTTCAAACCTGTTGACATCTGAGCACATGTTGTTCACATACCATGCTGTAAAAGTGCATTTTCCCACAGGAAAGCTGCTCCGTCTCTAGTTCATGGAAGTCTGCAAGAGATTTATGGGGTTTTGTGTGCCAGCTGAAGTTTTATGAGACGACTGGTAGCGAAATTTACAGAACTGGATGTGGGAACAGTTTAGAAAATAATATCCGAACATTTTGTGTGGCTGACTCTCCAATCTGGTAATAGGGCATGAGCGTATCCATGATGGAGGTGCCTGTAGAAATGTATGCATGTGACCTTATAAATAAGCCGTTTAGTTCCCTTTTGATTTTTCTTTTATTAAATTATATCAACTCGTTAGTTCTTTTAACTTGAAACAGAGGAAGAACTTTTCAGATGTTAGCTGTAACATTTCTTAATTTTTATTCCTCTGATCTATTATCGTTTCTCTCTTCTCTATTGACTGAGTCGTTTATGCAGAGTTCAGTTAGTAACGCTAAGTCTAAGATTTACAGTTTATGTATGGAACCAGCGGTTAAAGTGTTCCATTGACTGAGCAGATTAAGTAAGATTTGTCTGCAGAATTGACAATCACTTTAGACACGACAGAAAGTAAAGCAATAAGAGAAACACTGCCATCTGAATCTCAGTCTTTAAGTAGCGCAAATAACCATCTCTCTTTTCTTCATGTTACGTGTCCTTTCCAGGACTTTATCCCTCTCACTACCTCATCGAATACATTGCGGTCTTGCGTATAAATCAATAGAAACAGTTCAATTAAAATTATATTAGCTGAACAAAAGAATATTCACAATGCATGCAGAGCCAGCTACTTCTCATCTACGACACAAGACATTTAACTCACTATGCTCCAGGTCAAATTTTAACCCCTTCTAATTCATGATACCTGAGGACAAAGTTGAGCCCTCTCTCATTGTCATATCTTGGTGTTTCATGTAATTTTTTTCCGTGAGCACAGGGTTTCACTGTTTTGGAGAATGTTTCACTTTACTACTCTAACATAAACTGTTTTCAATGTTCCCTATCTTCAACTTTTATAACCTTTAAGCTCTGCCCAAGTCTCTTAAAACTGATGTCACATCGACGCTGCAGTTACGACGTTGTAAACAGTACTAAATCGGACAGGGAGTAGTTTGTTTTCAAACTTCGGAGAACAAGTGGGCTGCAGAAGCATCCTGCACTATTACCATAGAGGACAAGTTAGTTCATGGTCTGAAAAACACAACGGCCATTTGTTAGAAAGTCTGTGTCTTGATCAGCAACGCTTGTTGGTTCTGTTTGCTGTATCTCCCTTAATTTGGTCTAATTATATTAACTTCGTTGGTTTCACTACAAGTCGCTCAACACAAGAAGGCTTTTTTTATTGAAATAAACAGAAATCATGATATAAAAACATCATTGTCCTGAGTACATTTGCCTTCATTTCGTTTTTTTTTTTGTATCAGTAAATTTTATTTTATTTAGTGTCGGTCATTTTAAGCGCTCTTTTGTCGCGGGTTATTGTTACTTTGGGAACTTACCCTTTCAGCCTTCGTTCAATGATTGTACAAACTGAGAACGTGATTGTCGGTGTCCTCTTTATTACTTAGAGTCATACATAGCGGAGAAGGTCATCATGAAACAAACACGGCACAGCTGACTTGGATGACTCATAATAATATAATCACCCACCTGGAATACAAGAATTTCCAAGGCTTCTTTCATCACCTGCTGAATATGATTTATTAACTTGTAATCTACCCGGGGCGACCGCTACTGAAAAGCCAGAAAGTACTGCTCCGACATGGCGTACCACAAAGAACAGTTCTTTCATCTACACTATTCCTGGTATTTATTAATGACCAGTTTAAGGAATTTCCCTATGGAATCAAAGGGCACTGTATGCAGATGATCTGGTCATGTGGTGTACAGATGAACACACGACAGTTGCTACACAGAGACTCCAAAGAGTAGCAGACATCTTGACATCATTGACAAACAAATGGTGGGTAAGTATCAACACAGATACATCAAGTACCACATTGTTCACCCTCTCATCTAAACTGAAAGCAGATAAGATCTTTGTACATGAAATATCATTAAGGATGGACAACCAACCCACTTACTTAAGAGTGACACTTGACTCAAAACTGACCTGGAAGCAACACATCAGAATGCAGAAGAAAACGCCAGACGAAAGCTAGCCATGTTAAGAAAATTGAGTGGAACCACATGCGATGCTAGTGAAAGAATCTTCAAGAATATATATCAGCAAAGTATTCTATCATATTTAGATTACGGCTCAACAGCTTGGTGCACATCATCAAATACTACGCTGCATAACCTAAACAAGGTACAAAATCAGTCACTATGGATTATCTCAAGTGCTATGAGGTCAAGACCAGTAGTAGAAAAGCAGAAAATAGTTGATGTTTAACCGCTAAAAGAACGTTGAGACACGAAGATCGATCATGACCTTAGGATAGAAATTCCTCAGCTCTGTAAGCCATCCCCTGAAGGAGAGATTCAGTAACTTGGCACTAAGACAGCTTAAAAGAAGCAGCTTCATTCATCGGGCCAAGCGTATGTGTAAGCTGATACCTGACCTTCCAACTGTAGTTGCTCCATTATCATCTGTAACAGAGTATACACAATGGAAAGAAGCAGATTGTACACAAATAACAATTCAAACTGAAGTGAAAGTTATGCATAATGGTGAGATGCAAAGTAGTCGTCTTGTAAGTTCAAAGGCACACTTATTTTGCTATATGACAAATATCCATGTGACACTTGGATACGTGTGTATACAGACGGATCTGCATACAATGCCATAACGAATGGAGGGGCAGGAGCACATATTGAATATCCAAACAACACCACTGACAAGATTTCCATACTTAGTGGAAAATACTGCAATAACTATGATGCAGAGATTATGGAAATTATTTCTGTGGTTGAAAAACTATCATTCATTCATTTGCATGTTCCTTGTGGAACTTTGCCTCCCTAACAGCACTCCTGTAGGCCTCTCGGTTGTAAGCAAAATGCTCTGCTGCTGATGCATCCATTTGAAGAGTTCTTCAAATATCCTAGACACAAAAAAGAACAAATATCCTAGACACAAAAAAGAACAAATATATCCATACCACAAGAACTTAATATTGACGACGTCTTGCAGCCATCTTTTCCTTGGTCTTCCTATCTTTCTTTTTCCCATTATGTACCCTTCCAAGACGATTTTCTCTAGATTATCATGACGTTTAATGTGTCCAAAATATTTTTGTTTTCTCTGTTTATTAATCTTTACTAGCCAGCCTTCTTCAATATTAAGTTCTTGTGGTATGGATATATTTGTTCTTTTTTGTGTCTAGGATATTTGAAGAACTCTTCTGTAGCATTTACATTGTGTTTCTCAGCTGTTTTGTTAAGTGTCCAGGTCTGACAGGCATATGATGCGATGGGAAAAATGCACGCCCTTAAAAATCTTATTTCCCTTATTCTATCTCCATTAATAGTTAGCAGTGATCCAAGTTATTCAAAACTCCACTTCTTTCAATTTTTCCTCATTGATACATATATCACCTGTCGTGTTTAAAAACTATCAGAATGGATAAATGCCCCATAGTAATTCTCATAGATGCAAGAACAATACTGGAAGATCTTTAGTGCAACAAACTACCAGATCTTAAGAATGCCTTGTCAAAAATTAGTTCGCAACACAGAGTCACTTTGCAGTGGATTCCCTCCCATTTTGGGATACTAGGCAATGAGAAAGCTGACCGTCCGGCCAAAGAGGGCACTGAAATGGAGGAACCAAACATACCGAACACCTATAATCAGAAGAAAAGCATAATAAAAACCTACAGGAAGTCATAAACACCACCACATAATGACTATCTCATGTTAAACAGAAAGGAACAAGTAACTATTTTCTGTCTTCGAACAGGACACAGCCGACCTCGAAGTCATATGTATACAAAGTTTAAGGTTGGTACTACTACTCTTTGTACATGTGCAAAGATGCCCCAAAATGTGGAATATGTAGTCCAGAATTGCACCAACTACGAGACACTGAGAAGTAATTACTGGCCCAGTGAAACCACTAAAGAATATAAGCTCAACAGTTCCATTCATGAATTAAAAATAAAACAACAAAAAACAGTGAACTTTATCCAAGGGACAGAACTGCAGATATAGGCAGACAATGCGTACGAAGAAAAAGAAGAATCACCTGCTGAAAATGACTCATTTAACTTGCAATCTACTCGTGAGACCGCTGCTAAAAAGTTCGAATGATTCCCTGCTAAGTCTAGCGTGGCTGACTACCTGTGGAAGAACATTGGCATGGCCGTTCTGCTTCTCATTGGCCTCTGGATGGTGAAAAGGAATCTATTTTATGGTTATATAACCGCCGCTCTGCTTTCGGGCAACTGATTGTTTGTTTGATTGGTTGTTTGTTTGTTTATATATGTTTTCAATAAATACATCTTTTTAGATAACTTCCTAGTTTTCTTCTTCTTCTTCTTCTTCCTCTTCTTCTTCTTTCTGAGCTGTTGTTGTTGTTGTTGCTGCTGAACCTGTTCTTCTTCTTCTACTACTACTTCTCCTGCTTCTTCTACTTCTTCTTCTTCTTCTGCTTCTTCTTCTTCTTTCCGAGCCATTAAGGCTCATTGCTACAAATAGAGTTCGCCTTCATTCCTCTCTGTTCTTCTCTCATCAGTTGGTGACACAATTTCTTTTTTATCCTGTTCTATGTTGTCTCTCCATCTCTCTCTTGGTCTACCCCATGGTCTTGTTAACTTCCTGTTCTAGACTCTGAAATTTCCTTTCTTGGATTCTAGATTTTAGATATTCTGTAACAATTTGAACATTGGTAGAGTTTTTGTATTTAAATTATATTCTAATCAATACCCAGTTCAAAATCATGATATGAATAGCATTATTACTTTTTCAACATGTATAAACCATATGAGAAAATATATATCACCTATTACCCAACTATTTCAAAGTATAGAATAAATATATGCATAGCATACATATATACGTAGCATACATATACCTTGTATACGTAGCATACATAATTGTGTATACGACGTACTGAACAAACGAGAGGCAATCATCATACAGAACTGAACCTCAGTTCATTAGAATTCTAATCTCTATTAATTTATCGTTTTTCTTTTTTCAAACGACAATAGATCAGGTGCAAAATTATGATATTGTATTAATAATGGTGATCTTAATGCAAAGATTGGTACAGAAAGAGCAGAAGACGAAGTACAGTTTGGGGGAAATTTTGTATAGGACATAGAAATGAGGCAGGTGGCAATCTACTGGCGTTGTGGATGGAAAATGAGCTAATGATCACTAATACACCTTTTAGACAACATCCAAGAAGACTTTACACATGGGCATCACCTGATGGGAAAACCAAGAATCAAATAGATTACACTTTAGTGCAAAGAAGGTGGAGATCAAGCATAACATCAGCAAAAACTTTACCAGGTGCTGATTGTGACACGGACCATGAGTTATTAATAGCAGACATGAAGATACAGATAAAAAGTTAGGGGATCAAGACCACTTCGCTTTGGTTTTACAAAAATACCAGAACATGATATAGAAGTGAAGAAACAATTTCGAAATCCTGATAGCTGTACAGGAGGAGATGACACCAGATGAATTGGCTACGCAGGCAAGACATATCTTACTAACAACAGATAAAGACATAGTTCCAGTAAATAAAACACAAAAGAATGGATGGATTACAGCAGGCACACTAATAAAACAACGTAGAGAAATGTTATGATGCCATAACAATTGGAGGTTATGAAATACAAGAGATTAGATATGCTGATCAAAAAGTAGTACTGTCTACAACACAAAAAGGAATGGAAAAATTAATTATGTCAGTATGTAAGAACATCGAATAGCAAAACCTCTATCTTAATGCGAAGAAAACTAAATTAGAGACAACTGACAAAACAAACAAGCCAGCTGAAATATGTATCAATGAGGAAATATTATCAAATGGTTTTGAACATCTTGGATAATTACTAACTAATAATGGAGATACGAGGGAAATTAAAAGGAGGACATCTATCGCTCTTCAGAAAGTAAAACAACTAAAGAATCTGTAGAGAGGAAGACACAGAACTACAAAAACAAGATTTTTAAGGGCATGCATGTTTTCCATCGAAACATATTCCTGTAAGACCTTGACACTTAACAAAACAGCTGAGAAACAGATAAATGCCTTTGAATGTAAATGCAACAGAAGAGTTCTTCAAATACCATGGACACGAACAAATATATCCATACTAGAAGAATTTAATATTGAAGGATGGCTAGTAAAGAGGATTAAACAAAGAAAACTTCAACATTTTGGACACATTAAACGTCATGATAATCTAGAGATAACCGTCTTGGAAGGAT
This sequence comes from Achatina immaculata, assembly GCA_009760885.1. Classification (NCBI taxonomy): domain Eukaryota; kingdom Metazoa; phylum Mollusca; class Gastropoda; order Stylommatophora; family Achatinidae; genus Lissachatina; species Lissachatina immaculata. The sequence continues at coordinate 1,857,416 of CM019720.1, forward strand.
ACATAACGGGAAAAATAAAGAGAGGAAGACCAAGGCGAAGATGGCTGCAAGACAACGTTGATGAGGTGGTGCTCTGTTCATGCTCCAAGAAGAAAAAAGCAGTCACACTAGCTCGTGTTTACAAGGGGACGTGAATAAGGTTCTTCTAGACAATGTGGTATGGGAGCTAACGGACGTGTGAATATTCCTTACAGAAAAGAGACTGACTGACATTTCGTAATTATAGTTTAAATTTTATTACTGTCATATCACATTGATTATTATTTGTAAAATAATCTGCCTACTTTGGATCAACGAGTTTCCATTCGCTACATTCGTTCAATTATTCTTAATTTATAATACCTCATTCGAATTATGCACGTGACAATGGCAAAGGCGAGATCAGAAGATTCAAGTTCGCACTTACAGCCTTGATATAAGTAAGAAGGTAAAATCCCCTTTTCCATGCCATTTAGCCATATTGAGATTACGGTCAGTCAGTCAGTCAGTCATTTGTATGTCCTTTGAGGAACTTTGCCTCCCTAACAGCTCTCCTGTAGGCCTCTCAGTTGTACGCAACAAGCCTGCTGCTCATGCATCCTTTTGCAGATTTATCAACGATGTCTTACAACCATCTTCTCCTTGGTCTTCGTCTCTTTCTTTTTCCCATTGTGTGGCCTTCCTCTTTACTAGTCAAAATTCTTATGTATATATCTGTTCTGTCTTGTGTCCATGATATTTGAAGAACTCATCTGTAGCATTGAAGGCACCATGGACAGCCAAGAAAACTAATGAAGAAATCTCAATTTGGGCTGGAGTTGAAAAGCAAATTATAGCAAAGATCAGAGGCAGAAAGCGAGATTTATATGACATTTATGAGAAGAGGATAATTGGAACACACTGTGGCAACAGGAGAAAAAACTGAAGGAAGAAGAGACAGAGAAAGACAGAGAGAGAGAGAGAGAGAAGAGAGAGAGAGAGAGAGAGAGAGAGAGAAGTTACTGGATGGGCTGTAAGTGTGGCTAAGAAGAAAGTCACCAGATCTAAAGACAGGGAATTGTGCAGAGAAATGATCGCCTACTCCACGCGGCGTGGCACTTGAATTCTGCAGCATTTACATCAGAAGAAAAGCATAATAAAAACCTACAGGAAGTCATAAACACCACCCATAATGACTATCTCATGTTAAACAGAAAGGAATAAGTCACCATTTTCTGTCTTCGAACAGGACACAGCCGACCTCGAAGTCATAAGTATACAAAGTTTAAGGTTGGTACTACTACTCTTTGTACATGTGCAAAGGTACCCCCAATTGTGGAACATGTAGTCCAGAACTGCACCAACTACGAGACACTGAGAAGTAATTACTGGCCTAGTGAAACCACTAAAGAATATAAGCTCAACGGTTCCATTCATGAATTACAAAAAGAAAAAAAAAAACAAGCAGTTAAATTTATCCAAGAGACAGAACTGCAGATATAGACAGACAATGCGTACGAAGAAAGAGAAGAATCACCTGCTGAAAATGATCAACTTGTAGTCTACCCAAGTGACCGCTGCTGAAAAGTTCGAATGATTCCCTGCTAAGTCTAGCAAGGCTGACTACTTTTGGAAGAACTTTGGCATGGCCGTTCTGCTTCTCATTGGCCTCTGGATGGTGAAAAGGAATCTATTTTGTGGTTATATAACCGGCGCTCTGCTTTCGGGCAACTGATTGTTTGTTTGATTGGTTGTTTGTTTGTTTATATATGTTTTCAATAAATACATCTTTTTAGATAACTTCCTAGTTTTCTTCTTCTTCTTCTTCTTCCTCTTCTTCTTCTTTCTGAGCTGTTGTTGTTGTTGTTGCTGCTGAACCTGTTCTTCTTCTTCTACTACTACTTCTCCTGCTTCTTCTACTTCTTCTTCTTCTTCTTCTTCTTCTGATTCTTCTTCTTCTTTCCGAGCCATTAAGGCTCATTGCTACAAATAGAGTTCGCCTTCATTCCTCTCTGTTCTTCTCTCATCAGTTGGTGACACAATTTCTTTTTTATCCTGTTCTATGTTGTCTCTCCATCTCTCTCTTGGTCTACCCCATGGTCTTGTTAACTTCCTGTTCTAGACTCTGAAATTTCATTTCTTGGATTCTAGATTTTAGATATTCTGTAACAATTTGAACATTGTCAGAGTTTTTGTATTTAAATTATATTCTAATTAATACCCAGTTCAAAATCATGATATGAATAGCATTATTACTTTTTCAACATGTATAAACCATATGAGAAAATATATATCACCTATTACCCAACTGTTTCAAAGTATAGAATAAATATATGCATAGCATACATATATACGTAGCATACATATACCTTGTATACGTAGCATACATAACTGTGTATAGGACGTACTGAACAAACGAGAGGCAATCATCATACATAACTGAACCTCAGTTCATTAGAATTCTAATCTCTATTAATTTATCGTTTTTCTTTTTTCAAACGACAATAGATCAGGTGCAAAATTATGATATTGTATTAATAATGGGTGATCTTAATGCAAAGATTGGTACAGAAAGAGCAGAAGACGAAGTACAGTTTGGGGGAAATTTTGTATAGGACATAGAAATGAGGCAGGTGGCAATCTACTGGCGTTGTGGATGGAAAATGAGCTAATGATCACTAATACACCTTTTAGACAACATCCAAGAAGACTTTACACATGGGCATCACCTGATGGGAAAATCAAGAATCAAATAGATTACACTTTAGTGCAAAGAAGGTGGAGATCAAGCATAACATCAGCAAAAACTTTACCAGGTGCTGATTGTGACACGGACCATGAGTTATTAATAGCAGACATGAAGATACAGATAAAAAGTTAGGGGATCAAGACCACTTCGCTTTGGTTTTACAAAAATACCAGAACATGATATAGAAGTGAAGAACCAAATTCGAAATCCTGATAGCTGTACAGGAGGAGATGACACCAGATGAATTGGCTACGCAGGCCAGACATATCTTACTAACAACAGATAAAGACATGGTTCCAGTAAATAAAACACAAAAGAATGGATGGATTACAGCAGGCACACTAATAAAACAACGTAGAGAAATGTTATGATGCCATAACAATTGGAGGTTATGAAATACAAGAGATTAGATATGCTGATCAAAAAGTAGTACTGTCTACAACACAAAAAGGAATGGAAAAATTAATTATGTCAGTATGTAAGAACATCGAATAGCAAAACCTATATCTTAATGCGAAGAAAACTAAATTAGAGACAACTGACAAAACAAACAAGCCAGCTGAAATATGTATCAATGAGGAAATATTATCAAATGGTTTAGAACATCTTGGATAATTACTAACTAATAATGGAGATACGAGGGAAATTAAAAGGAGGACATCTATCGCTCTTCAGAAAGTAAAACAACTAAAGAATCTGTAGAGAGGAAGACACAGAACTACAAAAACAAGATTTTTAAGGGCATGCATGTTTACAATCGAAACATATTCCTGTAAGACCTTGACACTTAACAAAACAGCTGAGAAACAGATAAATGCCTTTAAATGTAAATGCAACAGAAGAGTTCTTCAAATACCATGGACACGAACAAATATATCCATACTAGAAGAATTTAATATTGAAGAAGGATGGCTAGTAAAGAGGATTAAACAAAGAAAACTTCAACATTTTGGACACATTAAACGTCATGATAATCTAGAGAAAACCGTCTTGGAAGGATACATAACGGGAAAAATAAAGAGAGGAAGACCAAGGCGAAGATGGCTGCAAGACAACGTTGATGAGGTAGTGCTCTTTTCATGCTCCAAGAAGAAAAAAGCAGTCACACTAGCTCGTGTTTACAAGGGGACGTGAATAAGGTTCTTCTAGACAATGTGGTATGGGAGCTAACGAACGTGTGAATATTCCTTACAGAAAAGAGACTGACTGACATTTCGTAATTATAGTTTAAATTTTATTACTGTCATATCACATTGATTATTATTTGTAAAATAATCTGCCTACTTTGGATCAACGAGTTTCCATTCGCTACATTCGTTCAATTATTCTTAATTTATAATACCTCATTCGAATTATGCACGTGACAATGGCAAAGGCGAGATCAGAAGATTCAAGTTCGCACTTACAGCCTTGATATAAGTAAGAAGGTAAAATCCCCTTTTCCATGACATTTAGCCATATTGAGATTACGGTCAGTCAGTCAGTCAGTCATTTGTATGTCCTTTGAGGAACTTTGCCTCCCTAACAGCTCTCCTGTAGGCCTCTCAGTTGTACGCAACAAAGCCTGCTGCTCATGCATCCTTTTGCAGATTTATCAACGATGTCTTACAACCATCTTCGCCTTGGTCTTCGTCTTTTTCTTTTTCCCATTGTGTGGCCTTCCTCTTTACTAGTCAAAATTCTTATGTATATATCTGTTCTGTGTTGTGTCCATGATATTTGAAGAACTCATTTGTAGCATTGAAGGCACCATGGACAGCAAAGAAAACTAATGAAGAAATCTCAATTTGGGCTGGAGTTGAAAAGCAAATTATAGCAAAGATCAGAGGCAGAAAGCGAGATTTATATGACATTTATGAGAAGAGGATAATTGGAACACACTGTGGCAACAGGAGAAAAAAACTGAAGGAAGAAGAGACAGAGAAAGACAGAGAGAGAGAGAGAGAGAAGAGAGAGAGAGAGAGAGAGAAGAGAGAGAGAGAAGTTACTGGATGGGCTGTAAGTGTGGCTAAGAAGAAAGTCACCAGATCTAAAGACAGGGAATTGTGCAGAGAAATGATCGCCTACTCCACGCGGCGTGGCATTTGAATTCTGCAGCATTTACATTAAAAGGCATTTATGTGTTTCTCATCTGTTTTGTTAAGTTTCCAGGTCTCACAGACATATGATGCCACTGGAAAGATGAATGCCTTTAAAAATTTTATTTTTGTAGTTCTGTCTGTTCCTCTCCACAGATTCTTTATTTGTTTTACTATCTGAAGAGCGATAGATATCCTCCTTTTAATTTCCCTCATTGTATCTATATTATTAGTTAGTAATGATCCAAGATATTCAAAACTCTCCACTTCTTCTAATTTTTCCTCATTGATACATTTTTCAGCTGCCTTATTGTTTTGTCAGTGGTCATCAATTTAGTTTTCTTCGCATTAAGATAGAGGTTGTGATCTTCACTATTCTTACGGACTGACTAAATAGTTTTTCATTCCTTTTTTTCTGTTGTGGACAGTAATACTGTGCCATCAGCATATCTATCCTCTGGTATTTCATAACCCCCAACAGTTGTGGCATCGTAATATTTTTTAGTCTACATCTTCTTTTGATATATTTTTTATACCAGTGTTTCGGCTACGTAAGGTGGTGCTGACCCAGAGAGAAAAACGTGATATCCTTTTTAGCCAACCATTTTTCAAGGTCTTGCTGTAAAATTTTAATTTGGATTTGGAAAATTAGGTTGAAAAAAAAATGGATTCAGAAGAACAATATTTCGCTTGGCCGCCAGCATTAGAATGTAGATGATATCAAGAGAAAATAATACGTAGTTTATGTGGCGGTTTTAAAATGGATAACATGTAGAGAAGCTGGTCGCTTTTTAAAAACAATATTAGTGCAAGCAAAGTGTATAATTTCTGAATGCGTCTTAAAATATATGACTTCAAAAGAAGAAGCTGATGTATAGGTTTTAGAGTCAGCTTAAAATATATGTTTTCAGGAGATGATATTGTATAGATCACCTCTTAAAAATGGCGAGGACGCTTCGTGAATGTTAATTGACTACAGATAGAGTAAGTTTGATGAATTATGGCTACCAAATCTTCACTTGCATCAGGGAGAAGACTTAATTCGGACATTACAACAGGTGAGAAGTATTCATCATCATCATTACAATCTTTACTGCGTGGCGAATGGAGACTGTGAGATCTCTCTTCCATTTGTTTTAATCTCTCTTCTGTTTTTTTTATGTGTTCTGGAATCCACTTGGTCATAGATGATGGCAAAGGAGCTAATTATCTGTCCTCTCAACAGGGAAGAATTCTTTAATTTCTTCTTTACCACAATACAAAAATGTTTTGTCATCCTGATTTAAACTTTTAACTGGTTATGATTCCATCTTTAACTTTTAACTGCTTGGTACTACAATTTTAATTACAAATTGCTTGATATTCCACTTTTAACGTTATACAGTTTGGTCACTTACTGGGGTAGCAACAAATTACCGGTAAATTACATTTTAAAAAACAAACAAAACTCAAACTTATGTAGACCGTCGATTACCAGAACCGGTTTATATTATAAAGAACCCACTACAAAGCCACCAGTGAAATCCACTGGAGGATAATCAGGCCGACAGACTGATGGTGCTCAATTTTCCTTGAAAGAGAGTCAGCCAGTTTTGACTTTGGTTTAACACCTGAGTATTTTGTAAATAGTAAATCTCGTGGCAAATAAGGTAAGAAGAAAAATGTTACACGAACATTTAATTCCTGCTGATGTCCCTACCCTTTTACAGACTTGACCAGGACACCTCAGGTGAAAAGGAAGATGGACATGCCATTGCGGACGTTGAGATGCACAATACAGGAAGAACTGAAGGGAGGGGGAAAGAGAAGATTTGAGGTATCCCGGCTTGCTCAAGACTAGATCTGGTTGGAGAACATTTGTTAATCCACTGTTCTCCACTGGGAGAAGAGAGGTCTGATGATGATGATGATGATGATGATGATAATGATGATAATGATGATGATGATGAAATTATGTTCAATTTTACAATAAAAACAAAAAGAAACAAAAGTACAAAGCAGAAAGCAGAGTGGACAAAACCAGTATTTCGGGAAGTACTTCATGCAGGTAGACTTGTAGCGGTATCAGAAATTCCTAGCGTGATTGTTGCTAGCATCCTAACTTAAAACTAAAGTATTTTGTATCGCAACATAATTTTTTTTCATGTGATATTCCAACTTAAATATTTCCATGTTATATTCCAACTTAAATATTTCCAACTTCAAATTCTATCAACTGTTTGGTATTTCAGCGTCCACCGTGAACGATGTCCAAGTTTGGACTACGCAAACCATCAACCAACAAAAAGGCGCGCCGCCTGTCTCCAACATAAGAACAAAAGACTCTGGTCCACGTAGGCTGAGTCTACACGAAGAAAGGAAAAGGAAAAGTCTTGGGTCAGGAAAGGCAGAGAGTAGAAATGGAGAAATAAAAGATCAGATATCTGAGGTTCCTCTGACTTGTTTACAAAAATTCGCTACATGGCGTTTTGTGATGGTGTTGCTACTGCAGTCATCTTTCGCGGTTGGTGTGATGCTAAAAAGCTGTTTATCAGTGGCTATAGTTTGTATGGCCAGAACACACTCGTCTACGTCATCGACTTCTCAGACATATAAAGAGTTGTATAACATTAGTAATATGCGTGACAACAACGAGGAGGTTAACGATGCACGTCGTATGTCAGCTACTGAACATGTCTCACTGCAGGGAAATAGGACACAAAGGGAGGTAAGATGTTATTTACGCCGTTAAGTATGTTACCAACATTATGTGTGTTTTTTTCTTTTTTTTTGTGGGGGGGGGGGGGGAATTTGTTTCCTTTGGTTAGTACCAGATTGGAGTTTCCAGTGAATCTACAGGATATGACTGAACAAAATGGTGCACCTGTTTATAAAAACGTATAATACTGGAGGTTCAGCATCCCTAACAGGAAAAGCTCCAAAATTCGGCACTTTATGAGTATTGGTGTGACGCTACAAGTGGAAAATTCTATACTTGACCACCTGCAACGAGTCGTAGTCATAGTGCGGCCGCACATTAAACTGTTTATTCAGTGTCCCCAAAGGATAACATACCCTCTCAGTCCCACTGGACAGCAATATAACTTTTTCGTACCTGCAAAATCTCTTGGATAAACTCGCCAAAGAAAGTGAACAGAAAGGCCTTACTTTGAACATCAAAAAGACAGAGACTATGGTTATATCTAAGAAACAGAATCCACCAGCATGCAGTATTAAATTAAACTGAACTATTCTAAAGCAAGTGCAGAAATTCAAATACATTGGAGCAGTAATAACTTCAGATGGAAATGCAGAACAGAAATTAGGAACAGAATAGGCTAAGCCAAGACTGCATTTCATTCAGAGAATGAGAAACATATTAGCCAACACATCTTTATCAATGAATGTTAGAAAACGAGTCCTAAAATGCTATATCGAACCTATCTCGTTATATGGAAGTGAATCATGGACAATAGGCAAGTCTGCACAAAAATCATTGGAAGCAGCAGAAATGTGGTTTATTAGAAATGTTGCGAATCCCCTGGACAGCAAAAATAACTAATGGAGAATGTATGAGAAGAGCTGGAGAGACAAACAACTTTGTCAAAAAGATAAAAGAGAAACAATGTACTTTCATATTACATGCAATGAGAAGAAGGAGGCATTAAAAATATTATAACAACAGGGAAAATAGAAGGAAGAAGATCAAGACGAAAGACCAAGAGAAATGATACTGGACAGTCTGACGGGATGGCGTGAGAGGAGATCACCAACTGAGCTGATGGCCTGCATGAAGGATCGGGTAATCTGGAGAAGCATAATAGCCAACGCTAGTCGGCACGGCACCTGAAGATGATGATGATGACGACGTTCAGTGACCCATACACAAGAACGCCTACCAAAAATGGAACCTGTTAGCCCAGATAGCAGCGACCCCATGATACGAGACCAAGACCCGTGTGCTGAACTCGCTGTGCTTTTAGTCTCGCCTCTTTTGTGTAAAGTTATTGTTGAAAACATAAAAACAAAAGAAAAACCTTGTAGATTTCTCTATGGATAACAGTGGCAAAAAAGAAGAAGCATTTATGCTTATCTATACTAGAGCACAGGAAATTACTGGAAATATTAAATTGTGGTTTATTAGAAAAATGTTGCGAATTCCATGGACAGCAAAAATAACAAATGAAGAATATAAGAGAAGAGCTCGGGAGACAAAAAATTCTCGGCAGAAATACGAGAGAGACAGTGTACTATCATAGGACATGCAATGAGAAGAGCGGGCAGTGAAAATACTGTAACAGGAAAAATAGAAGGAACAAGAGCCGGGGAAGACCAAGAGAAATGATACTGCCTGACGAGACGGTGTGAGAGGCGATCAGCAACTGAGCTGATGGCCTGCATGAAGGATCGGGTACTCTGGAAAAAGATAATATAAAACGTTAGTTGGCAGGGCACATGATGATGATGATAATGATGATGATGATGATGATGATGACAGAAAGTGAAGGTGGAGAAACTGGACAACGGTTTAAGTTTGAAACGTCTTACAGAAGAGTTTGGTGTTGGAATAGCCATCGTATATGACCTGAAGAAGCGAAAGGATAAACTGTTGAGGTTCTGATGAAAGTGCTGAACACATTTTAATTAAAAAAAAATAAAAAAATCCCCATAAAAATGAAGATCTCCGTGGTGTTTTGAAAGAAGGGATCCATCAGTGTCGCAGAGAGCTGAATGCTACACTGATAATGAAACAAGCAAAAATCTATCACAATGAGCTGACACTTGATGGCTGGTTTCAGAAAGTTAAAGAAGTTTTTTGAAGATTTGTGACGACAAAGAATCTGCTGATAGCCAAGCAGCGGAGAGATTCTCTGATAAGTTTGATAAGATCATCATCTATGCAATTCTAGTCTATAACGCTGATGAGACATCACTGCTTTGGCGTTATTGTTCAAGACAAAGATTGTACATACAGCAGATGAAACAATCCCTACACGAATTAAGATGTCAAGGACACATTAATCGTTCTTGGATATACTAATGCAACAGGGATAGACATGCAAAGTTGTTGTTATAGGCAAAAGCTTGCGTGCGGCCTTACTGTTTTAAAAGAGTGACTATCTATCAGGCTATTGTTACGTTAACATGGATCATCGGGGATGTTTTTTTCTAACTGGTTTCAGAAACATTCTGTACTAGAATCAGGGGAGCTGGACTGGATGACGACTGCAGAAGTTGTGTTATTTCTTGAGAAATGCTGAAATTCTCATACAAAATACTGTTTATGCCATAGACTACCTCCTCAAAGTGACTTCATTAATTCAGTCATGTGACAGAGGTATTCCTATGTCAATTAGGAGTAAAAAATAAAAGAAACACTTTTTTTTTGGACAGCATGCTTGCAGCAGTGAACGGAATCATGATAGTAGAAAGCTTTCAAAAGGAGTTTACCCTGGTAAAATGAAGGATGTCGTTACGTGCTGTTGCCAACCATTAGGACACAGTGACTAGAGACATATTTGTCATGCATGGCGGAACCTCGGGTCTGGTACTATGTTAAGTGGTGATGATGAAGAAAGTGGTGATTTTGAAAGTTTCTGTACGTCTAGTGAGAAACAAAATGTCTGACTTCATTACATATGTAAAATATACACTTTCAGAGTGTGATATTAAAATGGGAGATATGTGTGTCGAAGAAGCATTTAACATGGATTTTGAGGATAGCTTATTCATTGACAAATGGCGAAATATCAGAAACGGTTCCGATTCAGGCTGATCTTCATAAACTTGACAGATGAAGAGAAATGCACATAATACAAGGTAATGAAAATGTGTGATGGGCTGAGTGAAGGATTAGAGAAGCAAGTATTTATAACAAAACATAAATTATGTCAGTTTTTAAAATCAAAGAGAGACTCCCAAGAAAAAGCAAAGACAAAAGTTAACGAGGCGGATGACTCCCAAGACAAAAGCCACTGTTAACGTGGCGGATGACTCCCAAGGCAAAAGCCGTTGTTAACAAGTCGGGTGACTCACACGACAAAAGCCGTTGTTATCTCGTCAGGTGACTCACACGACAAAAGCCGTTGTTAACTAGTCAGGTGACTCACACGACAAAAGCCGTTGTTAACTAGTCAGGTGACTCACACGAAAAAGCCGTTGTTATCTCGTCAGGTGACTCACACGACAAAAGCCGTTGTTAATTAGTCAGGTGACTCACACGACAAAAGCCGTTGTTATCTCGTCAGGTGACTCACACGACAAAAGCCGTTGTTATCTAGGCGGGTGACAACGGAGAAACATTTTAAAAAGTCATCCAGCAGAATGTCCCCTCATCCCTCAACTTCCTGCTCAAAATATTTCAAATGTTCTTCTCATCTAGAAACAAACAAACACACACACACACGCGCGCACACGCACACGCACACAGACACACACACGGTAAACCTTTTATCAGAAAACAACATTGAAGGTGGATACTGGAAGCCTGCCGTTGATGTTGTTGTTGTTGTTGTTGTTGGTGTTGTTGTTGTTGGTGTTGTTGTTGTTGTTGTTGTTAATACCTGATCCGGTAATCTGGTTATGCCACCGTGCTTCTTAGTTAGTATGAATACATGGTTTTCTTCTGCTCAATACATGATTTTCCTGTGCTCAATGCATGATTTTCATGTGCTTAATACATGATTTTCTTGTGCTCAATACAAATTTTCTTCTGCTCAATACATGATTTTCTTGTGCTTAATACATGATTTTCTTCTGCTCAATACATGATTTTCTTTTGCTCAATACATGAATGTCTTCTTCTCAATACATGATTTTCTTGTGCTCAATACATGATTTTCTTGTGCTCAATACATGATTTTCTTGTGGTCAATACCTGATTTTCTTTTCATTGTAAAAATGGTATGTCACGTTTTTTACAGTTAGGTTGTTACGTTTTAGTAAATGTATAAATGATTGTCCAACGGGGTAGGGATAATTCATAGCAAAGTAAAAATAAGTCGACTTCTTCCATACGTTAATCCAGTGAACACCATTGGGCAGGGTGGAGTATTTGTTGAGCCCCCTGCCCTTCCACTTTCCTCCCCGTCAGCGTTACGTGAATCTATGGAAGCAGGTGGTTAGTGGAGCAGTGGAAGCAGCCAGCAGTTATTGCAGGTCATGATCCCAACTCTACTGTGGAAAGCAGAGGATCTCAGCTGTGGAGACAATGGCTACGATCACCGACTTGTAAAAGTCACTGCCAAGAAGGAAATGAACATGAAACTACCTTCTTATATTTACCAAGAAATTTATCACATCACATCTGAAGAGTCACTGCTAGACGCTGATCAACCTGCGCAAGACCGCATTGCATTGAGGGTGGGAGTGAGAGGTACAAAGTTCTGGAAGGACACGTCACATGAAGAAGAATCTTAAAACATAAATATTGAATAATCGCATTAAATTTACTGTTTCTGTGGTGAAATATATACATTAATATGAAAATACTTATATTATTTATATTATATTATGTATATTATATTATTTATATTATATTATATTATTCATATCATTTTATATTATATTGCGCTACATTATAGTACGTGTTACAATCCAACATTAAATTTAATGGTACGTCTTAAGGTCTCGGATTACGAGTTCGATTGGGATCCTGAAGTTCAAGGTTTAATTCTTTCATCCGTCATCTTCATCGGACCTCTGGGCCCTTTGATGAGCAGTTTCATGATCCCTCGCCTAGGCTGCAAGTGGACATTGATCGTCAAGAACATTCTGTCCACATTGTTAACCTTCCTCTCACCAATTGCTGCACGCTTGAGTCCGTACTGTCTTGTGGCGATTAGAATACTGTTGGGTGCTCTGTCGGTAATGTTTCATCATCATCATCATCATCATCATCATCATCATGAGGAATTCACATGCAAGTCCTGCAATGTGATATATGTCATTGTATGCAAAAGATGCATGATAACTTATACTAGTTAAACTGGTCTCACATTGTGGGACCGCATGCAGAATAATCTGTACGATTTCACTCAGCTTGCTTCGAAACCAGTCCCGACTCATTTCAATGACCCAAACCACAGAAACAAATCTCATTTACTGGTAACAGCTATCAAACAATGTCACGCAGATGACAGACGTCGCCTAGAGCTTGAAAATCGGTACATTCATGAATATGGCACGTTGGATCCGCATGGTTTAAACTCGTTATTATGCTACACCTAACATTCTCCTCTTCCACAATCATAATCCCTCCCCACTAAGTTCAATTCCCTTCTAACTTGTTATAAATAGTTCAGAACCTCCTCACAACATCACATTACAACCTCTCTACCCCAACTATAATCACCGGCTAGGTTACCTTCTCTCGGCTAGGTTAATCACTCTCTCTGCCCCCTGTGGTTTTCCCACCCACCACCCTCAGTTGCAACTCACCTATCACACATCACACGTCTCCATTTACATATTCTCTACACTCCACCATGAGCATTTCTGAACACAGCGTCGGACATGCCACAGCTTCTTACAAATTACAGCTAAGTGCTCTATTCATTTTGTTTCATATTTGTCCCATATCATTCATGCGAATTCATACTTTATCTGATCTCTCTATTTCTTTATCCTGTGCGTTTCTGTATAATTAAGGCTCACTCCGAAAGGTCACGACTGTGTACTCGTTAAGTAATAAAGTGTTCCTACTTTTTTCCTGGTTTATATATTTTGGTATCACAGCTTTACTGAAGTAGCTTCTTGTACATTTATATACGCAAATTATTATGTGTTATCATCATCATCATCATCATCATCATCGTCATCGTCGTCGTCATTGTCGTCGTTGTCGTCGTCGTCATCATCATCATCATCATCCTATAAATTCTTTAATAAAGATAACCTCGTCATTAGAAATGATAAACTGGAGCAGGCGTCTTGCTGGGTCAAGGCTGATTGTTTTATTGAGGGTAGAGGGGTATCTAATGTAGCTGTTGTCCTATTAACCCACCTCCATCATGGGCGTTCTCTCCGTCTCCTTCATCTACCTTCTGCATGGACGGCCTCCCGCTCTCTCTCTGTGTCTCTCTCTCCCTCTCTCTCTCCCTCTGTCTCTCTCTCTCTCCCTCTGTCTCTCTCTCTCCCTCTGTGTAGTATTTAAAAGTTTATTTACTTCAGTATTAAGTATTATAATAGGAATTATTTTCAAACAAGTAACAGGAGACAGGAAAATAAAATGACCCCACCTACCGAAAAATGGTTACATAAAGAAGGACTTCGATTAGGCCATCTGAATGTATATCACCTATTAGGTAAAATTCCTGAAGTAACACACATATTACATCAAAATTTCCACATTTTTGGCTTCTCTGAAAGCCGTTTAAAAAGACATTTGATATGATTGACCACGATATTCTTGTAAGAAAAATAAAGACTTATAAATTGTACCCTAACCTAATAAAATTAATTGCATCATTTCTTTCAGACAGACAACAGGTATATTCTTCAACAATTCTCTATCAAATTCTGTTACAGGTGACACTGGTGTTCCGCAAGGTTCTATTCTAGGCCAGTTGCTCTTTGCTATCTATATCAATGATCTTCCACGTCATCTTAAACACTCTTCTTGTGACTTTTTTGCTGATGATTGCACAGTCTACACCAGTGACTACGATTGTGTTAATCTAGAATCAACTCTTCAGGTCGAGTTATACAATTTAATTAGATGGAGCAAAAATAATGGCATGATTATAAACACCGATAAAACAAAATCAATACTCATAACAACACGACAGAAACTACAAAACGCAACAAAAACAACGCTTCGGCTCTGTATAGAAACATCACAGATAGAAAACGTTAGCGAGCACAAAACACTAGGTTTTATTATTGACCAACATCTGACCTGGAACTCTCATGTGCAATGTCTAACAAAACTCATTGAACAAAAAGTATACCAATTAGCTAAAATTAAGCACTTCATCGATCAAGACACTAGGAAGACATACTACATATCTCATATACAAACACATTTAGACTGTTGCTCAACAGTTTGGGATGGTTACTCAGTGTCAAATACAAAGAGGCTTTGCTCACTCCAAAAGCGAGCAGTAAAGCTTATTAGTGACAAAGATCAACCACAAACAACTAACCATCACAAACGTATCAAAATACTACCTCTTAAGAACAAGTTCCTCTTCAACAAAGCCAAGTTAGTACATCAAATTTTTTCACGGGGCCAAGCCTTATCTATGGAACCTGTTTAAATTTAGCCCAAAGTGCAGCCAACGCTTGAACAACATATGTCTTCCAAAACCTAGACTTGATCTTTACAAGAAAAGCTTTAGCTATTCTGCTGCTCATCTTTGGAATACCCTCCCATCCTATATAAAAAAATATAAATTATACTCCTTCCTACAACTACAAGCTTTCCCAATATCTATTTGATGTTGACTACATGCCTCCATGAATTATAAAACTTAAAAGTATCTTAAACTGCTCTTACAGACACAGAATACAATTAATTGTTTTCTGAATAGTCCCGAAAATTTTGTTTAGTAGATAGTCATTTATAATGTATGTAGTTACTTCTGTACTGAGTGAATGTTTAAGAGCGAAACGTAAATGTTATATTTTATTGTATGTCTCTCAGCTTCAATGTTAGTTATGTTTGTTATATGAACAGTATATCTGTAGAATGTCTGGAATAGAATGAAAGATGTATGATAAAGGGCAGAATGTCAGACTGGCCTGCGTGCCCAATTTTTAACCTTTTTGAAATAAAGATCAATCAATCAATCTGACTATCTGTCTCTCTTTCCTACAATTTCTTTAATACAAATGTTTTCTTTAGTATACTGTGTTAGCGTAATAAACCATTTCACTTGTTACTGGATTAATTTAACGCTAGCGTTAGTCTTTGCCCCGATGGTGTCATTTCTGATTTTGTCTCTTCTTGCTGCGTCTAGTATTCTCATCAAATATCTCATTTCTGTTGGGATAAGTATCCGTTTCATTTTATCTGTTAAGATCCACGTTTGTTATTGACAGCACACAGATGGAAGGAAGACTATGTTAAACAGTGCTCCCTCTGTGAATAGGAATCACAATAAAAACTAATTTAATCTGTCGTTTATTTCATCATCACATTCTAACCATCATCGTGCATGAAAGCCTCTTATATAATAAGGGGAACAATTACACAAAAAACCATACAAAATTTGTCGTACTTTTTCTTATGTTTTTTGCCTCAAATATTATTACGAGTATACTGTTTTCTTTAATTTGGTCAGTTTTGCTTCTTTATGTTACTTATTTTTTAAAAATTTCTTATATTTATTTTTTGTTTCATTAACTTCAATTATTTCTCTTATTTCTTTAACCTTTTCTTTTATTAGCATGATTCTTACATCAGTTGTTATCTGCCTGTTCTTTTTTCTCTCTCTTCAGATATTATTGATGTTTTCCTTCTTTACCTACAAAGTGTGTCAGGTGCTGGGTTTACTAATTAGGTACAGGGTTTAGTCCCAGGAGTGGGTTTCTTTTCTGGTACACAGCAAAAAGGCCCCGGGATTCACCCAGCCTCTAAGAATGGGTACCAGAGAAATCTGGGAAGGCAAAGTAGCCAGGTGTGATACAGATCACATCAGACTTTCAGGTGCCGAAGGTCATGGAAAATATGCGCCTAACAGCGTACGTCACAGTATGGCTTAAAGAGTGGAAGAGAGAATTTTCACTTTACCATTAAATGCAAAGATAATCTCGTTTCATTAATAGTTCTTAATATTTTCTTCAAATTTATTAATTGTTGCTTTTTATTATTTTATTATTCTTATTTGTTTTATATCATATTTATCTACTTATTTCTCTACACCAACTAGGACGGTAATGTGCCTGTTTTTTCTGAATGTTTAGCCTGGTGGGCTCCGCAGGATGAAAAACTGACTATGAGTTCTCTGACAATGACAGGTTTGTCATATATTTTAGTATAAAATATCTCTCATTTCTTGGACTTATCGTATCTTATATCTTATATCCTTCCCGTGCCGTTAAACGTCACATAGGGCTCGCAAAGTAGTTCGCCAATTTTTCCTGTCCTCGGCGAGTCTTTCAACCTCATCAGAGGATTTTATGCCTGTTAATTTGGCCTATCTTAACAGTGTCCTCTTCAGAGTTTCACAGGTGTGCCTCTTTTTCTTCGGCCTGTTGTGTTCCACTTGATTTCTTGGACTAGATTAAAAAAAAACAACGCGGATCATACTTTGGTGCACAAATGATACGCCCTGCAGGGATATTAGGTATTTTCTTGATTTTCCAACCATGATGGACAGAACAAAACTTTGCCTGGCACGTGCATACCTCAGGACTGCGTTGACACAAACAACACATTGCACACTGAGGTTATGAGTAAACAAAAAGGGCAGCAGATTAAAAAGAGAAAAATCCTGGCTTGGGCAAGCAAAGGACATTGTTCAGCAGGTCTGTTAGCTTGAGGATATAGAACCTGGTGAGGAACGAGTTTGGTGCCAGCGGACTGCTGCACTTTCTTTTCAGTATGTATCACATTGGATAGAGAATTCAGACAGCAAAACCCATTGGCTGTGGAGGCAGAAAGTCAGGCTTCATTGCCAGAACTCCTGAGAGTGATGTGGTTATCTACACAAATGGGTCTGTTGCCGGACACAGGCGAAGAGCTTTGGCTATTACGGCGCAGGCCAGAGGGAGAATGGAGATGGAAGACAGCCGTGCTTTTGCTTTGACCAGAAGTAACCTGACTATGGAGGTCATGGCAGTATTCAAGGCAGTGGCATGACTGGAGACACTGTCCTTCACCCTGGCGTGTATTCTCAGTGACTCAATTAATATGATTAAAAAGGCTGAGTCGGGTTGGATGTGAAAGCACTGGTTGTGTCACTGAGAAGATAGGACTTTTCATTTTTGTAACAGGTCATGCGGGGGTGAGAGGAAATGAACTAGCAGACAGACTTACTGGCATAGCTACAAAGAATGGTGGGCAAGCAGTGGGTCTGGCTGATATCCTGAATGCACTCAGAGAAGATGGTCGAAACTCCGATTCAAACAACAGTTCTAAATCTGGAAGCTTGAACAGATTTCTGGGACATAACGTCAAACGTAGAGTGGCCAGACAAGAGCGCTACAGTGGGAAGCTAAGAAGACAAATTAATCAACACAGAACTGGTATCGTCAGTGCCAAACACTTGTGGAGATATTGAAGATGGGATCGCAGAATTTATGGACTAATCTTTCGATGTTCAATAATGATGATCCATTGACTAACTAACTAACTAACTAACTAACTAACTAACTAACTAACTAACTAACTAACTAACTAACTAACTGACTAACTAACTAACTAACTAACTAATTAACTATCTATCTAATTAACTAAATAACTAAAGTTTTTTCTTTGAGAAAGCAAGCAAGAAATATGAAATACCTGCCTCAAGATCCGAAAAATGATCGTAAAAATACTACTGGACAAAAGTTACAGGCCAATTTTTTCAATTCTTACAAAAACAAAATCAACTGACTAACAAACAAGGCATTGGTACCAAAGAAAAACAGCGTTTAATACAAACTGAACAAACTCAATCATTTCATTTGACAATCGGAATAGGAATACACACACAGCAAGCTGGCGAAATCACTCACCCCTCATCCAAAGATTCACAAGAGTGGTCTTCAAGTGTGGCCACCGTTCGCTGCCAGACATTCGACGTACTGTTTGCCTCATCGAGTTAACCAGGGTTGCTAGGACATTCTGTGGAATGGCCTGCCACTCTTGTTGAAGGATTTTCAGCTGGATGACATCCACAGGTGGAGGATGATTTGTCGAAATCTGTCTGCCTAGGACATCCCAAATGTGCCATTGGGCGACAGATCAGGCGACCGAGCTGGCCAGTCGATTCTAATGATCCTTTGGTGTTGAAGGAAATCTTCTACGACACGACCCCGATGTGGTCTTACGTTATCGTCTTGTAGGATTGCTCCTGCACGCATGGCTTGCAACGTAGACTGGACAATGGGTTGGAGAATTTCATTCAGTTATCGCTGGGCGGTTAGGGTGCCATGAATGATATGGAGGGGAGTCCTGCCGTGCCTGCTAATGCCACCCCAGACCATGATTGATCATCCTCCGTAAGGATCTACCTCTTTTATAGTGGCGTCATGGAACAATTCTCCTGGCCTTCTCCAAACACTGATTCTGCCATCACTGAAGGACATGCTGAAGAAGGATTCGTCCGTGAAAAGAATTTCACCCCACTGCCACGTCGTCCAACGGATGTGCTGCCGGCAACAAGCAACTCTAGCTCTGCGCTGAGCTGGAGTAAGAGGTCGTAAACGAAGCCAGCAAAGATTCTCTTAAACGCCTGCGAATTGTTCTGCCGCTAACATTGACGTTTGCTGTATTCATTAGCGGTTTTTGAGAGTGAAAGACATTACTGTCCGGTTGCGAATTGATGACAGCTGCAGGTATCTGTCATTTTGTTTACTCGTGCAACGAGGTCGACCAGAACGGTGCCTGTCTTCTACTCCTCCGGTGCGCGAAATCGCTCTAAATGTCTTTGGATGCTATAATGGGACGTACCCGAACGCCGTGTAACTTCACGGCCTGTTAAACTGCTTTCAACCAAGGCTATGACCCGATGAACGCTCAAAGGTGCTAAAACGCATTCGCCGTGGCATGGTATTTTTCAAATTACAAAATACCCCTAAATCGCTTCAATAAATAAGATTGGAAGGTGAGAAGTGTTCGCTAAGGATACTTCTTGCACGTGCAGCACGAATCAGCACGATTTAATTACCTGTTGGGTCATGCTGACGCTTTTAAAAATGCCCTAACATTTTTCCCAGGACAATGGTACTGCAGGTGATTTTTACACTTGGTTTGGTGAACAGTTGGTGTTGTTTATGACCCGGTTGCTTAGAGGACTGCCCGAAATGCAATTTAATCAAGATTCTACAATACATTTATTTACAATATGAGTACCGCAATCAAATTAAACAAATGCTTGAAATTAATGACCTGCCCTTAACTACCGGTAGTATATATACAAGCAACATCCGGGCATTAATGAATAAAATAAAACAGTCTGTAAGAATAATTGTAAATGCTTAGGTTTAGGGACTGATTAGGTTTAGGGACTTAGGGGTAGGTAGATGTGAGGAAGTTTAGAGAGTTAGAATTAAGTAGATGTAAAGAAGTTTAGAGAGTTAGAAGTAAATAGATGTAAGGAGGTTTATGGTGAAGTAACTAGATGTGAAGAAGTTTAGAGAGTTAGAAGTAAGTAGATGTAAAGAGGTTTATGGTGAAGTAATTAGATGTGAAGAAGTTTAGAGAGTTGGAAGTAGGTGCCAGGAGACAAGTAGATAGGGATCTGGACTCAAACCAGAACAAGTTTTGTGAACAGGCCCCGATGAGGGGTTGGGGAGGAGACGAGTTTGTGC
Source organism: Achatina immaculata (assembly GCA_009760885.1). Lineage (NCBI taxonomy): Eukaryota > Metazoa > Mollusca > Gastropoda > Stylommatophora > Achatinidae > Lissachatina > Lissachatina immaculata. The sequence goes on from CM019720.1 coordinate 1,877,642, forward strand.
CTATGAAGCCGTTCTGTTGTTTTTGTCCTCTTTTCTTATTTAGACAGAAAATTATATGAGGATTACATTCCGTGCTTGGATAATGGGGTCAGACAGTAACTTACCCTGAGGCCCCACCTGATCGCCTGGGCCCTGAACACTACTAATTATCTCCTAAATGGATTGTTGTGAACATGCAACTGTCAGCGACTGACAGAAAACAAGATTTCTCGTGAAGGACGGTCGTACGAATAAAGTATTTTACCATAATAAAATAAAAACACAGTTTGGTAAAAATGTCAGACTCGACGTTTAGTTTAGAGCAGTGTTTCCCAACCTTTTTTTGGATCATGACCAACCTCAAAGCCTCAATTTACTAATCCGGTGGTACCGGGTTCAGTCACAGCAGTGGGATGTTTTCTGGTACACACCAAAAAGACCACAGACTCTAAAAATGGTTACCAGAAAAATCTAGGAAGCTAAAGCGGCCTGGCATGATACTGACCACATCACACTTTCATGTGCTGAAGGTCATAGAAAATACTGGCCTAACACCGTATTCCCCCTGGTCGCTTTTTTGTGTGCTTCCGCCTCAGCATAACAGCCATTCAAGTTCTGAAAAAAGTGTAGATATATTCTCACAGCCATCCCAAAAAATTCAGATTGCTCCTACTTACCTGTGTGAGGCATACACCACACTTAGGAAAAGACTAGTCTCGAGTTACCAGAGAGAGAGAGAGAGAAAGAGAGAGAGAGAGGGAGTCTTGTATGGAGAGAATGTGATGTGGTCAGTATCATGCCTCGACACTTTACTTTCCCAGGTTTGTCTTTCGCCCATTTATGAGATATTAAATATGCTGCTATAAAAGTGACATCTGCACATCATGTATAACTATGCGGAAAAAGAAAAGAACAGCAAGAATGAGGATGTGTGAAAATGTTATCTTCCAAGAAAGCAAATAACAGGATTTCATTTGTGAAGGCAGAATTTAGGGACGTAACTTCTAATGAAAGGGAGGAGGTGAGAGGGGAGAATAGCCGAGATTGTCAAAAAAGGAAGAAAGAAGTGTCAACTCTGGAAGAGAAAAAGAATTTAAGATGTCAACTTCGGAGGAAGAAAGAATTGAGGATGTCAGCTATGAGGAAAAAAGAATTGGGCACAATAGTTTTGGAGGAAAAGAGGTCCCAAACTCATTTTACAGTCAGTCAGTCATTTGCATGGCCCTTGCAAAACTTTGCCTCCCTAACAGCTCTCCTGTAGTCCTCTCGGTTGTAAGCAAGATGCCCTGCTGCTGATACAATTACGACCCGCCACAAGTCTCCATTTAATTACTCTCTACACTCCGCTATGCGCATTTCTGACACACAGCGCCGGACAAGCCACAGCTTCTTACAAGTTAGACCTAAGTGCTCTAGTCATTTTTTTTAAATTCAGCATTCATGTGAATATACACTTTATCTCCTCTGCCTATTTCTTTGTCCTGTGTGTTTTTGTATGATTAAGGCTCACTCCGAAACTTCACAATTGTGTACGTGTTAAGTAATAAAGCTGTTCCTACATTTTTCTTAGTTTATTCATTTTGGTATCACAGTTTTAGTTCGATGGCTCCGTGTGTAGTTATATACTTATACACTAATTAGTGTGTGTCACTGCTGATGCGTCCACTCGCAGATCATCAACAATGTCTTGCAGCTATCTTCGCCTTGGTCTTCCTCTCTTTCTTTTTCCAATTTTGCAGACTGCAGTGAAAAAAATAATAACTCGGCTATTTTAAAAATCTACAGGTATTAACATTGGCATTATCCTGGCGTCGTTTCTGTCCGGTTACCTGTGTTTAGTACCTTTGGACAATGGATGGCCTTTTGTGTTCTATACGTTTGGTAAGCTGAGTACATGTTTATGAAACTGGTTGAACATTTTCTGGTGTTTAGGAGACTTTAGGTGGCAGTGGAGTTCAGACTCCAAAACAAATCCTTGAAGAGTGCCCATACCATGCGGACCTGAGATGAAGGACATGGCTAGAGGACACAAGATAGGGGTAAAAGGACGTGGAGAGGACTGTGGGCTTTGCCATATTAACAGGGAGCAAGTTCTGATGTGACCAACAACCTCGAACGAAGAAGAAGAAGAAGAAGAAAACGAAGAAGGAGACTTTTCTTTCAATTTTCTTCTACTACTTCTACATCGTTGAGTTTACCCAGCGACAGGGACAAGACAACGAGTCGCCTGCATGAATCCAACAGTCAGAGTTAAACGAGCGTGGTCCATTTTCCCATCAGTTCTCTTTTCTCAAGGCCATGTTTACTGGATTCCTTCCTTTCTCTTCACTTTTTTATCTCTGTCTGGGGAATAGACCACCAACAAGGGCTTTCCATTTATTACTGTCCCAGGCATCTTTTTTTTTCTCTGCTCCGAGACACTTCCGCCAAGTATGTACTGCCCATCTCTAGCTTCTTTTGACTGTCATTTTCTATCACTGTGGGTTGGTGGCTTAAACCTCCTTAAAGTTTGCTGCTTTTGCAGGATGTTTTCTGGATTCTGAAGACTAATTTGGCATGTTCAACGTTGGGTTTGGGCTATGTTCATTTTGTGTAGAATGACTTGTAGTCTGTAGTATCCTGTTCGGAACCTGAAAATTGTGCTTCTTGGTGTTCAATTTAGTTTTATTAATGAGTTGTTTTTTTGGATACGAGAACTAAGTTAAGAAAGGTACAAAAATGCATTATTGACTCATTTTCTAATTCATCACTTCGTAACGATAATAGTTCGTAGTATTTCAGATAACTTCGAAGAAGATGGATGTATTGATTCTTTCATTTGAACTAGTGGTTTAGAGGGTGTACACTTGTCTATGCGAGGTAATATAGGAAGTTAAATAAGTAAATGTGCACTAAAGGATTATCGATTCCGGTATCGTAGTGATATCTTAATGTCTACTGTATTTAGCCACATCCACCTGCCGCAGTCATAAAGATATCACTACAATATCGGAATCGATACTAGGTTAATGCACAGTTATTTTCCGAACACAGGTATAGAAATCAAAAAGAGGTAAAGAAGAAAGGTTGAAAATCATCTCATGATTAGTTGTTTTAGAGTTTAATCTTCTGTATTTTATATCAGAATCACAGACTGTTACTTGTCTTATCTGCACAAGAAGCAGTGTAATTGTCACGGTATACGATTATATTCTCACATCAAACAGGGGCAGTCACTCTTCTCTACAGCCTTGTCTGGTACTTCCTTGGCTCACAGAAACCGGAAAATCATCCATACATCTCCGAGAAAGAGAAGCAGTACATCATTTCTCACAGAGTTGCCATGAATTTCTCATCAGCAGCGGTAATACTAACGGGGTTCTGTAATTGAAATCATTCTTATTTAAACTAAAACAAATTCTGTTTACCTATAATAAATAAAACATATTTTGTTCTCTTTCCTCTAAAGCAGAATCCTCTCTTTTACTCCTCTGCCTATGTATAGATGTAAACCTGTTGCTTATAGTTATTCATCTCTCTGTACATTTCCACTATGGCCCACTGTAATAATGTTCTTTCTTATATTACTGTTAGCTTTTATCTCACATCTGTTTTGTTATTCACTTCACAGACTTACTTGCTCCCAGGTTCATTCTCTCTCAGTGGCAATAGTAATATAGAAGTAGCTGCTTTACAGATGAAATGAGTTTAATAATGCACGTGGTGATGATGAGCGATATGACGAGAACGACAAAAGGTATCCAAAAAAAAAAAATTCCATAGACACAAGATGGAACGTAATTTCCGTTTCTACTACATAATATAGTATGTTCCCGGTAGATTACTGACGCCATCAGAGCATTCTAATACACACTATTCTACATCTATTTCACTAAACAACTACATTTCTAACAGACTAATTTACATCTATCCCAGACGATACAAAAAGCACAACTATCCCTCAGTCATAGTCATATGATTTCTCTCTCACCTGATCTTTTTCCTGTCATAACTTAACCGTGACCCACGTGAAAATTGAGACAAGCGATTGGGTTCTACTCACAAACAGCTGATTAATTTAGAGGATTTTATACTAATTTTCCAATTCTCACATGAGTTACCTATCTTACATTCTAATATTCTATACAAGTATACCTCCCCTTTATATCATTATTATGAAAATGGCAGCAAAACCACCGATATTTTGACCTACAAAATTCAGTAGAGTCACTTGTGTCTCACGAAATCTGATTTATTTTAACATAACTTAATAATGAAATGTGATATAATTTTAAAAAAAGGTTAAGGTAACCCGGTCATGTTTTAGAGGCAAATAAGGATATGGTGTTAGTGCCCATATCTTCTTTGACCTGTCAGCACACTAGAGTGTGATGTGGTCAGCATTACGCCTGGCCGCCTTTCCTTCCCCAACTCCAAAACAAGTCAGATGCCCATTTATACAGTTGGGTGACTGAAGCGCCTCCGGCGGGATTCGAATCCCCGACCTTCAACATGAGAGATTAGTGCACTAACCACTACGCCAATTAGACACCCCAATTATGATATGTAGATGTGTAATTGTATACACAGTGTTAATTTATTATGCATTACAAAATTTCATATAATAATAACAACAACAACAACAACAATAATTTCCTCCTTTTAGAAGAAAGTGAAGCCTCCATTTATGGAAATGCTGAAGTCACCACCTTCACTTGCATTTCTTACCGTGGGCACTTGTCACGTCTGGACAACTCAGTTACTGTTAGCTTACCTGCCCATGTTCTTTAGTAAAGGCTTGCAATTTTCTGTCCAAAATGTAAGTACCTTGACCATGTAATCTTTTCACTTTATATAACATATATATGGGGTAGTCTTACAGTGCTCTTTCTCTCTCGCGCGCTCTTTTCAAAATCCTCTCTCTCTCTCTCTCTCTCTCTCTCTCTCTCTCTCTCTCTATCTCTCTCTCTTTAAAAAAGTGTGATTTCTTAAATTAAAATATATACAATTATCAATTTAAAAAGAACATTGTTTGAACAACGTGCATTAGCTGCAGTCACTTGTAATTAAGGTACTAATATTATGGAGTATACTTTATATTAAAGAAAGCGGTCTAAAACAGAATCTTACATCTTACATCCTTCCCGTGCCGTTAAACGTCAATTCGCCAAGCTCAAATTGGATAAGAAATCCTAAAAATCTCAGAATTTAACCTATTATTTTAACAATTTTGGTTACGTGGAATGATTCATAATAACAGAAAGGTCATACTTTGCTATGCGCATCGAAACACTGCCCACATATATCAGTTCATCGACTTTTGTAATGCTTTTATGTGTACACTGTATACTGTTTACTATATAACTGAAGTTGTATTTCGATTTACGTATAAATTTGATTTAGGAAAAGATTTGCGACAGGTTCGTGACTCGAGGACTGCTGTAGCAGATAATAGTTCTCAGTCTTTAACTGAAATTCATAGACGAAATCCCTCAATGATTTTGTCTTGTCTTGTCTCCTTCCTCATGTACCTTTCGGTGTTGAGGGGGACAAATAGACGTCATGTTAGGGCTCGAAGATTTGCTTCATATAATGGAATATTTAACGCTTCTGTAATTTCCTCTCTCCATCTCCTGCGTGGGCGACATCTTCCTCTGTTATCTTCAAATCCTAGTGTGAATGTTTTCTGTGATATACTGTCTGGTGGTAACCGTGTAACATGGCCAAATCGTTTGATTTGCTGTTTCTGGATATAGTGTAATACTTTTGTTACTCCAGCCTTTGCCTTGATGGTGTCATTTCTTATTTGGTCTCTTCTTGTCACATTTATTATTCTGCTTAAACATCTCATGTCTGTTGTGATGATTTTTCTTTTCTTCTTGGATGTTGGTGTTCGTGTGTGACATTGATAACATAGAGTTGGGAGGAAAATTGTGTTGTACGGTGCCCTTTTTGTTTCTTTGTTTTTTAGTAAAGGACTCATTTCCGTAATTATATTATTGATCAGTAATATCAAAAGGATATAATGTCACGTCCACCTAGTAGTCATTAAAACTGGAGATATCTGCTGTAGGACTCTTGAATAGAGTATCAGCCATAATAACGAATGACTAACCACGCCACCTTTTGCTTTTCGAGGACTTATTGGACAGTTCCCCGTGACAAGTAATTACTGACATGTGACAGCAGTTTGACGTCGAAGGACCAGGTACATATCTCTATAGTTAGAAAGAGGGAGGTACTTAGTAACCGGATAGACATATTTTCCCTGCTTTTATCCGGTGACATGAATGGATAGACGAGAACCGGTGGACGAAAGTATGACGTCGTGGGCTGGACTCAGATGACAGTCTATGAGACTGAAAGACAGATGTCAGTATATACACGAACCACAGTGACGTTAAACAAGTAGGAAAAAAAAGAGAGACAAGGAAGTTCCGCCCTGTCTTCTAACAAAAGACGTAGGTAGAAATTCAGGACAGAGGTGGTTAGTGTTGTTATGAATGGAACTTAAACCATTTATAGATAGAATTAGAAACTGCCCTGGGGAGTTTGTACTGTTGGTACTGTTGATACATCTATTATTACGATTACAATATCTCGTATTGAGGAGACATGGAGTTGTGAATGATTGCTGAAAAGATTTGACCACAGGTAAAGAAGTCTTCTAGCCACTTCCAGGTGAAATTAAAACAACACGCATGTGGTTCATTCACTGGTGGCTTATCGGTTCATTTCTATGTATTATACTACGTATTAGAGAGAGAGGAGGGGGTGAGAGATAAGGAGAGAAAGAAAGAGAGAGAAAGAAAAAGAAAGAGAGAGAGAAAGAAAGAGAGAGAGAAAGAAAAAGAAAGAGAGAGAGAAAGAAAGGGTGAGAAAGAGAAAGAGAGAGAAAGATTTGGAGAGCGATAAGGAGAGAATGAAAGAGAAAGAGATGAATATAATTTTAGAGTGATATAAATAGTGCAGCGAACTGTAACCAAAATACCTATCGTAATCTTATATCTTATATCCTTCCCGTGCCGTTAGACGTCACATAGGGCTCGCAAAGTAGTTCGCCAATATTTCCTGTCTTCGGCGAGTCTTTCAACCTGAACAAAGGATTTTATGCCTGTTAACTTGGCCTCTCTTAATAATGTTCTCTTCAGAGTTTCACGCGGTCTGCCCCTTTTTCTTCGGCCTGTTGTGTTCCACTTGATAGCTTGTTTTGGGATTCTCTGCTCATTTCTTCTCATCAAGTGGCCAACATATGTCCATCTCCTTTTCCTGAATACCCGTGAGACTGGCTGTTGTTCAGTCATCTGTCTTATCTCTGCATTGTTCTTGAATTCATTCCACTTGATGCCGAGTATTTTCCTTAGGCATTTGTTTTCAAAAGAGTCTAATTTCTTTTCTATTTCTTTAGTTGTTTTCCAGCTTTCGCATGCATAAATGAGGGTGGATATTACATTTGAATTGAATAGTCTTAACTTGGTTTTTGTGCTTATAACTTTTGAATTCCATATGTTCTCAAGATTCTTGAAGATTGATGCTGCTTTTGCAATTCTGATCCTAACTTCCTGTCTAGTGTCACCACCCTGGTCCATGTAGCTGCCAAGGTATGCAAATTGATTGACTTCTTCAATATCTGTCCCTTCTATGTGTATTTTTCCATTTTGATTGATGGGAATTTTCATTATTTTTGTTTTGTCCTTGTTAATTTCAAGTCCTATTTTGCTAGCCAATGAAGACAGGCTATCTGTTTTTTCTTGCATGGAATTCACATTGTTACTGATAAGTGTTATGTCATCAGCAAAATCAAGATCTTCTAGTTGGGTCCCATGTACCCAGTCAATACCTGTGTTACCTGTGCAGCATTTTTTCATTATGAAGTCTATTGTAATCCCAAAAAGTAAAGGAGACAGTATACATCCTTGTTTCACGCCTGTTTCAATCTGAAACCATTCACTCATCCCTTCTTCTGTCTTGACTGCACAACCATATCCATTGTATAAGTCCTTAATGATGTTGACAATTTTAGATGGTATTCCATATAGACATAGAATTCTCCTATCGTAATACATTATAGTAATATATATATAACATAGTTTTGACTTCAAAAATAATACCAATATCTTCGAAAAAGTATTTACATGCCATCAAAGTACACCTAAATTCCATCTTGATTGGATGGAGTCTGGCAGGACAAACAGTTTCTCTGTCAGTCTGAAAACACATTTAAATTGCAGTGTCTCAATTATAAACTGAATTTTAAAAAGAAAAGAACTATTTCTTATCGTGTGCTTAGGAATTATTTTCATTATTAGAAAAATAAACATTAATTGAAGCCCACCTAATTGAAAATTTTATATTGAGAATAATTTTTCTTAGGCTATAAAGTCTAAGATTTTTTTTTCTTAATTCACTTGCACAATTTTGTTCTGATGACAATTTCTCTGAACAAACAAACTAGATACTGAATTACGGGACACTTTTTCCACGGTGTAAGCCGTAGGAAGCTGATGGATATATTGAGGTGGGGGATCTGAGCATCTATGGACATGTCCAGAGTGCAATGATGAGTATGATCCAGACCACAAACCATAAATCATATCCACTTCCCACTAGTGTTGTAGTTTGCTGAGCATAATCATGTGTTACAATACTGTAACAAACTCAGGAATTATGATTCACTCCTTGTAGGAACAGAGACTGGATTAAGCAGACAGTTAAGCGAGACAGGATTAAAGAGAGTCTAGTGTATTAGTTCTTCATAATCTCATTCACTAGAGATTAGTACAAAACTGGAATAGTTCTGTCCGATTTTACGTGCATTACTGAACTGCTTGTGTGTTGGAATGGCCGTATAGAAAGTCACCTGGTCTCTGTAATTGAAGACACTAGTTACTGACCACGCTGCCGTCGCCATTAAAACCACAATGACCCTCTTCAAGCCTACGATGCAGTCACATTTGTGCAGAGATCTTACTTGCAAAAGAAGAGGTCAGAGCTCTTATGTACATAATCCAGACTTCACTGATGATGGATGCACTAATGATTTAAAACATTTACACATGAATTGCTTCTAATAACTCCTACCGCTCAATGATTAAAGTTTTAAACATGCTATCTAATCTAAATGTTTTTTGTTTCGTTTTTACGGCAGTCTTATTTCCAGCTTTCAAGCAATGTTTTTGTTATGTATGATTTAAGCTTTGTGATATCTTCATTTGCAGAATGGGTTTTGGTACAACGATATCTAAGAGCCACTGTGATTCAGATGCTGCAGGCCCATCTTTACTTCTTTATTTCTGGCCTTACTTGAATCAGGATGACAATAAACATATTTTACGAAATTTGAGGTCCAGTCTTGGAGTTAGATAAGCTACTGCAGTCAATTCCTAATCCGACTTTATGTCTGTCTTCCAACCAATCATGAACAGAATCTCAGGAAGACCACTAGATGCTGAATCACCAGTAGATCATTAATTGCCTAGTTGCAAGACATCACTAGATGCCCGAAAAGAAAGAATTATCAGATGCCCATTCAGAAGGAAACATGAGAAGAAACAATCAGAGAATCCCCAAACAAGCTATCAAATGGAACACAACAGGCCGAAGAAAAAGAGGTCGACCACGTGAAACTCTAAAGAGGACATTGTTAAGAGCAGCCAATTCAGTGGGCATAACATCAATTGATGAGATTGAAAAACTCACCGAAGACAGGACATTTTGGCGAACTACCACCTATGTGACGTTTAACGGCACGAGAAGGATGTAAGATGTAAGATTCAGAAGGATACCATCAGGTGCCCAGACAAAAGGAAATTCATCATCTATTTTCAGTCATAGGGACATCATTAAAAATTTTCATTTCAAACCTATTACAGAAAATCATTTCTAGTAATGCGTAATTTACGTAATCTAGTATACTTACGTACACCCAAACATGATCTCCTAAATTCTTGGACCATTGTACCTCACTCTTACATGTTCCATCTCTTCTCTAAATCACATCCAATTTCTGTTTCATGGTGTGAACTAAAACACCCCATAAACAGGCAGTATTTCACATTGCAACATCTTTGCAAACAAATCATCAAAGATTTCCAGCACCGCAGTGTTATCATTGCATTTGTCCTTTTTTTTAAAGACTGGAGTCTTAGTCTCTCTGACGTCCACGTTTCGCATGGTAGGGACGTTATTCTGGATAATCGTAGGAAACAAAATATCAACCTGTTTGGACGTTAGGAGATCAAGGAAAATTTGCATATGTGCAGGTATGAGGTAATGTGAGCCAGGCATAGTTTGTAAACAAAAATGATACACAGTTCAGTACTAGAAAGGCAACAAACATTGTACAATTCTTATAATATAAAAGGATTCCTTGCTCCATGCTGGAGAATGATTATATCTATATACAAGGTCAGACAATTAAGTAATGAGACTAACTCCATAAAACTAAAATAAACAACTATTGAAGATATAACCTGTATTTTATTCAAAGTAAGGCCCTTGTGCACTGATACAGCGAGTGGCACGATCTAACAAACACTGAAACGACCTCTGCAGTTCTTCTGTTGGTATGGCTCTTAAACTCGATGTTACGGCCCTTTGGATGTCATCAGTATCATAAAAGAAGCGTCCTTTCAATGGTATTTTAATATTTGGGAATAGAAAATAATCGCAGGGAGATAAATCTGGGGAATAGGGTGGATGGTAGAGAACACACAATTGTTTTTCGGCCAAAACTTCCTGTACAACTACAACTCGTTGAGCCGGTGCATTATCATGAAGAAGGAAAAAACTGCCAGGTGTTGAATACTCGAGTCGGACTCGGAGAATTCTTTTCAATAGGCGTTTCAAAATACTTACACTTTTCCATTAAGAATGGAAGAAAAAAGAAGAGAAAACTGATGATAAATATTTCCATGAAAATAAAGGGTTAACCACTGTTGAAAGAATCAAAAGATATGACAAGAAAAGAGAAAGCAAAAATCGAAGTAAACTTTCCATAGAATATTATTGTTTTACTAGACAGATGAAGATTTAAGTTGTTAGTTGTCTCTGGTTCTTGTTTGAAATGCAGGGACAAACAAGATCTCGGCATATTTTTTATCCTTGGAAATTGCATCTGTAACTTATTGTCAAAGAACTTTGACCTTTTATTAATCAGAACCAAACTATTACAGCAGGAGGGTTGTGAATGTTAACATTGCCAGAACTAATTAGGGACAGGATATTTGTTGGCACGTCTGTAGCAAAAACTGTCGAAGAGATCGAAACTAGAGGGCAAATACTCAAAAAGTAACACTGTCAAGCAACTGTTTCAGAGCTTTAAACTTCTGACGATCTGGAGAGTATGGGGAGAGGGAGAAAGGAGGAGAAAGTGAATACCCCCTGGATTATCACTCCAAGAGGTCAGCGAGTTATTGGTTCTAACTGTTTCAGGACACACTCCTCAAACGCTTATGTCACTGCTTATGGACCTGGAAGCTTGAGACATAAATAGCCCACATGTCGGCGTCATACCCGGGGCCAGAATTATAGTCTCTTCCATTAAATAGTTACCTTAGTCTGAGTTGGGGACAACATTTCATCGCTACCAAAAAGTCGACAGAAACTCCGATTTCCCCCATAGTATATCCCTTGACATACTGCAGCTAATGATAAGAGTTCTAATCTTGTGTCAATTGTTAAGTTGTTCTTGTCTCTTCTAAGAATGGTTGAAACGGCTACTCTAAATTTATATCTGATGTAGAGCAAATTTGTACAGTAAGTAAATATAGATATATTAGTAATATGGGCCTAGCTCTGTTGGTTCTGGGGAGTGTCTTCATTACGCTCTGAGCATGCCTATACGTGTTTGGCCTTTAATATCAGGATTTACTTCAGTGTTTTTTAGGAGATGACTCCAGTGTTTTGTTGATTGTGTGTTTCTCGTGATCTAGCATTTGTTGGATTCGCAACCTTTGCCCTTAAATATATATACTTTCAACTAAGTGGTCCAGAGATAACTAAATACTGAAACGTACAAAGCTCTCATCTTTCATTATTCTAAATGAAAAAAGAAAGATTTGTAAGCTGCCTGGTGTGTTTTACAAAAATGAACGACAATAATATCATGGCCCAAATATTGTATGGCCAAAGCATAATAGACAGACGAAGAGAAAGCTGATATTCCAAATTATTTGCAAGTCATCTACGAGAGATATCTACATAAAATATGGAACCATCAAAACTGCGGCAAATGTCCGTATGAAGCTCTACTGTTATCAGACGCGGTGTGACATTCAAATATGAAATGAAAATTAAGCTGTGGGACAGGAGAATGCCTTGCAGAGATTAGACCTTGCACCACAATGGCTGCGCCTACTTAGTGTTTTCGTCCTTGATTCTGTTACTGATAAGAATTCTGACAAGTTATACCAGTGTGACGCTTCTTATCTATCGTGAACATCAGATAACAATCTTTTTTTAAGCTATAAAAGGTTTTAAAAGTTATGCTCAATATTCATAAGAAATCCCCAGCATGGCCTAGTTGTTTGCACTCAGTTATAGTGATACAATTTTAGCGCTAGTTTCCTCAGCGCCATTTCATTCCAACAAGTCAGCAAAAACTCCATAAAAATAATCTTCTTGTGACCTCAGATTTTCTGTGTGAAGTTTCCACACTCGAAGCATTTGTTCTGTTTTGTTTTTATATCTTTGTAGTAGACATTGTGATGATGTTCAAGGAGTAAGAGTGAGATGAGGGGTGGGTTATAGTAATTTGCTTGAATAGGTTCAATAATGCATCCTCTAGCCAAGTTAAACCGCTATAGGGACACAGGGGCCCCTAATCCGTTGGCTAGGCTGAAACACCACATCACTCTGTTACTGGGACCACCATGAGGAGGTGGAATATGACCCTGCTGTCCTCTAATTTGTCATCTACGATAACTAATGCTGCCATTCTATCGCTGTATCCTTGCCTCCAAGGAATATGTCACTGTGTAAATCTACTGCTTTCTAAATCCACAAGTAGTTATTTAGGACCAGCTAATATCTGCAAAAAAAATATCAGAACAGTTTAGTCACTTTTTAGAGCACAAACTTTATGTATTAGTGGCTTAACCAAACGGACTAAAAGTATTTCTCTCTCTAGGCTACTTTGTGGCCGGAGTCTCAGCTGTTGCCTTGGGCTTCGTGGACGCACATCTCAAATGGGTATCAACAGCTCTCTTGATATGTCTAATGATCTGTCAGTCAGCTGGAACATCTACTCTCATGGCCGTATCTCTTGATATGGCACCGAGGTAACAGTGTCGTTCAACCTATTATTTGTTTCTTCTTTTTTTCTATTGTCTCCTGCTTGCGTTGTGACGAGCGACTTACAAAATTATATTGAGAGATTCGCATTCTATACAGTGTGAGAAGTATGGAAACCTAGCACACGTATGTACGTCAATCCTGTGATGTACATTCTAACAAATACCTCTGTTCTCTTTCTCCCATCATACTGATGTTATAATGTCATGTTTGATCATCAGAATATGTTAAAGCATTATATAACTTTTTAACGAGAGATTCTAAACATGGGTTGTACTCACAAAAGGAACATATAGAAAACACACAAACACACATACCACACATAGGAAAAGAGTATGTGTGTGTGGGGGGGGGGGGGGAAGGGGGCGAGGGAAGCAGAGAAGGAGGGAAGAGAGAGAGAATATTTCAACTACTTAAAATAAAAATTAACAAATAAAAGGCTGTAGATGAAAACATTGTGGCTATTTCAAAAGCCATTATAATAAACTGGGAAACATAATAAGTACAAGTTTAATGTAGAAAGTGCTAGAGTTTAATAATGGCATGGATGAGTGGCCACATTCAGGAGATGGAGAAGAAAGATTCAACGCACGGTCACACTAAAAGAAAAAGTGAAAATAAAGCTGCGGACTTTTTGTGGCCTGGTTTAAGTGAGACCTGGACACTTAACAAAACAGCTGAGAAGAAGATACATGTGTTCGAATGTAAATGCTACAGAAGAGTCCTTCAAAAATAATTGACACAAAAAAAGGAAAAAAACATACACCTATACTACAAGAACTTAATACTGAATAATGTTGGCTAATAAGCAAGACTAAACAGAGAAAACCTTTGGACACATTAAAGATACTGAAAATTTGGAGAAGACCAATTTGCAACGGTACAAAAGGGTGTGTACTATCTCCAGACCTTTTTTCTCTGTATAGCGAGAATATTCTAAGAACAATAATCACAGAACCAGGCATAAAAATTGGAGGATACAATATTAACATCTTTCGGTATGCTGACGACACAGTACTGATAGCTGAGAACCAACAAGACCTGCAAAATCTCTTGGATAAAGTCGCCAAAGAAAGTGAACAGAAAGGCTTTACTTTGAACATCAAAAAGACAGAGACTATGGTTATATCTAAGAAACAGAATCCACCAGCATGCAGTATAAAATCAAACGGAACTATTCTAAAGCAGGTGCAGAAATTCAAATACATTGGAGCAGTAATAACTTCAGATGGGAAATGCAGAACAGAAATTAGGAACAGAATAGGCCAAGCAAAGACGGCATTTCAGAGAATGAGAAACATATTAGCTAACACATGGTTCTAAGGACTGCAAACGCGCCACAAACAGCCTCTGGCAGTCAAGTCCAGCTCCTGGCCTTCCCGTGGCAGAACTGTTTAAACTGACAGGAGAAGGGGCGAGGGCGAATATCTGGCGCCTGAAACCAGTTACTTAGGGTAGATGAGTGGCACGTTTGGTAGCTCATCTGCTGCTGTTGGCGAGATCTTCAGCTGCCGTGCGTGGAGCGGTGCTCCTCCCGGCCAATGAAGAAATTTGCAAATGAGGTTGCCGCGCAGCATCACTGCGGAAAAGGTGGTAGAAAGGATAAAGCGAAGCAAACAGTCAAATCACGGCACCTCCGGTCTGGAGGTCGGCCACGTCCTGAGTGCAGTCATATCGGGTGAAATGCATGAACCGGCTTGTCCCAGAGGTTAAGACACTGCTGGCTTGACTCTTCAAATGCCGCGCGTGGAGTGAAGCTCCTCCCGGTTAAGGAAGTAAATGCGGAAAAGAAATAAAGGTTGCTGTGCAGCGCCGATGGGAAAAGGTGGTGGAAAGTGAAGTTTAACCGGTATGCCCAGTAGTATCGCTGCGAGAGTTATACCACGGCACCTCTGCTCTAGACTCCGGCCACGTCCGAAATACACCTACACTGGTGAAATATGCCTAAACCGGCACACACCAGGGGTGGAACTTGATGGCTAGACATGTCATGCCACCTCCACTCTAGAGGTCGGTAACGCCTGATAAACACCCATACTGGTGAATTTTGCCTAAACCGGCTCATACCAGGGGTGAATCTTGAAGGCTATGCATGTCACAGTACCTCTGCCCTAGAGGTCGGTCCCGTCCCAAACACACCCATACTGGGAAATGCCTAAACCGGCTTAACCCAGGGGTAGAAGTCACTAGTGGCGAGGATTCGTCCTCCTGGACAAAAGCTCCATCCTGGTCACAACTAGGAAGGGTAGCGGCCACGACCGCAAAATGCTGAAGTCGGAGACACTGGACTAGGGAAGTCTAGATAGGCAACCACCTCTCATCCGGCGGGGATGTCTGCGTATCCTAATCACGCTGAGGTTTTCCGGTGAGAAAGTCCAACCCTGGACTGGATGGGCAACCACCTCTCACCCGGCGGTGATACACGGGTATCTCAAAACACGTCGAGGTTTTCCGGTGAGAAAGTCCAACTCTGGCCTGGGTGGGCTACCGCCTCTCACCCAGAGGGGATGCACTGATATCCTAAACACGTCGAGGTCTTCCGGTGAGAAAGTCCAACCCTAGACTAAACTGGTGCAATGAAAACCACGGTGTCACGCAATCCCGCTTCCGAGACCCACCAAGAATACAGGCTAAAGCACTATGATAATCTGAACCCCTTGTCGTCCTTTCGTGGATCTCGTGTGGTCTATTTTGGACCACACAGGGGACCACGGGACCTAACGAGGACCACAGGCGTGAATTCAGTAGGATCACAGTGCGGCTTTTGGTGGTAGAAGTGAACGAAGAAGAAGAAGAAGAAGCTAACACATCTTTATCAATGAATGTTAGAAAACGAGTACTAAAATGCTATATTGAACCTATCTTGTTATATGGAAGTGAATCATGGACTAGGCAAGTCTGCACATAAATCATTGAAAGCAGCAGAAATGTGGTTTATTAGAAGAATGTTGCGAATCCCCTGGACAGCAAAAATAACTAATGAAGAATGTAGGAGAAGAGATGGAGAGAAAAAAAACCTTGTCAAAAAGATAAGATACAGACAATGTACTTTCATAGGACATGCAATGAGAAGAGGGGGCATTGAAAATATTATAAAACAGAAAAAATAGAAGGAAGAAGATCAAGAGGAAGACCAAGAGAAATGATACTGGACAGTCTGACGGGATGGTGTGAGAGGAGATCACCAACTGAACTGATGGCCTGCATGAAGGATCGGATACTCTGGAGAAGTATAATAGCCAACGCCAGTTGATGATGATGATGACAAAAGGGGGAAAAAGAAAGAGGGGAAGATCAGGGCGAAGTTGGCTGCAAGACATCGTTGATTATCTGCAGATGGATGCATCAGCAGCAAGGCATCATGCTTACAACCGAGAGGCCTACATGAGAGCTGTTAGGGATTCAAAGTACCGCGAGGGAATGCATTTCTTATGGTATTTGGCCAAAATATTTTTCTAATTCTTCGTAAACATTTAGTCCGGAAAGAATTCAATTTGTTTTCTATGGTTTTAGTGATTTTCCAGCATTCACTTCCATAGAGTAGTACACTTAGAACAGTACTCTTAAATATCCTGATTTTCATATTCATGTTTAGATTTTTTAGATTTCCATATAACCTGCAGCACTACAAAAGCCTGGTTTGCTCTAGTATGTCTGGTGTTGATGTCCTCTTCGCTGTCTCCATTTTCTACTACTCTACTGCCAAGATATACAAATTCATTGACCTCTTCCACTAATTTGTTATCTGCTCTGAGTACATTTCTGTTATTCACATTTTGCTTCATTAACTTTGTCTTTCTTAGGTTGATCATTAGTCCTATGTTGTTTGCGTTCTGAGTTAGCTTGTTTATTTTATCTTGCAAATCTTTGTGGCTGCTTGATAGTAGACAAATGTCGTCCGCAAAGTCAAAGTCTTCCAGCACTCTGTCAAGGGTCCATTGTAATCCTCTGAGTTTGTCTGATGTTGATCCGTCATTAACCACTCCACTGCCAAGCGAAATAATATTGGTGATAGTACACATCCATGCTTCACTCCTGTTTGTACCCTAAAGCTGCTGAAGGTGTGTTCTACACAGATAACTTTGCTCTGAAAACTCTCGTATAGGGCTCTGATTACATTAACTATTTTATGGGGGAGGCCATGCCATCTTAGGATTTTCCACAGTGCATCTCTGTTGACACTGTTAAAGGCTTTCTCAAAATCTATAAACAATGCATATGTTGTGCTATGCCACTCATTTTCCTGTTCTAATATTTGTCTAAGTACAAATATGTGGTCTATGCATGATAGTCCTTTGTAGCATGACCTTGAAAGTAATGATTATAGTTGTTGGTGTTGTTATTATTATTAATGAATATGATTATGAAAATATACTGTAAACAAACTAGTAACATCGAATAGCGACAAAGAAAAGTAGGTAGAAAAAGGAAGAGAAAGGTATAAAACTTCCATGACACTAGAACAAGACGCGGACAAAAGTAAACAGTGGAAGCTGAGAAGCAGGTAATATTAAAGCAGTTTTCCTTTCTCGGCACTGCTTAAAGCCGTAACACAGTACTGTGTGTTATGACAGTTTCTCTATTACAGCTTCTCCTGGAGATTGGCGGATGATCGCCTGTATCAACCTCCATCTGCACTGTCGAGGTATGAGAAATCTCGGAATCAGTCAAGGCAAAGACATCCGTGTTCTGTGTCAACAACCTGGATATTATGTCCTTGTGCACATCAGGGCACTGAACTTGTCGAACGATAGTCTCAGAACGACTTTCAGGTGTTGACTCCTCAGTATCAGAATCTTGCTGGATAGAGTCAACTGACTCTGTGAGTGGTGTCAATTTACCTAGAACACATCCACGCTTGAGCTCGATGTGTTTACTAGAATTATTAATTACGGTCAACACGGGATAGTGATTAGTGTGGAGCTCACATACTGAGTCTACCAGCTCTATCTCCGGTTGTGACAGTAAGAATGGTGTCTCAATACCCTGAACAATATAAGAATTTCCAGGGGGAAAATATGGTTGGGCTGTTTCAGAGGAATAAGACTGACTGAACGTGGAGAAAGAAGAGAAGAACGCTGGACACGAAGAATAGAAGCAATGTGTGCATCTAACTCTAAAGGAATCTTCTTGTTATGTATGTTTAGTGTATTCGAACTGTAATCTATGATAGCACCAGAACGAGACAAAAAATCACGCCCAAGAATGGCGGAACGGTTCATGTTGCGAACCACATAAAAGCAATGAGAAACAGTGACTCCAGCAATAGAGACAGGTAAGTAAACTCTGCCAGTTACAGCTGCAGTAACAGTCTGTAGAGTAATTCTAGCGGGCAAGAGTTTAGGAGCAGAACGTAAGGATCTGTATACAGAATCCTTGATAAGACAGACACTAGCTCCTGTGTCTAACAATGCTCTAATTCTACAAGTACCAACAGAAACAAGGACAGAAGTAGGAGTCGGGGGATTCGCAGCCACCGAGAGTAATGGCGTAGCATGGGAAAATGAGACTGACTGTTTGGCAGACCTAGATGGTGTAAAGATACGGTCGGACACATGGGAGCTATTCATGCGCCGACTTGTCAGTTTAAATGTGAACGATCTTTTCTCACACTCTGCCTACAGAATCTGGCTACATGACTCTGCCTACAGAATCTGGCTATATGACCCTGCCTATAGAATCTGGCTATATGACCCTGCCTACAGAATCTGGCTATATGACTCTGCCTACAGAATCTGGCTATATGACTCTGCCTACAGAATCTGGCTATATGACCATGCCTTCCACAATTGTAACAAGATCTAATTTCTCGTGGTTGTGTACTCGAAGGTTGAGCCCTCCTGGTATTAGACCTCTGGTGGTCTGTCCTACCTTCTTCGAAGTGTGAAGGTGGCAGTCGAGAGTTCTCCTGATGAGAGACTAGCTGTACTCTCTGCGAATCCATACTAGGAGTCTCTCTATGTGTCGTCACCTCACTGGTCGATCGAGAACCTGAAATAAAAGGCTGTCGGGAACTACAACTAAGATTCACCGACTTCATGAGATCATTTTCTTGTAAAGCTAACTCCACCGCCTGTGAAAATAAAAGAAGTTTATCTCTTAATAATTTTGCTTTTAATGGTCTAGAAAGTAGTGCATCTACAAACGACTGCACCATTTGCCTCTGCGCCAGCGGAGTTACCAATTCCGCCGCAGAGTAAGCAACTCTGGCTGCCTCACTGATGCGATCAGCCAGCGCTTGAATGGACTCTCCAGGAGACTTCTAGTAGAGGCTAGCGTATGCCAGGCCTCTTGAGGAGTCTGCAGCACCCCATATCGTGCCAATAAAACAGATACGAACTCCTCCCATGTCTCTTGAATCTGAAGACGCTGTTTTACGAACTCTGCCAGCGAACCTGTGGTGTGTAAATACACCAAGTTCTTCTTACTGGCCACATCAGCATTCCGTATGTCCATGAGCTTATCAATCTCATCCAGCCATTGTTTCAGTTTTGCTGGGTCCCCGTCGATCTTTGCTACAGCTGACATGACGTGGGAAAACATCAAGTCATTGCTGACCTGAGACAGGGTATCTTGTAATAACCTCAGCAAATCTGACGTGGATGGAGCTGAAGCCATCGTGCGTCTATCTGTAGTGCACTCTACTTATTGTCAGTATATAACACTTGAGTCAATACAATACAACCATATAAGGTAATGTCAACAATTATTCAAAGCAATGGCATATCAATTATTCACTATCATGCACTAATGCCATCCAACTATTAAAGATAGAAAAGAATATTCAATTAAATACAATACCACGAACTAACTAAACTAACTACAGCTAAGTCCTATCTTAAATGGAAAGCAATAATAATTCTATGCACTGTCCCAAATATCACAACTAAATTAATGTTCAATAAAGTCCAACCAATGACACTAGAGAAGAATGTCCTAAAATGTCTATTCCAAATATAACTGAAGCTAAAATGTTCTTGATCCTACACCACAAATAAAGAGCACATCCAACGACTGTCCATTTATCAATGTCCACTCCTGTCTATCTGCTGAATAATCTCGTTTAAACAAAAACTAGCAAAAGTTCATCAAGTAGCAATGTTCAGAAAGTTCCTTCTTGAAGACCCAAAGTAACTGCTGAACATGCAGAAAACAGTTAATTTGACAACATGTTACCTCCCCTGTCTGGGTGGAGCTGGTTGAGAAGTAACAAGGCTGTCTGGGTAGAGCTGGTTGAAATGTCGCTGGGAACAAACCGCTCTGGTTCCTCACCGGATTCTAGTTCATGTTCAGGCTCACTGGGCTTGATTGCAGGCACAGGTAAGCGTCAGTAGCTGCACTGCCTAGGCCCCAGGAACTAGATGTGGCGCAAACTTTCGGGCAGGCTGGACATCATCGCCGCTTTGAACAACTTCTACTATAGCTATCTCTAACACTGGACAAAAATGCAACTCCCTAACAAAAACTTGAAAACCACTGACGAAACATACTAGCAACACACAACTGTGGGCTAGAAAAAACGTGCATGAACTGGTCAACGTGTAAACAAACTCACTGGACGTGACGAGTGGCCTGATTCGGCACCACTAAAGCAGTTTTCCTTTCTCGGCACTGCTTAAAGCCGTAACACAGTACTGTGTGTTATTACAGTTTCTCTTACATGAGCACTAAGCTCAGAGGCACCCAACATATGTTACAATGATATGCACTCTGTAACAGGACAACCCAGGTAACACTGACTCCACTACTCATCTATACACGACATGACCAGTTACATGTAAATCACTAACTCAACACCACAGTTAACACTTAACATGAATCCAAACATCACAGGATTCAGCAGACACACTTTATATGTTTAATGATGAGATCCCATTTGTACGATGAGTGTTGTAACGATGTAGAGTGTAAAACTTGATGGATACAATTACAAATGATCATTCAAAAAAAAACATAAGTCCGGGCGACTAACATCGCCATAGGACTAGGTCAGACATTCAACATTTGTCCAAAAAACGTGGACAAATCGACGCACAAATCTACATGACTACTACAACAATTTGTCTTAAGAAAAGCAGTCCATCACTACAACAATTTAACTACAGAATCTCTATCCCATCCTAGAATCAAACACACAACATCTCGCTACAACATTCTGACCAAAAACCCCCCTCTCAACTCATTCACACCTCCCGCCTAACCTAAACCACGTGACTAAGAATTCTCTCGAAACACGAGATATTTTCTCCGTGCTTGCATACAGTGATGAGTTGTGGTCTACCAGACCACAACCACAGGGTTACACACAAAACAATCTGTACAGAATGTTATTATGTTACAATATAAATGGTGAACGCCAGAAAGTAGGATGGTTCAGTGATAACAAAGCGGTTACTGGACTTTGGCAAGTGTAAACAAAATCGAAAAGATGAATAGAAAAGGCAGACACAATGAAAAACGAGGACACAATAAAACCTTCGACATGAAACAGCAAGATAATGTCCTAGGTAAATAACAATTGTATATACAAAACTGACACAGACTGACACACGTTAGGACGCTGTTGCACGCGGTTTTTAAATAGAAGAGTAACCAGCTCGGCCAGCTGATCAATTAAATGTTTAGGGGCGTAGCCTATTAAACAACTGACTTATGACATATGTCACGGGGCAGTTTGATTGACGGACAGTCAGAACGCTCATGGAAACCAGTGGACATCAGAAGGATGGAGCCAAAATACTTATTGGTTAATCCATCAAGTTGGACTTTAAGATAAAAAGGTAAGCACAGAGACAGGAGGAACCACAAATGAAGAAGAAGTACGGAAGTAGAAGAGAGAGGAGACAGAGGAGGGAGATCTTCAGAACACAGTCGGTCCGGCAAATAGCGACTGACCAGAACTGCACGAAGAATGGTCAGTGCACGTGAACAGTCAAGAGTGAAGAAAGAAGGTCCAACCAGAACAGCCGAGAAAATCAGATGAGAGATAAGAACAGAAGTCCAGAGAAGAGGCAAGTAGACTTTACTCGTTAGTGCACTGCGATTGAGAGACGGCAAAGGAAGACCATCAGAAGAAATCAGAAGTCAGGCAAGAGCAGAAAGAGACGAGATGATATAAAATCGGAAATAGTGTTAGACGGAAGACGGTTTTCAAGTGATGCAAGTAATTAAGAAGAATTGACACTTTTGAAAGTTCGAGTAGAGTAATTTTAGACGGAAACTAGTTTTGCAGATATGATATAATACTGAGATAGGAAATGTCCTCGTATCAAGTGTAGAATATTGTAGATTTGAGAAACTGAGAAATGCTGCATGTAGAATATGATAGAGTTTGAACAAATGAATAAGCGTTTCAATCTAAGTGTTGTTGTTGACAATACAAATTGACCTTAATTGACAGAATAAATGAATTCAGAGAACGTTTCATCGGACTTGCTCGGATC
This sequence comes from Achatina immaculata, assembly GCA_009760885.1. Lineage (NCBI taxonomy): Eukaryota > Metazoa > Mollusca > Gastropoda > Stylommatophora > Achatinidae > Lissachatina > Lissachatina immaculata. The sequence goes on from CM019720.1 coordinate 1,900,336, forward strand.
TAGTGAAATATTTCTGAAACCTGTGAAGTGTTAATAAAAAAGCACCTGTAAGATTCAATACTGTAGAAATATTCTATAATATGGAACTATAATGAAATATATAATTCACAATCGTCAATATTATACCTTTCCTAAATCCTGCCTGCTCCTTCCGAAGTTTTCCCTTAAGTGCTGGTACAGTTCTGTTGATGATTATTCTGCAAAATACTTTATTGGTGAGTGGCAGTGGGGTAATGCCTCTCCAGTTTCCGCAATCTCTGAGGTCATCCTTCTTTGGCAGTTTTACTATAAGACCAGTTTTCCACTCCTCTGGGGCTTTTTCTAAATCCCAAATTTGTTGTAACATCCGGCAAAGTTGTTTTGGTGTTTCTGTTTCTTCTGCTTTTAACATCTCAGCAGTCACTTCATATTCACCTGGTGCCATGTCTAATTTTAGCTTCTTTATTGTCTCCTTTACTTCACTTATTATTATTGGTCCTGTATTGATATTTAGTCTCGTTTTTGTATCAGGTATGTCTATTGTTTGAGCTGCTTGTGTTCTGTTTAGTAGGGTGTTAAAGTGTTCCCTCCATCTTTCAATTTTTTCCTTTTCTCCACTGACCAGTTGTCCTTTATGTGTCCTTACTGCACTCTCACATCTTGTGCTAACGTTACCTGTCATCTGCTTTGTGATTTTATATATGGTTTCCATGTCATTTGCATATGCTGGTTTCTCTGCTGCTTCTGCTAAGTTGTCATAGTATTGACATTTATCTTGACGGCATGATTCCTTCACTTCTTTGTCTTTTTGTGCATAATTACTTAAAACTTGTTCTTTTAGCTTTTGTGATTTGGTATTCAGTAATTTTTTCTTGATTTCCTTTCTTTGCTCTATCTTTTCTCATGTGGTCTTCGTTATCTATTCCTCTTTTCTCTGTTTCCGATATCCCAGCACCTCTTTTGCTGTTTTCTGTAGTGTTTTATGGAACTCTAGTATGGACATTTCTACTTAGTGTTGTAGGACACTGAAGCGGTTCTTAAGTACTAATGAGAATTCATTCTTTGTTTGCTGGTCTTTCAGTTTTGTTTTATCAAAACGTATCTTTCTGTGTTCTCCGATTTTGTCTTTCCTTAATTTTAGTTTTATTTTTGCTACCAGAAGGTTGTGATCACTTCCTACATCTGCTCTTTTCCTTGCTCTCACATCTTGTAGTGACCGTTTCCACTTGTTGTTTAATAGTATGTGATCGATTTGGTTTTCTGTGGTTTTATCTGGGGACCTCCAAGTCACTTTATGGATGTTTTTATGATGGAAAATTGTCCCTCCGATGGTCATCATGTTTTATTCACAGAAACTGCACAGTCTCTCTCCATTTCTCTTCCCTTGATTCCTCTTCTATCTTCATTTCCCTCACCTAGTTTTGCATTGAAGTCGCCCAAGATGAGTAGCATATCATGCTTGGGTATTATTTCAGCTGTGGTTTGGTGGCTGTTGTAAAAATCTTCTTTTAATTCCTCTTCAGCTGCTTCTGTTGGTGCATAACAAACTATAATAGACAGCTTCGTGAATCTTGAGTTGAAAGTGCATATAATAATCTCTCATTTATAGGGGCCCATTTCAGCAGTGATCTTGATTCTTCTTTTGTTATAAACAATGCCACTCCTCCTTCATGATGATCTTCTTTACCTGACCATATTATTGTATCTTCTCTGTGCTGTGTTGTTAATTTCCTTCTGCCTTGTCCTGTCCGTCTTGATTCTTGTATTCCTAATATGTCTAGTTTTTATCTGTGCATTTACTTGATGGTGTGTGCTAGTTTTGCAGTCTGGTTAAGTATTCTTACATTCCAGCTGCCTATTTGCGTCTTTATTTAGGTTCCAGGAAGTCTGCAGTCGGGCTGGGGAATTCCAGGGCCTGGCTTTCATCCACAACATTCATGGGCTCAGTTTTCTGATAAGCATTTCTCCTTCCATCTGCATTTGATTTTTCTCTTGCTACTCCTTCCATCTGCATTTGATTTTTCCCTTGCTACTGTTTCTGTAGCATCTGATAGTGTTTTTTTTTAACAAGATAGGGTTGCGGGCCCTATGCTTAACCCTCCTTAGTCGCCTTTTACGATCATGCGTGGTAGAGTACAGTGGTCCTATTCTTTGCAGGTCAAGAGTACCACACGGGGGGATGATGACATTACAAAATGTTAAATTTCGGATTATTTCATTCATAGGTTTGCAAGTTGGCTTAACGGAATAATGGTTTCTTTTGGGAGTCTCGTTGCCATTTCAGGACCACTGTTAACAGCATCCATAACCACAGACGTAAGTGGTCCAGAGATAACTAAATACTGAAACGTACAAAGCTCTCATCTTTCATTATTCTAAATGAAAAAAGAAAGATTTTTAAGCTGCCTGGTGTGTTTTACAAAAATGAACGACAATAATATCATGGCCCAAATATTGTATGGCCAAAGCGTAATAGACAGACGAAGAGAAAGCTGATATTCCAAATTATTTGCAAGTCATCTACGAGAGATATCTACAAAAAATATGGAACCATCAAAATTGTGGCACATGTACGAATGAGCCTCTACTGTTATCAGACGCGGTGTGACATTCAGACATGAAACGAAGATTAAGCTGTGGGACAGGAGAATGTCTTGCAGAGATTAGACCTTGCACCACAATGGCTGCGCCTACTTAGTGTTTTCGTCCTTGATTCTGTTACTGATAAGAATTCTGACAAGTTATACCAGTATGACGCTTCTTATCTATCGTGAACATCAGATAACAATCTTTTTTAGGCTATAAAAGGTTTAAAAAGTTATGCTCAATATTCATAAGAAATCCCCAGCATGGCCTAGTTGTTTGCACTCAGTTATAGTGATACAATTTTAGCGCTAGTTTCCTCAGCGCCATTTCATTCCAACAAGTCAGCAAAAACTCCATAAAAATAATCTTCTTGTGACCTCAGATTTTCTGTGTGAAGTTTCCACACTCGAAGCATTTGTTCTGTCTTGTTTTTATATCTTTGTAGTAGACATTGTGATGATGTTCAAGGAGTAAGAGTGAGATGAGGGGTGGGTTATAGTAATTTGCTTGAATAGGTTCAATAATACATGCTCTAGCCAAGTTAAATCGCTATAGGGACACAGGGGCCCCTAATCCGTTGGCTAGGCTGAAACACCACATCACTCTGTTACTGGGACCACCATGAGGAGGTGGAATATGACCCTGCTCTCCTCTAATTTGTCATCTACGATAACTAATGCTGCCATTCTATCGCTGTATCCTTGCCTCCAAGGAATATGTCACTGTAAATCTACTGCTTTCTAAATCCACGTTAGTTATTTACGACCAGCTAATATCTGCAAAAAAAAATATCAGAACAGTTTAGTCACTTTTTAGAGCACAAACTTTATGTATTAGTGGCTTGGCTAAACGGACTAAAAGTATTTCTCTCTCTAGGCTACTTTCTGGCCGGAGTCTCAGCTGTTGCCTTGGGCTTCGTGGACGCACATCTCAAGTGGGTATCAACAGCTCTCTTGATATGTCTAATGATCTGTCAGTCAGCTGGAACATCTACTCTCATGGCCGTATCTCTTGATATGGCACCGAGGTAACAGTGTCGTTCAACCTATTATGTGTTTCTTCTTTTTTTCTATTGTCTCCTGCTTGCGTTGTGACGAGCGACTTACAAAATTATATTGAGAGATTCGCATTCTATACAGTGTGAGAAGTATGGAAACCTAGCACACGTATGTACGTCAATCCTGTGATGTACATTCTAACAAATACCTCTGTTCTCTTTCTCCCATCATACTGATGTTATAATGTCATGTTTGATCATCAGAATATGTTAAAGCATTATATAACTTTTTAACGAGAGATTCTAAACATGGGTTGTACTCACAAAAGGAACATATAGAAAACACACAAACACACATACCACACATAGGAAAAGAGTGTGTGTGTGGGGGGGGGGATAAGGGGGCGAGGGAAGCAGAGAAGGAGGGAAGAGAGAGAGAATATTTCAACTACTGAAAATAAAAATTAACAAATAAAAGGCTGTAGATGAAAACATTGTGGCTATTTCAAAAGCCATTATAATAAACTGGGAAACATAATAAGTACAAGTTTAATGTAGAAAGTGCTAGAGTTTAATAATGGCATGGATGAGTGGCCACATTCAGGAGATGGAGAAGAAAGATTCAACGCACGGTCACACTAAAAGAAAAAGTCAAAATAAAGCTGCGGACTTTTTGTGGCCTGGTTTAAGTGAGACCTGGACACTTAACAAAACAGCTGAGAAGAACATACATGTGTTCGAATGTAAATGCTACAGAAGAGTCCTTCAAAAATAATTGACACAAAAAAAGGAAAAAAACATACACCTATACTACAAGAACTTAATACTGAATAATGTTGGCTAATAAGCAAGACTAAACAGAGAAAACTTTTGGACACATTAAAGGTATTGAAAATTTGGAGAAGACCAATTTGCAACGGTACAAAAGGGTGTGTACTATCTCCAGACCTTTTTTCTCTGTATAGCGAGAATATTCTAAGAACAATAATCACAGAACCAGGCATAAAAATTGGAGGATACAATATTAACATCTTTCGGTATGCTGACGACACAGTACTGATAGCTGAGAACCAACAAGACCTGCAAAATCTCTTGGATAAAGTCGCCAAAGAAAGTGAACAGAAAGGCTTTACTTTGAACATCAAAAAGACAGAGACTATGATTATATCTAAGAAACAGAATCCACCAGCATGCAATATTAAATTAAACGGAACTATTCTAAAGCAGGTGCAGAAATTCAAATACATTGGAGCAGTAATAACTTCAGATGGGAAATGCAGAACAGAAATTAGGAACAGAATAGGCCAAGCAAAGACGGCATTTCAGAGAATGAGAAACATATTAGCTAACACATGGTTCTAAGGACTGCAAACGCGCCACAAACAGCCTCTGGCAGTCAAGTCCAGCTCCTGGCCTTCCCGTGGCAGAACTGTTTAAACTGACAGGAGAAGGGGCGAGGGCGAATATCTGGCGCCTGAAACCAGTTACTTAGGGTAGATGAGTGGCACGTTTGGTAGCTCATCTGCTGCTGTTGGCGAGATCTTCAGCTGCCGTGCGTGGAGCGGTGCTCCTCCCGGCCAATGAAGAAATTTGCAAATGAGGTTGCCGCGCAGCATCACTGCGGAAAAGGTGGTAGAAAGGATAAAGCGAAGCAAACAGTCAAATCACGGCACCTCTGGTCTGGAGGTCGGCCACGTCCTGAGTGCAGTCATATCGGGTGAAATGCATGAACCGGCTTGTCCCAGAGGTTAAGACACTGCTGGCTTGACTCTTCAAATGCCGCGCGTGGAGTGAAGCTCCTCCCGGTTAAGGAAGTAAATGCGGAAAAGAAATAAAGGTTGCTGTGCAGCGCCGATAGGAAAAGGTGGTGGAAAGTGAAGTTTAACCGGTATGCCCAGTAGTATCGCTACGAGAGTTATACCACGGCACCTCTGCTCTAGAGGCCTGCCACGTCCGAAATACACCTCATTCATTCATTCCTTTGCATGTCCCTTGCGGAACTTTGCCTCCCAAACAGCACTCCTGTAGGCCTCTCGGTTGTGAGCAAGATGGCCTGCTGCTGCTGCATCCATTTCCAGATCATCAACGATGTCTTGCAGCCATCTTCGTTTCGGTCTTCCTCTTTTTCTTTTTCCCATTATGTATCCTTCCAATACGGTCTTCTCTAAAGTATCATGACGTTTAATGTGTCCAAAATATTTAAGTTTTCTCTCTTTAATCCTCTTTACTAGCCAGCCCTCTTCAATATTAAGCTCTTGTAGTATAGATATATTTGTTCTTTTTTGTGTCCACGATATCTGGAGAACTCTTCTATAGCATTTACATTCAAAGGCATTTATGTGCTTCTCAGCTGTTTTGTTAAGTGTCCAGGTCTCACAGGCATATGTTGCGATAGGAAAGATGCATGCCCTTAAAAATCTTATTTTTGTGGTTCTGTCTGCTCCTCTACCTACACTGGTGAAATATGCCTAAACCGGCACACACCAGGGGTGGAACTTGATGGCTAGACATGTCATGCCACCTCCGCTCTAGAGGTCGGTAACGCCTGATAAACACCCATACTGGTGAATTTTGCCTAAACCGGCTCATACCAGGGGTGAATCTTGAAGGCTATGCATGTCACAGTACCTCTGCCCTAGAGGTCGGTCCCGTCCCAAACACACCCATACTGGAAAATGCCTAAACCGGCTTAACCCAGGGGTAGAAGTCACTAGTGGCGAGGATTCGTCCTCCTGGACAAAAGCTCCATCCTGGTCACAACTAGGAAGGGTAGCGGCCACGACCGCAAAATGCTGAAGTCGGAGACACTGGACCAGAGAAGTCTAGATAGGCAACCACCTCTCACCCGGCGGGGATGTCTGCGTATCCTAATCACGCTGAGGTTTTCCGGTGAGAAAGTCCAACCCTGGACTGGATGGGCAACCACCTCTCACCCGGCGGTGACACACGGGTATCTCAAAACACGTCGAGGTTTTCCGGTGAGAAAGTCCAACTCTGGCCTGGGTGGGCCACCGCCTCTCACCCAGAGGGGATGCACTGATATCCTAAACACGTCGAGGTCTTCCGGTGAGAAAGTCCAACCCTAGACTAAACTGGTGCAATGAAAACCACGGTGTCACGCAATCCCGCTTCCGAGACCCACCTAGAATACAGGCTAAAGCACTATGATACTCTGAACCCCTTGTCGTCCTTTCGTGGATCTCGTGTGGTCTATTTTGGACCACACAGGGGACCACGGGACCTAACGAGGACCACAGGCGTGAATTCAGTAGGATCACAGTGCGGTTTTTGGTGGTAGAAGTGAACGAAGAAGAAGAAGAAGAAGCTAACACATCTTTATCAATGAATGTTAGAAAACGAGTCCTAAAATGCTATATTGAACCTATCTTGTTATATGGAAGTGAATCATGGACTAGGCAAGTCTGCACAAAAATCATTGAAAGCAGCAGAAATGTGGTTTATTAGAAGAATGTTGCGAATCCCCTGGACAGCAAAAATAACTAATGAAGAATGTAGGAGAAGAGATGGAGAGAAAAAAAACCTTGTCAAAAAGATAAGAGACAGACAATGTACTTTCATAGGACATGCAATGAGAAGAGGGGGCATTGAAAATATTATAAAACAGAAAAAATAGAAGGAAGAAGATCAAGAGGAAGACCAAGAGAAAGGATACTGGACAGTCTGACGGGATGGTGTGAGAGGAGATCACCAACTGAACTGATGGCCTGCATGAAGGATCGGATACTCTGGAGAAGTATAATAGCCAACGCCAGTTGATGATGATGATGACAAAAGGGGGAAAAAGAAAGAGGGGAAGATCAGGGCGAAGTTGGCTGCAAGACATCGTTGATTATCTGCAGATGGATGCATCAGCAGCAGGGCATCATGCTTACAACCGAGAGGCCTACATGAGAGCTGTTAGGGATTCAAAGTACCGCGAGGGAATGCATTTCTTATGGTATTTGGCCAAAATATTTTTCTAATTCTTCGTAAACATTTAGTCCGGAAAGAATTCAATTTGTTTTCTATGGTTTTAGTGATTTTCCAGCATTCACTTCCATAGAGTAGTACACTTAGGACAGTACTCTTAAATATCCTGATTTTCATATTCATGTTTAGATTTTTTAGATTTCCATATAACCTACAGCACTACAAAAGCCTGGTTTGCTCTAGTATGTCTGGTGTTGATGTCCTCTTCGCTGTCTCCATTTTCTGCTACTCTACTGCCAAGATATACAAATTCGTTGACCTCTTCCACTAATTTGTTATCTGCTCTGAGTACATTTCTGTTATTCACATTTTGCTTCATTAACTTTGTCTTTCTTAGGTTGATCATTAGTCCTATGTTGTTTGCGTTCTGAGTTAGCTTGTTTATTTTATCTTGCAAATCTTTGTGGCTGCTTGATAGTAGACAAATGTCGTCCGCAAAGTCAAAGTCTTCCAGCACTCTGTCAAGGGTCCATTGTAATCCTCTGAGTTTGTCTGATGTTGATCCGTCATTAACCACTCCACTGCCAAGCGAAATAATATTGGTGATAGTACACATCCATACTTCACTCCTGTTTGTACCCTAAAGCTGCTGAAGGTGTGTTCTCCACAGATAACTTTGCTCTGAAAACTCTCGTATAGGGCTCTGATTACATTAACTATTTTATGGGGGAGGCCATGCCATCTTAGGATTTTCCACAGTGCATCTCTGTTGACACTGTTAAAGGCTTTCTCAAAATCTATAAACAATGCATATGTTGTGCTATGCCACTCATTTTCCTGTTCTAATATTTGTCTAAGTACAAATATGTGGTCTATGCATGATAGTCCTTTGTAGCATGACCTTGAAAGTAATGATTATAGTTGTTGGTGTTGTTATTATTATTAATGAATATGATTATGAAAATATACTGTAAACAAACTAGTAACATCGAATAGCGACAAAGAAAAGTAGGTAGAAAAAGGAAGAGAAAGGTATAAAACTTCCATGACACTAGAACAAGACGCGGACAAAAGTAAACAGTGGAAGCTGAGAAATAGGTAATATTAATGCAGTTTTCCTTTCTCGGCACTGCTTAAAGCCGTAACACAGTACTGTGTGTTATTACAGTTTCTCTATTACAGCTTCTCCTGGAGATTGGCGGATGATCGCCTGTATCAACCTCCATCTGCACTGTCGAGGTATGAGAAATCTCGGAATCAGTCAAGGCAAAGACATCCGTGTTCTGTGTCAACAACCTGGATATTATGTCCTTGTGCACATCAGGGCACTGAACTTGTCGAACGATAGTCTCAGAACGACTTTCAGGTGTTGACTCCTCAGTATCAGAATCTTGCTGGATAGAGTCAACTGACTCTGTGAGTGGTGTCAATTTACCTAGAGCACATCCACGCTTGAGCTCGATGTGTTTACTAGAATGATTAATTACGGTCAACACGGGATAGTGATTAGTGTGGAGCTCACATACTGAGTCTATCAGCTCTATCTCCGGTTGTGACAGTAAGAATGGTGTCTCAATACCCTGAACAATATAAGAATTTCCAGGGGGAAAATATGGTTGGACTGTTTCAGAGGAATAAGACTGACTGAACGTGGAGAAAGAAGAGAAGAACGCTGGACACGAAGAATAGAAGCAATGTGTGCATCTAACTCTAAAGGAATCTTCTTGTTATGTATGTTTAGTGTATTCGAACTGTAATCTATGATAGCACCAGAACGAGACAAAAAATCACGCCCAAGAATGGCGGAACGGTTCATGTTGCGAACCACATAAAAGCAATGAGAAACAGTGACTCCAGCAATAGAGACAGGTAAGTAAACTCTGCCAGTTACAGCTGCAGTAACAGTCTGTAGAGTAATTCTAGCGGGCAAGAGTTTAGGAGCAGAACGTAAGGATCTGTATACAGAATCCTTGATAAGACAGACACTAGCTCCTGTGTCTAACAATGCTCTAATTCTACAAGTACCAACAGAAACAAGGACAGAAGTAGGAGTCGGGGGATTCGCAGCCACCGAGAGTAATGGCGTAGCATGGGAAAATGAGACTGACTGTTTGGCAGACCTAGATAGTGTAAAGATACGGTCGGACACATGGGAGCTATTCATGCGCCGACTTGTCAGTTTAAATGTGAACGATCTTTTCTCACACTCTGCCTACAGAATCTGGCTATATGACTCTGCCTACAGAATCTGGCTATATGACCCTGCCTACAGAATCTGGCTATATGACCCTGCCTACAGAATCTGGCTATATGACCCTCACACTCTGCCTAGAGAATCTGGCTATATGACTCTGCCTACAGAATCTGGCTATATGACTCTGCCTACAGAATCTGGCTACATGACTCTGCCTACAGAATCTGGCTATATGACCCTGCCTATAGAATCTGGCTATATGACCCTGGCTACAGAATCTGGCTATATGACCCTGCCTACAGAATCTGGCTATATGACCCTCACACTCTGCCTACAGAATCTGGCTATATGACTCTGCCTACAGAATCTGGCTATATGACTCTGCCTACAGAATCTGGCTACATGACTCTGCCTACAGAATCTGGCTATATGACCCTGCCTATAGAATCTGGCTATATGACCCTGCCTACAGAATCTGGCTATATGACCCTCACACTCTGCCTACAGAATCTGGCTATATGACTCTGCCTACAGAATCTGGCTATATGACTCTGCCTACAGAATCTGGCTACATGACTCTGCCTACAGAATCTGGCTATATGACCCTGCCTATAGAATCTGGCTATATGACCCTGCCTACAGAATCTGACTATATGACTCTGCCTACAGAATCTGGCTATATGACTCTGCCTACAGAATCTGGCTATATGACCATGCCTTCCACAATTGTAACAAGATCTATTTTCTCGTGGTTGTGTACTCGAAGGTTGAGCCCTCCTGGTATTAGACCTCTGGTGGTCTGTCCTACCTTCTTCGAAGTGTGAAGGTGGCAATCGAGAGTTCTCCTGAGAGACTAGCTGTACTCTCTGCGAATCCATACAAGGAGTCTCTCTATGTGTCGTCACCTCACTGGTCGATCGAGAACCTGAAATAAAAGGCTGTCGGGAACTACAACTAAGATTCACCGACTTCATGAGATCATTTTCTTGTAAAGCTAACTCCACCGCCTGTGAAAATAAAAGAAGTTTATCTCTTAATAATTTTGCTTTTAATGGTCTAGAAAGTAGTGCATCTACAAACGACTGCACCATTTGCCTCTGCGCCAGCGGAGTTACCAATTCCGCCGCAGAGTAAGCAACTCTGACTGCCTCACTGATGCGATCAGCCAGCGCTTGAATGGACTCTCCAGGAGACTGTCTAGTAGAGGCTAGCGTATGCCAGGCCTCTTGAGGAGTCTGCAGCACCCCATATCGTGCCAATAAAACAGATACGGACTCCTCCCATGTCTCTTGAATCTGAAGACGCTGTTTGACGAACTCTGCCAGCGAACCTGTGGTGTGTAAATACACCAAGTTCTTCTTACTGGGCACATCAGCATTCCGTATGTCCATGAGCTTATCAATCTCATCCAGCCATGGTTTCAGTTTTGCTGGGTCCCCGTTGAACTTTGCTACAGCTGACATGACGTGGGAAAACCTCAAGTCATTGCTGACTTGGGACAGGGTATCTTGTAATAACCTCAGCAAATCTGACGTGGATGGAGCTGAAGCCATCGTGCTTCTATCTGTAGTGCACTCTACTTATTGTCAGTATATAACACTTGAGTCAATACAATACAACCATATAAGGTATTGTCAACAATTATTCAAAGCAATGGCATATCGATTATTCACTATCATGCACTAATGCCATCCAACTATTAAAGATAGAAAAGAATATTCAATTAAATACAATACCACGAACTAACTAAACTAACTACAGCTAAGTCCTATCTTAAATGGAAAGCAATAATAATTCTATGCACTGTCCCAAATATCACAACTAAATTAATGTTCAATAAAGTCCAACCAATGACACTAGAGAAGAATGTCCTAAAAGGTCTATTCTAAATATAACTGAAGCTAAAATGTTCTTGATCCTACACCACAAATAAAGAGCACATCCAACGACTGTCCATTTATCAATGTCCACTCCTGTCTATCTGCTGAATAATCTCGTTTAAACAAAAACTAGCAAAAGTTCATCAAGTAGCAATTTCAGAATGTTCCTTCTTGAAGACCCAAAGTAACTGCTGAACATGCAGAAAACAGTTAATTTGACATCATGTTACCTCCCCTGTCTGGGTGGAGCTGGTTGATAAGTAACAAGGCTGTCTGGGTAGAGCTGGTTGAAATGTCGCTGGGAACAAACCGCTCTGGTTCCTCATCGGATTCTAGTTCAGGCTCAGGCTCACTGGACTTGATTGCAGGCACAGGTAAGCGTCAGTAGCTGCACTGCCTAGGCTCCAGGAACTAGATGTGGTGCAAACTTTCGGGCAGGCTGGACATCATCGTCACTTTGAACAACTTCTACTATAGCTATCTCTAACACTGGTCAAAAATGCAACTCCCTAACAAAAACTTGAAAACCACTAACGAAACATACTAGCAACACACAACTGTGGGCTAGAAAAAACGTGCATGAACTGGTCAACGTGTAAACAAACTCACTGGACGTGACGAGTGGCCTGATTCGGCACCACTAAAGCAGTTTTCCTTTCTCGGCACTGCTTAAAGCCGTAACACAGTACTGTGTGTTATTACAGTTTCTCTTACATGAGCACTAGGCTCAGAGACACCCAACATATGTTACAATGATATGCACTCTGTAACAGGACAACCCAGGTAACACTGACTCCACTACTCATCCATACACGACATGACCAGTTACATGTAAATCACTAACTCAACACCACAGTTAACACTTAACATGAATCCAATAATCACAGGATTCAGCAGACACATTTTATATGTTTAATGATGAGATCCCATTTGTACGATGAGTGTTGTAACGATGTAGAGTGTAAAACTTGATGGATACAATTACAAATGATCATTCAAAAAAAACATAAGTCCGGGCGACTAACATCGCCATAGGACTAGGTCAGACATTCAACATTTGTCCAAAAAACGTGGACAAATCGACGCACAAATCTACATGACTACTACAACAATTTGTCTTAAGAAAAGCAATCCATCACTACAACAATTTAACTACAGAATCTCTATCCCTTGCTAGAATCAAACACACAACCTCTCGCTACAACATTCTGACCAAACCCCCCCCCCCCCCTCTCAACTCATTCATACACTCCCGCCTAACCTAAACCACGTGACTAAGAATTCTCTCGAAACACGAGATATTTTCTCCGTGCTTGCATACAGTGATGAGTTGTCCAGACCACAACCACAGGGTTACACACAAAACAATCTGTACAGAATGTTATTATGTTACAATATAAATGGTGAAAGCCAGAAAGTAGGATGGTTCAGTGATAACAAAGCGGTTACTGGACGTTGGCAAGTGTAAACAAAATCGAAAAGATGAATAGAAAAGGCAGACACAATGAAAAACGAGGACACAATAAAACCTTCGACATGAAACAGCAAGATAATGTCCTAGGTAAATAACAATTATATATACAAAACTGACACAGACTGACACACGTTAGGACGCTGTTGCACGCGGTTTTTAAATAGAAGAGTAACCAGCTCGGCCAGCTGATCAATTAAATGTTTAGGGGCGTAGCCTATTAAACAACTGACTTATGACATATGTCACGGGGCAGTTTGATTGACGGACAGTCAGAACGCTCATGGAAACCAGTGGACATCTGAAGGATGGAGCCAAAATACTTATTGGTTAATCCATCAAGCTGGACTTTAAGATAAAAAGGTAAGCACAGAGACAGGAGGAACCACAAATGAAGAAGAAGTACGGAAGTAGAAGAGAGAGGAGACAGAGGAGGGAGATCTTCAGAACACAGTCGGTCCGGCAAATAGCGACTGACCAGAACTGCACGAAGAATGGTCAGTGCACGTGAACAGTCAAGAGTGAAGAAAGAAGGTCCAACCAGAACAGCCGAGAAAATCAGATGAGAGATAAGAACAGAAGTCCAGAGAAGAGGCAAGTAGACTTTACTCGTTAGTACACTGCGATTGAGAGACAGCAAAGGAAGACCATCAGAAGAAATCAGAAGTCAGACAAGAGCAGAAAGAGACGAGATGATATAAAATCGGAAATAGTGTTAGACGGAAGACGGTTTTCAAGTGATGCAAGTAATTAAGAAGAATTGACACTTTTGAAAGTTCGAGTAGAGTAATTTTAGACGGAAACTAGTTGACCACGTTTTGCAGATGTGATATAATACTGAGATAGGAAATGTCCTCGTATCAAGTGTAGAATATTGTAGATTTGAGAAACTGAGAAATGCTGCATGTAGAATATGATAGAGTTTGAACAAATGAATAAGCGTTTCAATCTAAGTGTTGTTGTTGACAATACAAATTGACCTTAATTGACAGAATAAATGAATTCAGAGAACGTTTCATCGGACTTGCTCGGATCTAGTGAAATATTTCTGAAACCTGTGAAGTGTTAATAAAAAAGCAAATGTAAGATTCAATACTGTAGAAATATTCTATAATATGGAACTATAATGAAATATATAATTCACAATCGTCAATATTATACCTTTCCTAAATCCTGCCTGCTCCTTCCGAAGTTTTCCCTTAAGTGCTGGTACAGTTCTGTTGATGATTATTCTGCAAAATACTTTATTGGTGAGTGGCAGTAGGGTAATGCCTCTCCAGTTTCCGCAATCTCTGAGGTCACCCTTCTTTGGTAGTTTTACTATAAGGCCAGTTTTCCACTCCTCTGGGGCTTTTTCTAGATCCCAAATTTGTTGTAACATCCGGCAAAGTTGTTTTGGTGTTTCTGTTTCTTCTGCTTTCAACATCTCAGCAGTCACTTCATATTCACCTGATGCCATGTCTAATTTTAGCTTCTTTATTGTCTCCTTTACTTCACTTATTATTATTGGTCCTATATTGATATTTAGTCCCGTTTTTGTATCAGGTATGTCTATTGTTTGAGCTGCTTGTGTTCTGTTTAGTAGGGTGTTAAAGTGTTCCCTCCATCTTTCAATTTTTTCCTTTTCTCCACTGACCAGTTGTCCTTTATGTGTCCTTACTGCACTCTCACATCTTGTGCTAACGTTACCTGTCATCTGCTTTGTGATTTTATATATGGTTTCCATGTCGTTTGCATATGTTGCTTTCTCTGCTGCTTCTGCTAAGTTGTCATAGTATTGACATTTATCTTGACGGCATGATTCCTTCACTTCTTTGTCTTTTTGTGCATAATTACTTAAAACTTGTTCTTTTAGCTTTTGTGATTTGGTATTCAGTAATTTTTTCTTGATTTCCTTTCTTTGCTCTATCTTTTCTCATGTGGTCTTCGTTATCTATTCCTCTTTTCTCTGTTTCCGATATCCCAGCACCTCTTTTGCTGTTTTCTGTAGTGTTTTATGGAACTCTAGTATGGACATTTCTACTTAGTGTTGTAGGACACTGAAGCGGTTCTTAAGTACTAATGAGAATTCATTCATTGTTTGCTGGTCTTTCAGTTTTGTTTTATCAAAACGTATCTTTCTGTGTTCTCCGATTTTGTCTTTCCTTAATTTTAGTTTTATTTTTGCTACCAGAAGGTTGTGATCACTTCCTACATCTGCTCTTTTCCTTGCTCTCACATCTTGTAGTGACCGTTTCCACTTGTTGTTTATTAGTATGTGATTGATTTGGTTTTCTGTGGTCTTATCTGGGGACCTCCAAGTCACTTTATGGATGTTTTTATGTTGGAAAATTGTCCCTCCGATGGTCATCATGTTTTCTTCACAGAAACTGCACAGTCTCTCTCCATTTCTCTTCCCCTGATTCCTCTTCTATCTTCATTTCCCTCACCTAGTTTTGCATTGAAGTCGCCCAAGATGAGTAGCATATCATGCTTGGGTATTATTTCAGCTGTGGTTTGGTGGCTGGTGTAAAAATCTTCTTTTAATTCCTCTTCAGCTGCTTCTGTTGGTGCATAACAAACTATAATAGACAGCTTCGTGAATCTTGAGTTGAAACGTGCATACAATAATCTCTCATTTATAGGGGCCCATTTCAGCAGTGATCTTGATTCTTCTTTTGTTATAAACAATGCCACTCCTCCTTCATGATAATCTTCTTTACCTGACCATGTTATTGTATCTTCTCTGTGCTGTGTTGTTAATTTCCTTCTGCCTTGTCCTGTCCATCTTGATTCTTGTATTCCTAATATGTCTAGTTTTTATCTGTGCATTTCCTTGATGGTGTGTGCTAGTTTTGCAGTCTGGTTAAGTATTCTTACATTCCAGCTGCCTATTTGCGTCTTGTATTTAGGTTCCAGGAAGTCTGCAGTCGGGCTGGGGAATTCCAGGGCCTGGCTTTCATCCACAACATTCATGGGCTCAGTTTTCTGATAAGCATTTCTCCTTCCATCTGCATTTGATTTTTCCCTTGCTACTGTTTCTGTAGCATCTGATAGTGTTTTTTTTAACAAGATAGGGTTGCGGGCCCTATGCTTAACCCTCCTTAGTCGCCTTTTACGATCATGCGTGGTAGAGTACAGTGGTCCTGTTCTTTGCAGGTCCAGAGTACCACACGGGGGGATGATGACATTACAAAATGTTAAATTTCGGATTATTTCATTCATAGGTTTGCAAGTTGGCTTAACGGAATAATGGTTTCTTTTGGGAGTCTCGTTGCCATTTCAGGACCACTGTTAACAGCATCCATAACCACAGACGTAAGTAGTCTTTTACCGAGTGTCCCTCTTTCTCTCTCTCTCTCTCTCTCTCTCTCTCTCTCTCTGTGAACCTTAAGAATTCAAGGCAAATGTGTCTTCCACCAGGTTTTTCCACAAACGCTTGTCCTTCGTCTTTTTTCCGTTCTTGCCCAGGTGAGTCCTCTGTCGCACATCTTCTCTGTTCTTCTCCATGTCTAATTTGGTCTACTATTACTGCTGTTCGCCTGTGGTATCCATCTTAGTGCTGTTTGTGGTAGTGAGCCGTCAGTCATCTGGAGCACATGTCCCATCCATCGCCAGGGTATTTCCTCAATAATTGTTGGTAGTGGCTTCATCTACTTTTCTGCCACGAAGATAATTTTTCTTATGATGGTTGGCCAAAATATTTTTACCATATGTAATGTCGTATTTAACTGAGTTTAATGCATTATTTCTTTCTTACCTGAATTTAAATTAGCATTTCAAACTGAATCCACTATAATACTTCTATATGAATTTAATGGAGCACAAAGTAAATGTACAGACGATGTTAGAAAAACTATTGTCCAGTTATATTCTCTCAGTCTTGATACTTGCGTTTCCTTCCAGTTTTAAAAATAGTGGTATATCTCTGTAAGATAAATGTCTATTCTTGCCCATAAATTTCAAGTTATCTCTTCTCCTAGAGCTAGGAACAGATTCTGGATGATTTTCATTAATATTCCACAGGGAACCCACGAAAAATGGCGCACTGTCTGGATCATCATTGGCTCTGTATTCTTCACAGGAGGGGTAATATTCTTTCTGTTTGGTCAAGCAGCCTTGCAGCCCTTCGCTATGGGCAAAAAGCCCAAATTGCCTCATATTGTATCTCCATTTGTCACAATGGGACACAGATTTTCAGCCTTCATAGAAGCGCCACCACTTTCTCCAGTGTCGCCCAGAAGAGGATTTGACTTCATCCAGAGTTACCAGTCCCCGGCTAAGACTGTTTTATTGGTTGCTGCCAGTCCAGAAATATTTTACCCTGAAAATTTTGATTTTGCCAAATCCAATATTGAAGATGAATCGACGGAGACAGTGACGGAAATGGAAGATTCCTATGCGGAAGAGAATGACTATAAAGCTGATATCTCACGAGGAGAAGGAAATGCTGATGATGGAAACATCGCCATCAGACGAAGAGCTGTCTCAGAGATAGGACTGGAAGTCCTGAGTTCAAATCTGAAACGTGTAGAAGAAGAAGAAATAAGTTTTCTTGGAAGAGATAATCCAGGTTTTGAGAAGTCTGAAGCTACTGGACATAAGAGAAACACTTTGAGTAGCGATGTACAAGACGCAGAGGTCCTTACATCAAACACAAATAACAGAGCTGGGGTAATCAATGAAGCATTTACAGATTCTGAAGATATGTCAAATCTTGGTACAGAGATCGTTCAAATATCACGGCTGTAGATACTAGTGGAAGACAAATACAGTGAACGTTCCAGTGCAACTGAAAAAGTTAACACTTCTATATTTAAAAAATCTTTCACGACAATTTTACAAAAGCGGAAACAACATCAGCCAATTTATATCTACATAAGTACAAAAGCATAAAAATTAATTGTACATCTGACAAAAAAATATTGTTTCATAAAACTGGCCAGCATTTAAACCTGAATTTCAATGTTCTCTGTGTTTTGTTTCAGGTTTAAAGAAGCATTCACTTTCGTCTTTCAAGGCTTAACACTGTATCCCCAATAGGCCCTTTCTGTTTTTTAAATTTATTTTCGACTTTGAGGAGATAGCTTCATAGTCGAAATGAAACGTCATTAGCGAAATTTATAGCAATAGCAAAGCAAAACATGCGTTATCTTAGTTTTTGAAATCACTTTTTAAAATCAGGATAAAGGAAAAAGGGAACATCATCATCATCTTCAGATGCCGTGCCGACTGGCGTTGGCTATTATGCTTCTCAAGGGTACACGATCTTTCATGCAGGCCATCAGCTCAGTTGATGATCTCCTCTCACACCATCCTGTCAGACTGTCCAGTATCATTTCTCTTGGTCTTCCTCTTGATCTCCTTTTTTCTATTGTTCCTGGTGTTATAATATTTTCAATGCCCCCTCTAAAAAGGGAACAACGGGTAAAGAAATATTTGAAATAGAATATCTGAACTTTGTTAAATGTTAAAATTGCATTTTATCTGAAGAGAACGTCTAATAGTTTTGTCATTGTCGTCAGTGTTTAAGTCATGTTTTTAAAAACGCAGAAAGAAAACAGCTGAAGCAAGTACGTACTGTGCAATTATTTATTTGGTGAGGAGACAGCAGAAAGTCATTTGCGTTGCTGTTAATGGAGGCTGTCACGTGATATTTGTTCCCAGATTAGACCAGTGACCTAGATATCCGCCAGGTGTGGTTTTGGCAGCGATGGAAACTATCTACATCTTACCTGTGTTTGTTTCAGTACAAGGGACGGAACTGTGGATACATCATGAGCAGGATTTGCTCTATGGGTAACACTAACGTCCCCATGACTCGGTAGACCAATCAGATTAGTGATAGGCCACATAAGTGCCCATGAGTAGCTGGGCTGGAAAAAAAAAACTTGTTCGACCTTGGAGTAGGGCGAGAAAGAACCAAGATGATACTGCCGTGATAGTTGATACCCGAATAATTGGTATTTAAGTATATAAAACTTAAGTATATAACTATACACGAAGAAACTGCAGTAAACCTGTGATAACATAATACATACACTAGTAAAACGTATTAACAGCTTTAATACTTAACGAGTACACAGTTGTGACGTTTCGGCGTGAGCCTTAATCATAGAAAAACACACAGGACGAAGAAATAGAGAGAGAGAGAGAAAGAGAGAGAGAGAAGATAAAGTATAAAGTCACATGAATGCTGTGTAAAAAAACAGGAATGGGAAAAAATAATAAAATAAAATGAATGGAGTACTTAACTGTGACTTGTAAGAGGCTATGTTCAGAAGTGCGTATGGTGGAGTGTAGGGAATGTTTGAACGGAGACTTGTGATATATGATAAGTAGGCGTAAATAAAGGGAGGGGGCGGGGGTGGGAACTTGGAAAGGAGAGAGAATGATACAATAGTAGTCTACCTCGGAGAAGGTGGAATATAGTTGGGGTTGAGGGGTGTAATGTGATGTTGTGGGGAGGTTCTGATCTATGTGCTACAAGTAAGAAAGGAGTGGAACTTTGTACAGATAGATTATGACTGTGGAAGATAGTAATGCTAGGTGCACCTGAATAGCGAGTTCAAACCGTGTGGTTCCAGCGTCCCATCTCGGAACAACCGTTAAACGATCTTTGTACATGTTTATTTATTAGAGAGATTTAGTTTTAAAATAACACGCTTTCTTCTGCACTTAAACACACATACACACAACAGACGGTCATTTTCAAATGTAAAGGTGTATCCCTCATTTAAGATTACACTTCAAAATTATGCTGCAGAAATGATGATGAAAGAAAATCAAGGGAAAGCAAACCATTGTTCATCAACGTTTGATGTAATATTTGTTGTTGTCGTTCTTCGAACTGGCTTGAAATGTTTTAAGAGTTCCTGAAATATTCTGAGATGGAATGGATAAATGGAGTTAATACTAGTTTTTAGCATTTCGATGTTATCAGCATGTCAACACTTGGAATGAAGTGTGAGAGAATAGCTTTCCTACATTACTTTCACCACAGTAGTTCAAACCTGTTGACATCTGAACAGATGTTGTTCACATACCATGCTGTAAAAGTGCATTTTCCCACAGGAAAGCTGCTCCGTCTCAAGTTCATGGAAGTCTGCAAGAGATTTATGGGGATCTGTGTGCCAGCTGAAGTTTTATGAGACGACTGGTAGCGACATTTATAGAGCTAAAATTGGGAACAGTTTAGAAAATAATATCCGAACATTTTCTGTGGCATATTCTCCAATCTGGTGATAGTGCTTGCGCACAACCATATCCATGATGGAGGTGACTATAGAAATATATGCATGTGACTTTATAAATAAGCCGTTTAGTTGCCTGTTGATTTTTCTTTCATTAAATTATATCAACTCGTTAGTTCTTTTAACTTGAAACAGAGGAAGAACTTTTCAGATGTCGGCCGTAATATGCCTGCTCTGCTGGCTAATTCATTTCTTAATATGTATCCTTCTGATCTATTATTGTTTCTCTCTTCTCCATTGATTGAGTCGTTTATGCAGAGTTCAGTTAGTAACGCTAAGTCTAAGATTTAAAGTTTATGTATGGAACCAGCGGTTAAAGTGTTCCATTGACTGATCAGATTCAGTAAGATTTGTCTGCAGAATTGACAATCACTTTAGACACGACAGAAAGTAAAGCAGTAAGAGAAACACTGCGATCTGAATCTCAGTCTTTAAGTAGCGTAAGTAACCATCTCTCTTTTCTTCATGTGACGTGTCTTTCCAGAACGTTATCTCTCTCACTACCTCACTGAATACATTGCGGTCTTGCGTATAAATCAATAGAAACAGTTCAATTAAAATTATATTAGCTGAACAAAAGAATATTCACAATGCATGCAGAGCCAGCTACTTCTCATCTGCGACACAAGACGTTTAACTCACTATGCTCCAGGTCAAATTTTAACCCCCTCTAATTCATGATACCTGAGGTCAAAGTTGAGCCCTCTCTCATTGTCATATCTTGGTGTTTCACGTAATTTTTTTCCGTGAGCACAGGGTTTCACTGTTTTGGAGAAAGTTTCACTTTACTACTCTAACATAAACTGTTTTCAATGTTCCCTGTGTTCAACTTTTATAACCTTTAAGCTCTGCCAAAGTCTCTTAAAACTGATGTCACATCGACGCTGCAGTTACGACGTTGTAAACAGTACTAAATCGGACAGGGAGTAGTTTGTTTTCAAACTTCGGAGAACAAATGGATTGCATAAGCAACCTGCACTATCACCATGGAGGACAAGTTAGTTCAAGGTTTGAAAAACACAACGGCCATTTGTTAGAAAGTCTGTGTCTTGATCAGCAACGCTTGTTGGTTTTGTTTGCTGTATCTCCCTTAATTTGGTCTAATTATATTAACTTCGTTGGTTTCACTACAAGTCGCTCAACACAAGAAGGCTTTTTTTATTGAAATAAACAGAAATCATGATATAAAAACATCATTGTCCTGAGTACAGTTGCCTTCATTTCGTTTTTTTGTTTGTTTTTTGTATCAGTAAATTTTATTTTATTTAGTGTCAGTCATTTTAAGCGCTCTTTTGTCGCGGGTTATTGTTACTTTGCGAACATACGTTTTCAGCCTTCGTTCAATGATTGTACAAACTGAGAACGTGATTGTCGGTGTCCTCTTTATTGTTTAGAGTTATACATAGCGGAGAAGGTCATCATGAAACAAACACGGCACAGCTGACTTGGATGACTCATAATAATATAATCACCCACCTGGAATACAAGAATTTCCGTGGCTCCTTTCATCATCTGCTGAATATGATTCATTTAACTTGTAATCTACCCAGGGCGACCGCTACTGAAAAGCCAGAAAGTACTGTGAGACATGGCGTACCACAAGGAGGAATTCTTTCATCTACACTATTCCTGGTATTCATTAATGACCAGTTCAAGGAATTTCCCTATGGAATCAAAGGGCACTGTATGCAGATGACCTGGTTATGTGGTGTACAAATGAACACACCACAGTTGCTACACAGAGAATCCAAAGAGCAGCAGACATCTTGACATCATGGACAAATAATTGGTGTGTAAGTATCAACACAGATAAATCAAGTACCACTCTGTTCACTCTCTCATCTAAACTGAAAGCAGGTAAGATCTTTGTACATGAAATATCATTAAAGATGGACAACCAACCCACATACTTAAGAGTGACTCTTGACTCAAAACTGACCTGGAAGCAACACATCAACAGTGCAGGAGCAAAAGCCAGAAGAAAACGAGCCATATTAAGAAAATTGAGTGGAACCACATGGCGTGTTAGTGAAAGAATCCTCAAGAATATATATCAGCAAAGTATTCTACCACATTTAGAATATGGATCAACATCTTGATGCACAGCATCAAACACTACGCTGCATAATCTAGACAAGGTACAAAATCAGTCACTACGGATTTTCTCAAGTGCTATGAGGTCCACACCAATAGTAGAAATGCAAAAATGGTGTTAAAGCGCTAAAAGAAAGTAGAGACACAAAATCATGACCTTGTGAGAGAAATTACTCAGCTCTGTAAGCCATCCCCTGAAGGAGAGATTTAATAACTTGGCACTAAGACAGCTTAAAAGAAGCAGCTTCATTCATCAGGCCAAGCGTATGCATAAGCTGATTCCTGACCTTCCAACTGTAGTTGCTCCATTATCATCTGTAACAGAGCATACACAATGGAAAGAAGCAGATTGTACACAAATAACAATTCAAACTGAAGTGAAAGGGATGCATAATGGAGAGATGCAAAGCACTCGTCTTGTAAGATCAAAAGGCACACTTATTTTGCTAGATGACAAATATCCATGTGACACCTGGATACATGTATATAAAGATGAATCTGAACACAATGCCATAAAGAATGGAGGGGCAAGAACACATATTTAATATCCAAACAACACCACTGACATGATTTCCATACCTACTATGATGCAGAAGTTATGGAAATTATTTCTGCGGTTGAAAAACTATCAGACTCCAGAATTGGTACATACCCTATAGTAATTCTCACAGATGTAAGACCAGTACTGGAAGCTCTTCAGTGCTACAAACTACCAGATCTTAAGAACGCCTTGTCAAAAATTGGTTCCCAACACAGAGTCACCTTGCAGGATCCCACTGTGGGATACCAGGCATAGAAAGCTGACCGTCTGGCCAAATAGGGCACTGAAATGGAGCAACCAGACATACCGAACACCTATAATCAGAAGAAAAGCATAATAAAAACCTAGAGGAAGCCACAAACACCACCACATGATGACTGTCTCATGTTAAACAGAAAGGAACAAGTCACCATTTTCCGTCTTCGAACAGGACACAGACGACTCCGAAGTCATATGTATACAAAGTTTAAGGTTGATACTACTACTCTTTGTACATGTGCAAAGGTGCACCAAACTGTGGAACATATCCTCCAGAACTACACCAACTACGAGACACTGAGAAGTAATTACTGGCCCACTGAAACCACTAAAGAAAGGTTCCATACATGAATTACAAAAAACAGTGAAATTCATCCAAGAGATTTATCAGAGAATCGCAAAACAAGCTATCAAGTGGAACACAACAGGCCAAAGAAAAAGAGGCAGACCGCGTGAAACTCTGAAGAGAACATTGTTAAGAGAGGCCAATTAATAAACACAAAATCCCTTGATGAGGTTGAAAGACTCACCGAAGACAGGAAAAATTGCAAACTACCTTGCGAGCCCTATGTGACATTTAACGACATGGGAATGATATAAGATATAAGATAAGAAGATAAGTGAAATTTATCCAAGAGACAGGACTGCAGATATAGACAGACAATGCGTACGAAGAAAGAGAAGAATCACCTGCTGAAAATGATCAACTTGTACTCTACCCAAGCGACCATTGCTGAAAAGTTCGAATGATTCCCTGTTAAGTCTAGCGTGGCTGACTACTTTTGAGAGAACGTTGGCATGGCCGTTCTGCTTGTCATTGCCTCTGGATGGTGAAAAGGAATCTGTTTTGTGGTTATATAACCGGCACTATGCCTTCATGCCACTGTTTGTTTGTTTGTTTGTTTATGTCTGTTTTCAATAAATACATCTTTAAAAAAACCACTTTTTAAAGATAACTTCCTAGTCTTCTTCTTCTTCTTTCTGAGCTGTTGTTGTTGCTGCTGATGCTGTTCTTCTTCTTCTTCTTCTACTTCTGCTGCTTCTTCTTCTTTCCGAGCCATTAAGGCTCATTGCTACAAATAGAGTTCGCCTTCATTCCTCTGCGTTCTTATCTGTTCTATGTTGTCTCTCCATCGCTGTCTTGGTCTACCCTATGGTCTTGTTAACTTCCTGTTCTAGACATTGAAATTTCCTTTCTTGGGCTCTAGATAGTAGGTATTCTGTAACAATCTGAACATTGGCAGTGTTTTTGTATTTAAATTATATTCTAATTAATACCCAGTTCAAAATCATAATATGAATAGCATTATTACTTTTTCAACATGTATGAACCATATGCGAAAATATATATCACCTATTATCCAACTATTTCAAAGTATAGAATACATATATACATAGCATACATATATACGTAGCATACATATACCTTGTATACGTAGCATACATAATTGTGTATACGACATACTGAGCAAATTAGGTACGAAAATATGGTATTGTATTAATAATGGGTGATCTTAATGCAAAGATTGGTAAAGAAAGAGCAGATGACGAAGGATATTTTGGGGGAAATTTTCTATAGGACATAGAAATGAGGAAGGTGGCAATCTACTGGCGTTGTGGATGGAAAATGAACTAATGATCACTAATACACTTTTTAGACAACATCCAAGAAGACTTTACACATGGACATCACCTGATGGGAAAACCAAGAATCAAACAGATTACATTTTAGTGCAAAGAAGGTGGAGATCAAGTATAACATCAGCAAAAACTTTACCAGGTGCTGATTGTGACAAGGATCATGAGTTACTAATAGCAGACATGAAGATACAGATAAAAAGTTAGGGGATCAAGACCACTTCACTTTGGTTTTACAAAAATACCAGAACATGATATAGAAGTGAAGAACCAATTTCGAAATCCTGATAGCTGTACAGGAGGAGATGACACCAGACGAATTGGCTAAGCATGCCAGAGATATCTTACTAACAACAGCAAAAGACATGGTTCCAGTAAAGAAAACACAAACAATGGATGGATTACAGCAGGCACACTAATAAAACAACGTAGAGAAATGTTATGATGCCATAACAATTGGAGGTTATGAAATACCAGAGATTATATATGCTGATGACACAGTACTTCTGTCCACAACACAAAAAGGAATGGAAAAACTAATTATGCCAGTCCGTAAGAACGGCGAAGAACAAAACCCCTATCTTAATGCGAAGAAAACTAAATTGATGACAACTGACAAAACAAACAAGGCAGCTGATACATGTACCACTGAGGAAAAACTGGAAGAAGTGGAGAGTTTTGAATATCTTGGATCATTACTAACTAATAATGGAGATACCTTTCAGTGTAAATGCTACAGAAGAGTTCTTCACATATCATGGACACGAACAAATATATCCATACTAGAAGAATATAATATTGAAAAAGACTGGCTTGTAAAGAAGATTAAATAAAGAAAACTTCAATATTTTGGACACATTAAACGTCATGATAATTTAGAGAAGACCGTCTTGGAAGAATGCATAATGGGAAAAATAAAGAGAGGAAGACCAAGGCGAAGATGACTGCAAGACAACGTTGATGAGGTGCAAATGGATGCATCAGCAGCAGGCCATCTTCCTCACAACCGAGAGGCTTACAGGAGTGCTGTTTGGGAGGCAAAGTTCCGAAAGGGACATGCAAATGAATGAATGAATGAGAGAAATGAAGACGAAATGGAAAGTGACAAGCAACAAATAAATCTTTAACAAAAGAAGTAAGAAGAAACATACGAAGAGATAAAAAAATACGTTCAAGAGTGTTTGAAAGAATAGAAGGACATCAAATGTGTGAAAGAGATAGTGATATGTGTAAAGAAGTGAGGACACTGACGAGAAATGTCACACCTAAGCTAAATGTAATTTGTGACGAAATGGGGAAGACCTAGACAGAGACAGAGGACATTCTAGAAAGATGGAAGGAATATTGCAAAGGAATGTATGAAGCAACTGAATGTGGAAGCAGAAATCAAAAGTGTGAATTATTATTGGAGGAGAAAGAACCCGAGCCGACAACTGAAAAAGTTCTATGGGCAATAAAGAATCTGATAAATGGTAAATCACCGGGATATGGTGAAATATCAACTGAACTTATCAAAGCAGGAGGAAAGGAATGTGCAACATCTATCATCAATATATTCATCATTAGGTGCCGTGCCGACTGGCGTTGGGAATTTTTCTTCTCCAGAATACGCGATCCTTCATGCAGGCCATCAGCTCAGTTTGTGATCTCTCACACTATCTCGTCTGACTGTCCAGTACCATGTCTCTCGGTCTTCCTTTGTATCCTCTTCCCTCTAATTTTCCTGCTCTTATAATATTTTCAATGCCCTCTCTTCTCTTTGCATGTCTTATGAAAGTACATTGTCTCTCTCTTATCTTTTTTGACAAGATTTTTTTGTCTCGCAGAATTCGTCTCATGAGCCTCATTTATACTGCTTCCAATGACTTCTGTGTAGACCTGCCTATCGTCCATGATTCACTTCCATATAATACGATAGGTTAAATATAGCATTTTAGGACCGTTTTCTAACATTCATTGATAAGGATGTGTTGCATAATATGTTTCTCATTCTCTGAAATGCAGTCTTTGCTTGGCCTATTCTGTTCCTAATTTCTGTTCTGCATTTCCCATCTGAAGTTATTACTGCTCCAAGGTATTTGAATTTCTGCACCTGCTTTAGAATAGTTCCATTTAATTGTATACCTCATGTTGGTGGATTCTGTTTCTTAGATATAACCATAGTCCCTGACTTTTAGATGTTCAAAGTAAGCCCTTTCTGTTCACTTTCTTTGGCGACTTTATCCAAGAGAATTTGCAGCTCTTGTTGATTCTCAGCTATCAGTACTGTGTCGTCAGCATACCGAAGGTTGTTAATATTGTATCCTCCAATTTTTATGCCTGGTTCTGTGATGATCGTTCTTAGAATATTCTCACTGTACAGAGAAAAAAGGTCTGGAGATTGTAAACATCCTTGCTGCACCCCTTGTTTTATAGGTTGATATTTTCCAGTTTTATTTTCAACTCAAATTGCAGCTTCCTGCTGCCAGTATAGATGTTTTACAACCCTCATGTCTTTGCCGTGTATATTGATGTCTTCAAGCATTTTAATAATTTCATTATGTCTCACCTTGTCGAATGCCTTGGTGTAATCAATGAAGCATAAGTAGAGATCTTTCTGTACTTCTAAAGCACTTTCTGTTAGTGTTCGCAAAGCATAAATGGCATTTGTGTTCATTTTCCTTCAACAAATCCAAACTGTTAATCTGCTGCTTCCACTTTTATCTTTTTCCTTCTTCTCTCATAATAATTCTCAGAAGTAGTTTTGTTATGTGACATGAGAGTTTGATAGTCATGTGGTCCTCACATTCCTTTGCACCTGGTTTCTTTGGTAGTGCTATAAACGTCGATTTAAGCAGGTCACGGGGAATATAACCACTGTTGTAAATGTCATTCAGTAATTTGGTTATTATCTTTATTCCCAACTCCTCTAGCGCCTCTATTTCTTCTGCTGTATTATCAGGCCCAGTTGCTTTTCCTTCCTTCGTGTGTTTGATGGCACCTATGATTTCATCTTCAAGTATTGGTGGGCCATCAAAGTTTTCAGGGTGTTAATTCTGGTCTTTCTCCTCCACATAGCTCACCGATGTCCACCTGTCCACAATGTCTTCTTTTCCAGTTAATAGTTTACCCTCTTCTAATTCCAGGCAACCTGTGGTATATTTTGCTGTGCTGCCTGTGAGTTCACTAATTCGTTTGTGCATGTTTTTGCTGTCTTTATTATGGGACTCCTGTCTGCACTGTTCATTTAACCACACTTCCTTTGCTTCCCTGCATATTCGTCTTATTTCTTTATTTATCTTGCTATATTTTTCTTGGTTATTTTTACTCCTCCTCTTGTCCATCAGTCCTAAGATGTCGTATGTCATCCATTTATTCTTGGGGGCTTCTTTTTTCGGTGGTATTATTTCCTTAACAGTTTGGTGGATAGAATCTTTTAACATTGCCCATTGTTCATCTATAGTATTTAGTTTTGGTATTGGATTATATCTGTTTGTTATAATAACTCTGCATTGTTCTTTCAGTTCTTGTCATTTTTAAGGAGTTCTGTATTCAGTTTAATGTTTCTCACTTTTCTGCATGCTTTCTTTAGCTTTGTTCTAATTTTTCCACAGAGCGGGTCGTGGTCATTACTGCAGTCAGCTCCCTGCATGGTCTTTTTTGTCAGTAATGCATTCCGAAATCGTTTGTTGATTAATACGTAGTCTGTCTGGTTAAAAGTCTTTTTGTCAGGGCTGCACCACGTTGCCGGTCTTCAGGAATGTTGTTTAAACCAGGTGTTTCCTACAACTATGATATATATTTTTGCCAATTCAATTAATTTACAACCTCTGTCATTCCTCTCCCCCAGTCCATAGTCATCAACGATGTCTGAAGTTCTTCCTTTACCAACTTTGGCATTAAAATCTCCCTTGACTATGGTAACTTCATGTGACTTTGTGTGTTTCAAGGCTGACTCTATGTCATTATAAAATAGCTGTACATATTCTTAAGAGCTATCAGATGTTGGAGCGTACACTTGTATAATATTTATGTTTATTGTCGTCCTTTCAGGTGGGCTAGCTGGACTTGGTCCGAGATGTTCAAATATCCTACAATTGTCCTTGCCCTTTGTTCGTCAAATATTATTCCTACTCCTTGTTCATGTTTCTCACTTCTTGAATATATTATTGTATATTTATCAGATTTTATCTTCCTTGCACCTGTCCATCTAACTTCACTCATTCCTAATATGTTGATCTTCATCCTTTCCATTTCCCTCTTTACATTTTCTAATTTTCCAGCCTGGAATAAAATTCTAACATTCCATGTTGCTATTTTGAACTTGTTAGTTTTGCCACCAGTAGCTTGATGACGATCTGGCCTCACCTGTGGCTCGTGAGCTGCCCTACCGGACGAGGCTGTTTCCTTAGTAACATCCATTAACGTCGTTCATGACAAATCTATTACTCTGAATAAGCATAATTGTTCTTGGGAGCTACAACAGTGGTTTCCCATTGCCTTCTGCCGGTTTATGTACGGACTCTCCGCTAGCCTGTGGACTCCCTGTCCTACCCGCAAGGCAGCGGGAGCGAAAGGTTTTAAGGCGCCTCTTACCCGCCAGGTATTCCCTTCACTGAGCACATGAGGCACTTTACAAGAGTAGTAGAGCCACCTACCACCCCACCTCGCTCTCTGAGACTACCGAAAGTTGGTGCGCCTGCTTATTTGGGTAAATCCTTATTCACAGGGATCTTTCATATCTGAATGTCTTTCACCATCCGCCATCTGTGACGCGCTGGTTGGGGATGGTCGCCTCAGCTTTATCCCAGAATCTATCATGCACTGTGTAAAAAGATATGGCATTCAGGTATTTGGCCAAACGATTGGAAAAGAACTGTATTCATACCACTGCCGAAAAAAGGATAACTTGAAATTATGCACAAACTACAGAACCGGTGCCCTGATTAGTCATGCCAGTAAAATTCTGTTAAAAAATCATAAAGCGTAGACTTCGTAAGAAATTACGAGAAGAAGTCAGTATGGTCCAAGCTGGTTTCAGGCAAGGAAGAGGATCAAGAGATCATATATTCAATCTAAGATTAGTAATAGAGAAATGCAGAGAATTTAATGCGAATCTATATGTATCCTTTATAGACTACTCAAAGGCATTTGATTGTGTACAACACCAGAAACTTTGGGAAATAATGGAAAAATGGGATTTCCAACACATTTGATACAATTAACATCACTGCTGTATCTAGGCCAACAAGCAGCAGTAAGAATAAATGGTGAAACAACAACTTGGATTGACATAAAACAAGGGGTCCGTCAGGGGTGCATACTGCTGCCTTACTTATTTAACTTGTATACTGAAAATATAATGAGGAATACTAGAGAAGATGTAGACAAAGAATATTACGATGCCATAACAATTGGAGGTTATGAAATACCAAAGATTAGATATGCTATTGGCACAGTATTATTGTTCAAAACACAAAAAAGGAACTTAAACAACTAATTATGTCAGTCCGTAAAAACAGCGAAGAGCAAAACCTCTATCTTAATGCAAAAAAAACTAAATTGATGACAACTGACAAAACAAATAAGGCAGCTGAAATATGTATCAATGAGGAAAAATTGGAAGAGGAGGAGAGTTTTGAACATCTTGGATTATTACTAACTAATAATGGAGATACAATGAGGGAAATTACAAGGAGGACAGCTATCGCTCTTCGAAAAGTAAAACAACTAAAGAATTTGTGGAGAGGAATAGACAGAAGTACAAAAATAAGATATTTAAGTGCATGCATCTTTCCCATCGCAACATATGCCTGTGAGACCTGGACACTTAACAAAACAGCTGAGAAACACATAAATGCCTTTGAATGTAAATGCTACGGAAGAGTTCTTCAAATATCAGGAATACAAAAAAGAACAAATATATCCATACTACAAGTACTTAATATTGAAGAAGGTTGGCTAGTAAAGAGGAGTAAACAGAGTACATTTAAATATTTTGGACACATTAAACGTCATGAGAATTTAGAGAAGACCGTTTTGGAAGGGTGCATAATGGGAAAAAGAAGGAGAGGAAGATAAGTCGAAGATGGCTGCAAGACATCGTTGATAATCTGCAAATGGATGCATCAGCAGCAGGTCATCTTGCTCACATCCGAGAGGCCTGTGGGAGTGCTGTTAGGGAAGCACAGTTACGCAATTAACATGCAAATGAATGAATGAGAAACTATGAAACTCGTTTCTAAGAGTGTCAGCAATGATCTTACAAAATAAAATACTGAAAAAAAAGTCTGATACCTTTATTCTGGGTTACTTCAAAAAAGTTCTCAGCTGAACCGATAATCAGTGACGGTATGTATTCCTTTCGTAATCTTGTGGTTAAACTGTAGAAAGTCTCTTGTTATATGATGAGAAAAGGATTGAAAGCATTATTTTTAACTATTAAATTTTATCTTCTGAGATGCAGATTGAGTAACCTGGTTAAAGAAAAATAAATAAAACAGCATCATGGGCAAGTGACAATTACTGCCAAAAATTCCCGTGACGTGTTTTTTTAATTCTGCTGACGACACTTCGTTGTTTGTTTACGTTTGAGTGTAAGGGGGCGGGCTGGAAGGACCAGTCAGTCATTTATCTTGAACCCCGAAAGTGAGGTCAGTGGAAGGCGGTAAGACGGTCTGCCGTTGTCGTGTTGATGGAGCCAGTGTTGGGGGCATTGTGTTAGTACTTAATATCGGCCAGGCGAGACCCACAGAAGGTTGTGCTCTGTTCATGCTCCAAGAAGAAAAAAGCAGTCACACTAGTTCGTGTTTACAAGGGGACGTGTATAAGGTTCTTCTAGACAATGTGGTATGGAAGCTAACGGGCGTGTGAGTATTCCTTACACAAAAGAGACTGACTGACATCTCTTAATTACAGTTTAAATTTTGTTACTGTCATATCACATTGATTATTACTTGTAAAATAATCTGCCCACTTTAGATCAACGAGTTTGCATTCGCTGCATTCGTTCAATTATTGTTAATTTATAATACCTCATTCGAATTATGCACGTGACAATGGCAAAAGCGAGATCAGAAGATTCAAGTTCGCATTTACAGCCTTGATATGAGTAAGAAGGTAAAATCTCCCTTTCCATGCCGTTTAGGCATATTGAGATTACGGTCAGTCAGTCAGTCAGTCATTTGCATGTCCTATGCGGAACTTTGCCTCCCTAACAGCACTCCTGTAGGCCTCTGTGTTGTAAGCAAGATGCCCTGCTGCTGATGCATCCATCTGTAGATCATCAACGATGTCTTGCACTCATCTTCCCTGCAAGGATAAGGTGTTAAGTCCTTAGTTCCGAGACCTACGGGACGGGAAAGTGTTACGTGGTAAGTATCACACATGGCCGCATTTACCTTCCCAGATTTCTCTGGCATCCACTTTTAGAGGCTGGGTGGACCTCGGGACCTTTTGCTGGGGTGATACCAGGAAAAGCAAATCCCACTGACGGGACTTGAACCTGGCATCATGGGATTAATAGATCGAGCGCCTAACCACTCAGCCAACCAGGTCGGCCCCCCCTCCCCCCTGATGTGAATAGTAAAATGAAATATATTTCATATATGTTCCCCCCCTCCTCCTTTTCCTGCTCTGGTTGTGTGAGCGTGGTAGCCGTTAGTCCAAGAAAAAGGACAAGGGAACAAAATACAGAATTTGACATCAGCATGTGGCAAGATGCGCTCGTGATGTAGGAGTCAAGGTAAACAGCAACGAGAAGGGGAAATGGATTGGCAGAGCTTTGCCAGAGTTCTCTGACTGTGAAAAATCCTTGGTTTTTTTCTACTTAAAACACTATAATAAAAGTATGCTGGGACAGTATACTAGTACAGACGAAACAGCAGATATAATCGGAGTACAAGATTTCTGCATTTGTAATGTATGTGAAACCAGATATGTGGACCATCGACTGACAGTATTCTAGACAGGGAGGCCTTGGTTGTGATAATCCGTATAATCAAGTAATCAAGGGGGTTGGACTAGGTGAGCGTGTGAGGCCAGAAAGTGAGGGGGGGGGGTGGGTATTAAAAAAATGCTATTGGCAATGACAGCTATTATACTGCACATAAAAGCAAGAGGAGGTAAATGTAAAGTGTTCTGGTCCATTTCTAGCGTCCTTTTTACATGCATGATAATTGTCCAAGCTTAAGATAGTGAAATCTAAACAAAGAAAAAAAGAAAAAAGACAAGTAAGACAGAACAATCTGCGCGCTAGCATTACACCTACAGCACCAGTTCTTGAATAGACGCGTGGATTACATCTCGCCAGTGTTTGAGAGTGGTAGGTGAGACTTGACTTTTTTTTTCACATTCCGAGATTACGATATCCTGCACTGCATGTAACCCTTGATCAGTGGTTCCCAACCTTTTTACACCCTTGGGCCACTTTTCCAATAACATGTAAAAGTTGCAGTCCATCATCTTATATGTAATGTTCCTCAATCCCATGTGTCCTTAATTGTTTTTGTCCGAGAGATGGCACATAATACCAAATCGTTGACACAGGCACGGAGCATCTGATAAAGCGCTCAGAACATCATGTATGGTCACTGAACCACAAGTTGAGAACAACTGCGCTAGACGGTGTGATCGTCTAATTTAGATAAGTCGGCCAAGTGTGAAAAGTACAGGAAGGTGTGAAAAACGAGAGTGATACTTCTTATATGGATCCATAACTTTCAACCGTCTTTACTGCGATATTGCGACACATTTCATCAAACGGTATTTGGAAAGTCTATTATAGATTCAGCAATTACGGAGCTTTTTACTGTTATGCAAAATATGTATGGAAGCACAGAGAAATTTCCCCTATACATCTGTACTTCGTTCAAACATTTATTGTCCTGACAGAGTGATTTCTGTTAAAAGTATCAAGAAAAAGTAGAGCAATGCCACCGTATCTTTAAGTTAGAGATAAGAGAAATGACGAGACTGTTGTAAAGATGGTTTCTAGTAATGAAAGTAGATGGAGGTGTATGGTTTCTAGTAATGAAAGTAGATGGAAGTGTATGGTTTCTAGTAATGAAAGTAGATGGAGGTGTATGATTTCAGTTTTATAAAAATAAAAGTAAGGAAAGTGAGCAGGAACAAGAATAGCAGAAAACAAGATGACTACATAGAAATGAAGAACAAGAATAGCAGAAAACAGGATGACTACATAGAAATGAAGAACATACAACAATCCAATATTTCAGCAAAAGCCTTTTTTTTCAAGGACCACATAAAAAAACAACACATCAGATAAAAAAACATAAAAATTTAGACTTAGTTTTTCTAATAATCACCGTTGTGTTGTTTTTGTATGTGATCCTTGAAAAAGGCTTTCTCCGAAATATTGGATTGTTACATGTTCTTCGTGTATAAACTCATCTTACTTTCTGTGATTATTGTTTGTGCCTACATTCCTCGCTCTTTCAATATTGTTTATAAAACTGAACTGTACATCTCCATTTATCATCTTCACGTTATAGCTATCTACAGTATTTTCCGCCATATAGATGCACATTGAAAAAAAAAAAAGAAAGACTCCCAAAAATCACCTGCGTCAGTGTTTTAGGATTTGGTTTTATTACAGACCAAATTAATATTTAGAACGTAAAAAAAAATAGCCAGTAGTGCATCTCTGGATAGCCTTTCGTAATAATAAATTAATAGTGGTAAATTGGAGACACAGTATGGCAGAAATCAGTGGCTGTTTCTCCTGTTACTGATGAACTTCATGGTACATTTAGGATGTTACAGATACATGTAGACTTGTGCTAGCCTAAGCTACAACATAAATTTAAAATCCCTAAACCAAGGGATCATAGCATCAAGAAACACCGTGCCGTGTAAGTCAACTATCAGTGTAAATCATACTAAAGTAATGAGGTTCTATGAGTGATAGATGCATATGCCTGTACCGCTTCGACAATTTCTTTCTTAAAACACCACAAGGGTGCCTGCTAGATAGATCTACCACCACAAGGGTGCTTGCTAGATAGATGTACTACTACAAGGGTTACTGCTGGATAGATGTACCAACCATAAGGGTTATTGCTAGGTAGATGTACCACCTCAAGGGTTAGCTAGATAGATATACCACCACAAGGGTTACTGCTAGATGGATGTAACACCACAAGGGTTACTGCTAGATAGATGTACCACCAAAAGGGTGCCGGTTAGATAGGTAGGGGTTTTGGGTTAAAATCTTAGCCAAAAGGCTTAGACAATTTAAACTAATCTGTAAGTAGATGATAAACCTAAAGTTCGCTAACCAACGGAAGTTAGCTATGAGTGCGGACATACCAATATTTATAAGGTTAGTTGTTTGTTTTGCTTAATAGATTCAATAGAAAAATATCCAGTAGGGTACAATCTTGGACCAAACTTTTACTGAGGAGACGGCCATAACGTTCTTGGAATGTGAGGGATGTTCAGTTGGCACAACTCACCACCCAGTTCCTCGCTGACAATAACGTCCAGACCATTCCGTTGCCATCCATGTCATCACCCAATAGAATACTTATGGGATGAACTCAACAGACAAGTCCGCCAGAGAGATCTGGCGCCCCAACCAATCTTCAACAATTGTCTCTTGGATTGCTGAAAGAGTGGGCAGCCATCCCACAACAATAGATCCAACTGCTAATCGAGGAGATGTCGTTTTCTGATACAGGCCAGAGGAGGCCATACACCTTACTGAAACGGAAGCTTCAGTCGCAAAGAATACACGCTCAAAACCAAATTTAATTAACATCATTTCATTGTTTAAGTCTTAAAGTTTATTCATGCTTAGATTGAAACATTAATTCTGTAAAATAAAGTTTAATACAAGTTTGAAATTTTGGTGTCAATTAAGACTACAGTAGTGTTCTTTTCTTTCTTTCTTTCTTTCTTTCTTTCTTTTTGAACGATATATTTATCGGGAACTTTTTGGCCTTCCCACCCCCACCCCCCACAATTCTTTCAGAGTTTTCGTTCTGTTATTCTTAAATCCCCTTGCACCTGCGAGCAGATGTTCTTTGCAGCAAATGCGGTGAGGATGTCGAGGCACAAAATCGTGTCGATGAAGAGAGGGTTAAGGTATATATTTTGTCAGTCCCCGTGGGAAGCTAACAAGTAAGGGGATTGAATGCTTCTTTCGCAAACTCCACCACCATGGGGACTATGGCTGCCCCGTTAGCCTGGCAGGGCCTGCTTTTCTTTGAAAAGGGGGAGGTGGGAGTACCAACAGAGAGATGAGGTAGGGTCTTGACTGGCAATGATTCTCTAGTCACGACATGAGCATGTCAGTTACAGTCCATGACCGCCACATAGAAATGTTTCTTCAACAGCTCCACCTCCTCATCCTATTTTGCATGTTTAAAAATCGTTACACGGTTAATTTTCCATAACTGTAGCCAGGAATAAATCTGGAGACCCACCAGACTTCAGCCAACCAGCTTGCAACCCTGGCTCATGCACGACTCTGCAGCTGCCGACCATGTTCATGAACCGCAGTCAGGTTGTCTGGCAAGCTGGGAATCTGTGTTATCATCTGGCATGTTTACATCGTGTCACATTACCACAGAAGTTTCTTTTTTTTGTGCAACAGCCAATAGGCGGGGTATGTTTATGCAGTCTTTTTTTTCTCTCTAAATATTCGCTAGTTCGTATATATAGCTGTTATCAGCAAACATTCCAGGGTCTGTATTTGAATAACCAAGTGAGAAGAATAACGTATATTGGGCGTTTCTGTCTTCAGATTCACCACTATCTTTACTAGTTCAACAAGTCCCCTTAGAACTTAGCAATTTTTTTTCCGTTGTCTTTGAACTATAACTTTTTTCTTCTTTATGATCATTAAGGAATAACTGTGCTAAAATATGTGAACCTTCCACACTGTAATGTGAAAACGCCGTGGTGTTATTAACTCGAACAGAGGAAAACCAGTACAGCACTCAGACAACCATAAAGCCAGCCCCGTGCACTCGTAAAGATTGGCAGCTCTGTATAATTAAGTCGCCTGTTGTATGTTTGGCCACGGTATCGATGTACACAAGTCCGCTCTGCTGATAGTATGTATGCGCTTCGTAAGGCAAGGCTGTATATAACGAGAGTGTAGTACAATAAGGTCCTCTCGCTTGTGTAGACGAGCAACTCACAGGAAAGAAAAAAACTTCTTCTTCTTCTTCTTCTTCTAGTATTATTATTATTAAGATTATTATTTCCATGGGACTACGAACATGGTGTTATTTCTAGGAGATGAAGGGAAGACTTTGAGACACAGCACCGTGCCGGATAGGAAGTGGGTTATGGCGGCTATTGTTTACAGTCCCTGATTTGAGCTTAAATGCAGGGGGTGTGCAGTACTTCTTTAGCAGGCTCCACCACTGTGGGGACTATGACGATACCTACTCCGTTAGCCAGACTAAGCCTGCTACTAGGGATACCAGTGCAGTGATGGGATTGGGCCTTGGTCAGCTATAGTTAGCCAACCCTGATGCTAGCGTGTCAGCTATAGTTAGCCAACCCTGATGCTAGCGTGTCAGCTATAGTTAGCCAACCCTGATGCTAGCGTGTCAGCTATAGTTAGCCAACCCTGATGCTAGCGTGTCAGCTATAGTTAGCCAACCCTGATGCTAGCGTGTCAGCTATAGTTAGCCAACCCTGATGCTAGCGTGTCAGCTATAGTTAGCCAACCCTGATGCTAGCGTGTCAGCTATAGTTAGCCAACCCTGATGCTAGCGTGTCAGCTATAGTTAGCCAACCCTGATGCTAGCATGTCAGCTATAGTTAGCCAACCCTGATGCTAGCGTGTCAGCTATAGTTAGCCAACCCTGATGCTAGCGTGTCAGCCATGGGTTGCTGATTGCCAAATGGGACAGCGCCTTCTCTCCTACCCCCAAACATTACTGATATAGATTATAACATCCCCCCAACAAAACAAAACAAAACAAAACAAAAAAATAAAAAAAGCAAAGCCAGTGCTCATGACCAACAAAACTGCTCCAAAGACAATCGACAGTAATACTCTCATCCGAACCCATGACACATGGTTATATTGCATGCATGATATGTAACAAACATCAATGAGTGGGTGCCCCCCCCCCCAACTCCATGACATACGGGTATATTCCATGCATGATATGTAACAAACATCAAAGTTTTAAGGATAGCGGCCAGTATGTTCATGATGCTAAGTTTCCACGGAGAATAATCAGCCAGTTTTGAATTTAGTACAGCATATGGGGTAATTTTGTAAAGACTAAATATCCTAGCGGATAAAGTAAGATACATTTCACCTAAGGATTTAATTCCAGCTGACGTTTTTAAAGTGTGAGAAAACCGGTATTTCGGAAAGTACTTCATGCAAGGTGAAAAGACAAGTACAACTGTACCCGTTTCCAGAAATCCTAGCGTCATCACTGAGTCCATAGATTGATTTGTAAACCTTCCTTTACGCTCACATATTTCCCTCTGGGGACAGTAAACGAGCCATCCTACTTTGTCTTTGTCAAAATCTAATTGTACTTTGTTTACTTGTCCGGGCTACGTGAAATAACAAACTGGACTAAGGGCAAATCCTAAGACAGCTGTGAAGAAATCCTACTCTTATGTCGTTCTTCAAAGTCCCTGTCTTTTTCCATGCAGCCTCATATGTCTTAAACATCAATGAGAAGCTTCTTCTGTTTGGTGTCTTAAAAGCTCAGGCAAGGAAATGGCATCTTACTGAAACGATGACTGACTCTCATTTCTCTGTCTTAACTGATACGATAACTACCTCTCAGTTCTTTATCTTATCTGACACTATGACTGACTTTCATTTTTCTGTCTTCATTTACGTGATGATTGTCTCACATTTCCCTATCTCAACGGACATAATGACTACCCTTCATTTCCCTATCTCAACGGACATAATGACTACCCCTCATTTCCCTATCTCAACGGACATAATGACTACCCCTCATTTCCCTATCTGAACGGACATAATGACTACCCCTCATTTCCCTATCTCAACGGACATAATGGCTACCCTTCATTTCCCTATCTCAACGGACATAATGACTACCTCTCATTTCCCTATCTCAACGGACATAATGACTACCCCTCATTTCCCTATCTGAACGGACATAATGACTACCCCTCATTTCCCTATCTCAACGGACATAATGACTACCCCTCATTTCTCTATCTTACCTGGCACCATGACCGACTCTAATTTGTGTATTTTAACTGATACGATGACTGACTGTTATTTCTCTATCTTAGAAGCCACGATGGCCTATTTTCTTTTTTTTATTTCAACCGACATAATTGCTACATCCAATTTCGCTCTCTTAATTGATACGATAAATGACTCTCATTTCTCTACCTTAACTGACATGATAAACGACACTAATTTCTCAGTTTTAACTTACACTATGATTGACTATCATTTCCATATCTTACCTGACCCCACGAATTAATCTTAATTCTCAGTATTAACTAACACGATGAATAACTCTCAATATTCTATCTTTACTGACATTATGACTACCTCTCATTTCTCTACTTTAACTGACATGATTAAATTTAAATTCCTGATATTAACTGATATGATGACTGACTCTCATTTCTCTATCTTAAATGACATGATGATTAATTTTAATTTCGTTATCTAAACTGACATGATGATTGATTTTCATTTCTCTATCTTCACTGACATGATCACTGATTTTAATTTCTTAATCCTAACCGAAATGATGACTACATCCCATTTCTCTGTCTTGACTGAAATGATAACTACCTCTCATTTCTCTATATTAATTGATTCGATGACTGATTCTCATTTCTCTAGCTTAACTGACATGATAACTGACTCTCACTTCTTTATCTTAACTGACATGATGACTACCTATCATTTTTTTTCTCTCAAATGACATGATGACTGACTCTCATTTCTCTAGCTTAAATGACATGATGACTGACTTTCATTTCTCTGTCTTAACTGACATGATGACTACCTCTCATTTCTCTATCATAAGTGACAGTATGACTGACTCTCATTTCTCTGTCTTAACTGACACGACAACTGCTTTGGATATCTTTTTCGTAATTAACAGGAAGACTACCTCTTATTTCTCTATCTGATCTTACATGAAGACTACCTTTTATTTCTCTATCTTAACTTACATGAAGACTACCTTTTATTTCTCTATCTTAACTTACATGAAGACTACCTTTTATTTCTCTATCTTAACTTACATGAAGACTGCCTTTTATTTCTCTATCTTGGCTAGCACGATGACCTTTTCTCATTTCTCTATTTTGACTGACATTATGCCTGCTTTCATTTCTGTATCTGAACTGAGACGATGACTGGCTCTCATTTCTCTATCTTAACTAAAATGATGACTGATTTTAAGTGCTTTATCGTAACTGACATATTTACTGATTTTCATTTTTTTAAAATTTTAACCGACATGATCACTGCATCCAATTTCGCCATCTTAAGTGATACCATGACTATCTATCATTTCTCTATCTTAAGTCACAGGAGGACTCACTCTCATTTCTGCAATTCAACTGACACTATGACTGACTCTCATTCTTCTCAGCTTGCGCGATGACTAGCTCTCTTTTCTCTATCTTAAATGAAGCGATGACTGGTTCTCATTTCTCTATGTTAATAGACACGATGACTGAATCTCATTTCTCTATCTTAACTGACTTCTTCTTCTTCGTTCTCTTCTACCACCCCGTGATCCTACTGAATTTACGCCTGTGGTCCTCATTAAGTCCCGTGGTCCCCCGGGTGGTCCCCGAGAGGAGCACAAGAGGTTCAGAATATCGCAGGGCTTGAGCCTGTATTCTTTGTAGGTCTCAGAAGCGAGATTGCGTGACACCGTGATTTTCGTTGCACCAGTTTAGTCTAGAGTTGGACTTACTCACCAGAAGACCTCGACGTGTTTTGTATATCAGTGTATCCCCGCTGGGCGAGAGGTGGTACCCCACCCAGGCTAGAGTTGGACTTTCTCACCGGAAAACCTCCACGTGGTTTGAGATACCCGTGTATCACCGCCAGGTGAGAGATGGTTGCCCATCGAGTCCAGTGTTGGACTTTCTCACCGGAAAACCTCAGCGTGATTAGGATACGCATACATCCCCGCCCAGTGAGAGGTGGTTGCCTATCTAGACTGCACTGGTCCAGTGTCTCCGACTTCAGCATTTTGTGGTCGTGGCCGCTACCCTTCCTAATTGTGACCAGAATGGAACTTTTGTCCAGGAGGACGAATCCTCGCCACTAGTGACTTCCACCCCTGGGTTGAGCCGGTTTAGGCATATTATCCCAGTATGGGCGTGTTTTGGACGTGAGGGACCTCTAGAGCAGAGGTGCCATGACATGCATAACCTTCAAATTTCACCCTTGGTGTGAGCCGGTTTAGGAATATTTCACCAGTATGGGTGTATATCGGGCGTGACCGACCTCTAGAGCGGAGGTGGCGTGACATGCATAGCCATCAAGTTTCACCCCTGGTGTATGCCGGTTTAGGCATATTTCGCCAGTGTAGGTGTATTTCGGACGTAGCCGGCCTCTAGAGCAAAGGTGTCGTGGTATGTGTAGCTCTCGCAGCGATACTACTCAACATACCGATTAAACTTCACTTTATCCTTTCCTTCACCTTTTCACATCGGCGCCACAGAGCAAATCTTACTTCTTTTCCGTAGTTTCTTCCTTGACCGGGAGGAGCTTCACTCCACACGCGACATCCGAAGAGTCTCGCCAGCAGTGTGTTAACCTCTGGGTTAAGCCAGTTCAGGCATTTCACCCGATATAAGTGCACTTAAGACGTGGTCGACCTCAAGACCAGAGCTGCCGTGATTTGACTGTTTGCTTCGCTTTATCCTTTCAACCACCATTTCCGCAGTTGTGCCGCGCGGCAACCCCATTTGCACCTTTCTTCATTGGCCGGGAGGAGCACCGCTCCACACACGGCAGCTGAAGAATCTCGCCAGCAGCGGTAGATGAGCTACCAAACGTGCCTCTCATCTACCCTAATTGTCTGGTTTTCTGGAGCCAGATATTCGCCTTCGCCCCTTCTCCTGTCAGTTTAAACAGTTCTGCCACGAGAAGGCCAGGAGCTGGACTTGACTGCCAGAGACTATTTGAGATGCACGCCGTTTGAGCGGAGAGCGAATTCTCCGGCAATAACAGTCATTAGAACCATCTTAACTGACATGATGAATGATTTTCATTTATTTCTTTTAATTGACATGATGACTATCTCTCATGTCTCCATCTTAACTTATACGATGACTGCCTGTCATTTCTCTATCTTAACTTACATGATGACTCATTCTCATATCTCTATGTTAACTGACATGATGGCTGACTTTCATTTTTCTATCTTATCGGGCATGATAATTACATCTCACTTTTCTATCTTAACTGACATGATGACTACCTCTCATTTCTCTATATCATCTGACAAGATGGCTCCCTCTCCTTTCTCTGTCTAAAATGACACGATGACTGACTCTGATTTCTCTATCTTAACTGACACGATGACTGGTTCTTATTTTTATATCTTAATTGACATAATAAATGGTTTTCATTTTCTTTTGTCTTAACTGACATGATGACTTACTCTCAATTCTCTATATTAACTACATGATGACTAAATTTAATGTCTTTATATTAACTGATTCTCATATCTCTATCTTAACTGAGATAATAAATGATTTTCATTTCTCTGTTTTAAGTGACATAATGACTTACTCTTATTTCTCTATCTTAACTGACATGATGACTAATTTTAATTTCTTTTTCTTCACTAACATGATGACTGATTTTATTTTGTATCTTAACTGAAATGACGAGTCACTCCAATTTCACTATCTTAACTGAAAAGATGACTACCTCTCATTTCTCTATCTTAAGTGATTCGATGGCTGATTCTTAATTCTCAATATTAACTGACACGATGCA
Organism: Achatina immaculata; assembly: GCA_009760885.1. Taxonomy (NCBI): domain Eukaryota; kingdom Metazoa; phylum Mollusca; class Gastropoda; order Stylommatophora; family Achatinidae; genus Lissachatina; species Lissachatina immaculata. Next base: position 1,943,089 of record CM019720.1, read on the forward strand.
TACCTCTCATTTCTCTATCTTTAACGACATGATAACTATCTCTCATTTTTCTGTCTTTACAGACATGATGACTATCTCTTATATCTCGATCTTAACTGATATAATGAGTGACTCTCATTTTTTTATCTTAACTGATACGAGTACCGACTCTCATTTCTCTGTCTTAACTGACAAAATGACTTACTCTCATTTCTCTATCTTAAATAACATGATGACTAATTTTAATTTCTTTATCTAAACTGACATGATGACTGATTCTCATTTCTCTGTCTTCACTGGCATGATGACTGATTTTAATTTCTTTATCTTAACCGAAATGATGACTGCCTCCCATTTCTCTATCTTAAATGAAACGATAACTACCCTCTCATTTCTCTAAGTGATTCGATGACTGATTCTCATTTCTCTAGCTCAAATGACACGAGAACTGACTCTCCTTTCTGTATATCAACTGACATGATGACTACCTATCATTTTTGAAATCTTAACTGACATTACCGCCTCTCATTTCTCTTTCTTAAATGACATTATGACTAACTCTCATTTCTCTTTCTTAAATGACATTATGACTAACTCTCATTTCTCTTTCTTAAATGACATTATGACTAATTCTCATTTCTCTATATTACCTGAAATGATGATTGACTCTCATATTTCCTTAAATGACATGATGACTGACTTTCATTTGTGTGTTTTATCATACATTATGATTGCATCTCAGTTCTCTATCATAAGTGACATTATCACTGAACCTCATTTCTCTATCTTAACTGACATGACGGCTCGCTCTCTTTTCTATGTCTTAACTGACACGTTGACTGACTCGGATTTCTCTATCTTAACTTACATGATGACTGGCTTTTGTTTCTCTGTCTTAACTTACATGATGACTGCCTTTTATTTCTCAAGCTTGACTGGAACGATGACTTGCTCTCATTTCTCTATATGAACTGACATTATGCCTGCTTTCATTTATGTAACTTAACTGAGACAATGACTGGCTCTCATTTCTTTATCTTAACTGAAATGGTGACTGATTTTAATTGCTTTATTTTAACTAACACGATGACTGATTCTCATTTCTCTATCTTAACTGACAGAATGACTGATTTTCATTTTTAAAATTTTAACTGACATCACTACATCCAATTTCTTCACCTTAATTGATATGATGACTAACTTTCATTTCTCTACCTTGGGACTTGGGCAAAACCTGAGATAAGCGTGCGGTTTGGGGGGTCAAGGGAGAAAGTTGTGGTATAAATACCCCTCAAGTTTAGGTTAAGTGGAGATTATTTCCATCGTTTTTTTTTCTAAGAATGTTTTGTGTATGAGTTGTTTGTAGGATTGTCTTGTGAGATTTGTAATAGTTTTGAAGAGTTTTAATATGCAGAGGTGATTTCAGGTGGGATATTTTGTAAGTATGTATTTTTGGTATAAGTCAGTTGTTCTGGTTTCTTCCCACATGGCGATGAATATGTCACGCCGGGAATAATTTTCTTGTTGTCTTCTCAGCCTGATTGGCCATGTTTTCATCTCATGAGATCACCCTTCATTTTACCACACCAATAAATGTTGTATTTATATGATAAACAGTAGCCTTGCTTCAGTTTCTCGTGGAATGCTGAATGTTGGTGGAGTTGATTGACTGCAGGTTTCAATGAAAGTACATTTCTTTATTTGGTGTTCTGTGGTAGAAATGTAGAGAGCCTGGATGTTTTGTTGGGTTGCTGTGCGTATAACGTAGCAATAGATTTTGCAAACCGGCTGAACCATAGATGCAATTACGAGGCTTTGGGTACGGTAAAGTAAGAGAACAAATTTTGTAGGATTAGACCTCGAAAAAATCGTAGACAAAGCACGTCTCACTAAAGTGTTTTGTCTACGATTTTTTCGAGGTCTAATCCTACAAAATTTGTTTTCTTACTTTACCATAGATGCAATTGTGCAATAGCAACAAGACGAGAAGTTAATAGATAAAGGCATTTGAGATAGACACCTCTAACCTTTTTGTAACACTATTATGGATGGTTTGTGGCAGCTGAATATGCCAATCTAAATTCCATTTTCAATAGTCATGGTAACTGCTTCATAAAGCCATTTTGCTTTATAGTTTTGATCTTCTTTATTCCTCAAAACTTCAGCTTTTGTTTTATCTCCTTCAAGTCTTCCCCCCCCCCTCTTTCCTCCAATGTTATGTTATTGTTTTTTGCTGTCTTGTGTGTCACGTCTCATTTGTTTCTTAGCAATCTCTTTTTCATTTTGTCAGAGATTTCCCGCACTCTGTGACAGCTGGTTATGATATAGAGCAATGTTTCCCAAAGTAGGCGATAACGCCCGCCTGTGGGCTTTTGAGAGCACCAGGTGGTGGTGAAAGACAAAGGGTCAATGGGGAGGGGGGGGGGCAATGAAAGGCAAGGAAAAGAGAATCTACGGACGGGGGCCAAAATACCTTTCTTTATATTCCAAGAGCTTGAAGGCGGCATGCCCTCCAGAGTCCTAGATAGGATGAAAAGATTATTTTATTAACTGCCGCCAGAGGGGTGTAAAGATCCTTTTATTAACTGCCGCCAGTGGATGTAAAGATCCCTTTTATTAACTTTCGCCAGTGGATGTAAAGATCCTTTTATGAACTTTCGCCAGGGGATGTAAAGATCCTTTTATTATCTACCGCCAGGTGAGCTAAATATCTTTTTTTAACTGCCCCCAGGGAAGCTAAAGATTCTTTTATTATCTGCCGCCAGGGGTGCTAAAGATCCTTTATTATCTGCAGCCAGGGGAGCTAAACATCCTTTTATTAACTGCCGCCAGGGGAGCTAAAGATCCTTTTATTATCTGCCGCCAGGGGAGCTAAAGATCCTTTTATTAATTGCTGCCAGGGGAGCTACAGATCCTTTTATTATCTGCCGCCAGGGGAGCTAAAGATCCTTTTATTAACTGCCGCCAGGGGAGCTAAAGATCCTTTTATTATCTGCCGCTAGTGATGTAAATAACCTTTTATTAATTGCCGTCAAGGGATGTAAGAATTATTGTATTATCTGCCGCCAATGATGTAAATATCCTTCTATGGACTGCCGTCAACAGATGTAATGATCCTTGTATTAACTTCCGCCATGGATGCGTAGACCAGCCAATTTTGTTTTTCTAGAACGACGTAGTATCTATCACTAGCGAAACGTCGTTTCTGTGTCCAGAATTTAAAACAAAAATGTCACCTGCGTCAGAAGAAATACGAAATATAGACGAGATAGTGTTAACCACTCAAAATATGTATTTATAAAAGTACCAGCAAAAAAAAAAACTGAAACAACCAGCTTCAATCATTTTGTTTACTGTGTGAAAAAATCTTTGCATTTGAAGCCGTGTAACCTAGTCTACTTGAACATTCGAAGAAAATTCATTCCGATAAATTAGACAAAAATAATGAGAAAATAATGCAGTAGATGATTTACAGATGTAATCCTTCACATTGTTAAACAAACTGGCTTGTTACCGTAAATTTTTACTTGTGTAGTGCAAAACCTAGTTTAATAAGTCATTGTACGAGTAGTACATATAGGAAGGGAGGGGATTGATGATGCCGCCTAAGAGAAAAGGGGACGGCAACCCAAGCAAGTCTGGGAAACACTGGTATAGAAGTATCAAAAATAAGAACAGACCACAAGCACACAACGCGAATGTTCTCCTTGTCCTGCATGTTTCTGTATAATTAAAGTGTAAACCGGAACATTACACCTGTGTGCTTGTTAACGTTACTAAAGCTGCTGCTACTTCTGTTTTAAACAGCCTTAACCTCAATTTCTTCCATCCACGGACTCCGTAGCTGTAGACATTTTCTCCATCTTTCGGTCACAACCGTCCTCCTCGCAACAGAACCAAACTGCAGCTCAACTTTTCCTCGTGTTATCTTCCAACAGGAACGCCCTCGTGAACTCTGAGCGTCATCAAGTCCTTCCCTGCGTATTTATTTTTATTTACAAAGATTTGTAAACACTACAGCTGTACTGGCACCCATGAGGTAAGGCTTACTTGAACTCACTTGCTCAGGCAGCGCTGTGCCTAAAAGGAAAGGCAGCCCAGGTCGCAGAATGTACCGTTAAAAACTCTCTGCTCACTGACACATGAATTACTGCTCACTTGTCGGTGAATCACACAATGTCTAATTACCTTCACAACTATGGGTATAATGTTATATTGTATATTTATGGCATGGTTGGAAGGTGATGTATACAACTACACATCGACACATTACACCAATGACAAGAAACACAATAAAACAATTCTTCTTATAATCATGAACTTCTAATGTTGCTTAAAATCAATCATGTTACACGATAAATCAACAATAGTCCTTGGTGTTACATTTTTCAGCTTATATCATTAACAAAATCATTAAAACAATTTCCTTGAATACTAGGGTTCGATTCAGATTATAACAAACATAACTAAGGGGCAAGAATATATTCAAATGCATATGCATAAAAAATCAATAATATAAATCTTAATGCACATCTTTCCCATCGCAACATATGCCTGTGAGACCTGGACACTTAACAAAACAGCTGAGAAGCACATAAATGCCTTTGAATGTAAATGCTATAGAAGAGTTCTCCAAATATCGTGGACACAAAAAAGAACAAATATATCTATACTGCAAGAGCTTAATATTGAAGAAGGCTGGCTAGTAAAGAGGATTAAAGAGAGAAAACTTAAATATTTTGGCCACGTTAAACGTCATGATAATTTAGAGAGGACCATATTGGAAGGATACATAATGGGAAAAAGAAAGAGAGGAAGACCGAAACGAAGATGGCTGCAAGACATCGTTGATGATCTGGAAATGGATGCAGCAGCAGGCCATCTTGCTCACAACCGAGAGGCCTACAGGAGTGCTGTTTGGGAGGCAAAGTTCCGCAAGGGACATGCAAAGGAATGAATGAATGAATGCACATAATATACATCTCCACATTAAAAAAAAGAATATCAAAATTTTACATAGACAAATATATTACACTAGAATAATAATTATTCATGTACCCTTCAGTTATCCTAATCATACGTAAGTGAGGTCGGGCCTGGCCGGAGCAGGAAAGCACACCATAGACACAGCTTGCAAGCATCCATATCACAGAAGTATAAACGGATTATTGACTTACATATACATAGTTTTCCCATCGACGGTAACATCTTCCGTACTATCAGTACTAGGTCCTGCTTATTATTCACAGAGGAGAAAACACTGGAGATTTACGAGGTGTGTTCAAGAAAAGAGCAAAATTTTTAAATAACACATAAACCGGCAGAGAGCGATCTGTGCGGCTACTGAGCGCACCTAGCGACAGTTCTTGACATCAAACTGCCATTTGCATCGTTGCGTTATGAGCATTAGTCGTCGAGCTACATCTGTTGAAGTGAGCACGTGAATAAAAAAACTATTCGTCGGATTAGAGACAACAAGACAAAAGAGCTTTAAGAAGAATGTACGTGTGTGAAATTTGCTTCAAACTTGATTAAATATTTTCCAGAGACATGGCAATTGCTTAACCAAGTATACAGACAGGACTGCATGCCCAACCTAGTGCTTTAGGTGGTTTAATCGTTTTAAAGAAGACAGAACTGCGATAGTTGAAAATCCAAGGTCTGGACGACTTTAAACATCAACAGATAAAACCATGTCGAGATATTTAGTGCTGTGATTTGTATAAATCATCGTCCGAGAAGTTGTTGACGAAGCGGATATCAGCGTAGGATCTTGACATCATATTTTAACTGAACAACTTCAAATGAATCGCGTCTGTGCGAAGTTCTTGCCGCATTTGCTGATTGACGTTCAGAAAGAGGGCCGTGCTGAAATCGATCAATAACTGCTTGCCAATGCAAATGGTCGTGGAAACTCTCTAAAGAACATCATAACAGGAGATGAGACATGAGTTTTTGGTTATGATGTTGAAATCAAGATGTATGTGAAATTTCGCAAAGACGTGGCAATTGATTAACTAAGCGTGGGTGGGGTGGGGGGATGTGTGAGCAGTGCTATAAGTGGGTTGAGAGAAGGGTCGATTTGGGTCGTTGACCGTAGTGGATGGAGAGAGGATTTCCTCGATCAAAAAAAAAAAGACGCATGACTTGGTCAAAGATCAAGGTGTTGGTCGTATTTTTTTTAATTGCAAGGGCATTGCCTACTAACAGGCATAAAATCCTTTGATGAGGTTGAAAGACTCGCCGAAGACAGGAAAAATTGGCGAACTACTTTACGAGCCCTATGTGACGTTTAACGGCACAGGAAGGATATAAGATATAAGATAAGATTGCCTACTATGAATCTGTACCACACAGCCAGATGAAAAACACACAGTTGTACTAGGAAGTTTTAGCGTGTAGGATGAGGCCTGAATTGTGGGAAAACCAGACTTAGCTCACGCATCTCCATTCATCTGCAGTTCTATGGCACAACATCAAACATCCGGAGTGCCTTATTCACACTATTCTCCGAAATTAGCCCCAGAAGAATTTTTCCTGTTTCCTAGACTTAGAACCACTTTGAACAGACGTCGCTTCCAAACCATAGAGGAGATTCATGAAAATGCGATCTAAAAAAAGTCTGCGCGTCATAACACAAAGGGCGTTCCAGGAAGCATTCTAACAGGGGAGGAAATGTTGTGAACTGTGTATCGCCAGTTGAGGGGAGCAGTGATTAGAATACTGTCAAATAAACACTTATGCCTTTATAGCAAAAGCTAGATCTTCTCCTTCAGCACACGCCACGTAGGAATGTCCCAGCATTCATATAAGAAACTTTATGTGTAACTATACTTGATCTATGTACTGTGTTAGGAACGATATCATTGAAACACTCCTAGTTCTTCTTTGTCGCCGCCTGCCACCCTCATAATGGCGATTTCTCCGTTGTATCGCAGTTGTGCGCCTTTCGGCCAAACACATCTGACTTCGGCTCAACGCATTTTTAGAACCGAGTTCGCCTTCCACCACGATTCCTATTCAGTTGGCCAAAGTACTGTCTTCATGAGCTCTTTAATTTCAGGTGTTGTATCATTAATGAGTTTCTTAACGAGTTGACAAGATGCTTCTGCTATGCTGTGGTTACATTATGTGGCAAAAATCTTATTTGGCTGACCAAGCCACAGAGATAGACTGAGGTATTAACAGAAATGTAAAGGTTGAACAGAGAAGAGAATGGGTTCGTAATGGAACCGTATATAACAGAACATTTATTCTGTTGCAGAATGGGGCTTGACACTCGCTTGTTGTGGTCAGAAGTTCTTGACCACATCTCATCTGTTTAAGTGAGCGCGGAATAAGAGCTATCTCTGCGTCCTGGTTGACTAGTTCAGTCAAGGGGTCTGAGCTGGCGGAATGTATGAAAGGGATTTATGTTTGGGATGTTGTAGAGACAGGTTGCATATAAGTTTGCTCTGGTATGTGTGATAGGATTATTTCTTCGTAATGTAAATTTGTAGTTGATTGTCCTTTTTAGGACAAATGTGTGGTAAATTCAGTATGTACTTTTCTACATGGATTTGTCGTTTTTAGGACAATTTTTACGAGTAATTATGTAGACGTGTGTGCTTGAATTGTCTCTTTGTGGACGAGGATGGATTCATAATCAGAAAGTTATGTGGAGTTTCAGTTTATATGTGTTAGCAGAGTTTTTCGTTGTGTGGTTGTGTGATGTACGATGGCGATGTTAATCGCTCGGACATCTTTTTTTTATAATATTGTGATTGTTTCATCAGCTTTCAGTCCACGTTAATTTATAACACGCATCTACAATTGTGGATTCCCATCATGAGACTTGTTATCTTTTGTAACCGCTGAATCCTGTGCTATTTGGATCTATGTTGAGTGTGCCAACTGTTGTGCTAGTGTTGACTTGTTACTCATGTAAACTGGTCATGTTCACAAACTGATTTGTAGTGGTACGCTTTGTCCTGGGGTTTCGTTCGTGATACGGCGTATGTCAACGTAAAATCTCCTTCCCACATGTGTAGCAGTAAGCCTAGGCCTTCTATGTAAATAGTGATGTGAAGTATTCAGTCAAATACTAGTTCAGCTGGTGTGTAACAGGTCTACACCACAGTTTAGCTGAGTAGGCAACTAGCTAAACTGCTGTGCCACGCTCATAATTAGTTGCAGTAATAGGCACAAGAGACTGAGAGACACCAATGCGCCTTAGCTGATGCAATAATACGTGTTAACGTAGACATAGAGTCTTTACATTAAGTACCCACAACTCAGGAAATATTCAGCAGTCACAATTTCAGGACGACAGGACATTGTTCTAGATGCTACTGTAGACATGAAAATAATGCAGGAAAATTCACCAAAAGAAGAGAATAGAAGCTTGAGAAAAAATGTTGTTTGGCATGTGTAAAATTCTAGATATGTTTCTTATTGTAAACAGAAAAGTGATGGAACACAGTGTTCTACGGTTAGTTTCTCAAAAATAATAAATAATGCACTGAAAGAAAAATAAACGACAAGACAATGGCTATGACTCAAACCACGGACTCCAATAGAAGCAACAGTCACCTAGCCACAAGATTTTAGAACAGACAGAGCAGATCAATGTTACAGTGCTGAGGTAAGAAATTCCAGTTGCTGGGATTCTTTGAAAGACGAAAACAGAGAATGAATAAAAGTTATGAACATATCGTTGATGTTAGGCACGCTAACTTAGACACGAAGCTAACGCAAGGTTTGGAACATGACATGGGAACAGAATGCGGAGAAGACACAAAACAAAGAGAATACCATGAAGGCAGAAATCCAAGCGGCCAAGAACACTCATACTAGCTTCTGCGCATGCTTCCATCCTCTCCCGCAGACGTGCTTTCTCAACTCCAGCCCTCTGCCCCGTTCACTGCCCTGCTCCTGTTTAGATACAAATGACATTGCATGAACTGGTTAGATACGTTAGTAGTACAGCGAGCGAACCTCACTTACAAACTGTGAACAATTAAGAATTAAGACACTCTTCCCTTCGTCTCCTAACTTCCGATCGAGCTCAAGTCATTCACCATCAATTTCTACATTACAAGCATATAAAAACCATTGCTAAATATGATTTGAAAAGAAAGATATGATAAATGACAGCAGGACAAGATGTAACAGTATATGTGAGATAACTGTTGTGTTTCCAGAAAGGGAATTGTTGTGAGTCGCTCTGTGAACTTTCTCGTGCGCGGTAGAGGCCCGTGACGTGGGCTGATTAACCCGTGACAGGAGGAATTGTGGGACAAAAGCGGAGTGATAGAGGGTCTACTTTTGGATGTGTAACGGAGAGGACGCTTTTGTAACTTTCTTTGGTGAAAATGGATGTCGCTGTCGTGAACATGGATGTTAATATAGCTACTGGAGGCTTTGATGGATGAAAGGACAGGCCATGTGACAGTGGCAATCAGCCAGCTGTCAGTGTATCATCACTATCATCCGCATCTTCACCAAATTCACCAATAAACCTCATTGTCTACGTGATACCCAGGACTTGCTTGAGATCTACACCTGTTTTTGCTAATATGTGGCTGGTAAGAGGCTGGTAGTGGAGTATGGCCGGGCTCAGCTGTTTCGTTGAGAGTGGCTCTTGTTTTTAACACGGTCTTCTGTTTACTATATTCCTCACTTTACGTTCGAAAATTCTTTGGTTTTATTCTGTAGATTTGGATGTCTTGTAGTTAGATGACGACGCAATTTCGTCGGCTTCATTATCTCATTAGAGAGGATTTGCAAACACATAACACACTGTGGCAGGTTTTGGTCATTTGTTGATGGAACTAAACCGTACTTAATATACCCCACATCATATTTGTGAGCGTATTTAGTTTTCTTACATGTATCAACGTTAACGTCGTCTTGATCACAGTCACTTTCGCTGCCACTATTATCAATTTGTTTGCGAGAAGTAGAAGGCTTACTTTTCACAAATACATCCGTTTTAGCCCTTAAGTTTTAAAGTTTAAAGAATAAAAAAGGCTATCCGAAAAGTCTCCACGATCAGTAAGGGGGTTACTGTAATCTATTGATTAATACAATACGAATTACACACAGCACCAAGACCGAATAGCGACTATCAAGCTAAGGAAATATGATTTTTAAACTAAAACACAATTGCTGAGAAAGATATTTCACTTCTGCTCTCTCGCATAGTCTACACCGACTGTTCTCTAAAATTGCATTATAACACTGCACTTTTCAGCAACGCGGTCAGAAAGATGGGGGTGCCGCACTTCAAAAGCGATGCCATCTTTTTTATGTACGTAACATTTCTGTTTGACGCTGTAAGAAACCCTGTCGGGACCATCCTTTCTACAATAGCCGCCCTGCAGACATACTAATAAATCTACCTACAATTCTGCGACTTGCATCCGTGCTGTCTTCCCCTATGCATTGCGTGAAAAATGCGGAATAATTTTTTATTGTATCTACTTTTTTCTATTTTTTTTCTGCTGTGAGATTTCAGCGCGGCCCAAAGTACTCGCTGTCACGGCCCACCTTTGGGCCGCGGCCCATGGGTTGAAAACCACTGCCGTAAGGCACATCTTTTGAGACGAAAAAAAAAGATTTCAACGCAGTAAAGAGCTTAATGCTTCTCTCCTCTGACGGCATTAGTGAAAGACATCTGGTTTTTCCTTATCTTAGAATTAAAGGGCATGCATCTTTCACATCGCAACATATGCCTGTGAGATCTGGACACTTAACAAAACAGCTGAGAAACGCATAAATGCCTTTGAATGTAAATGCTATAGAAGAGTTCTCCAAATATCATGGACACTAAAAAGAACAAATATATCTATACTACATGAACTTAATGTTGAAGAAGGCTGGCTAATAAAGAGGATTAAAGAGAGAAAACTTAAATATTTTGGACACATTAAACGTCATGATAATCTAGAGAAGATCGTCTTGGAGGGGTACATAATGGGAAAAAGAAAGAGAGGAAGACCAAGGCGAAGATGGCTGCAAGACATCGTTGATGATCTGCAAATAGATGCATCAGCAGCAGGCCATCTTGCTCAGAACCGAGAGGCCTACAGGAGTGCTGTTTGAGAGGCAAAGTTCCGCAGTGGACATGCAAATGAATGAAGGAGAATCCGTTGGTACTCAACCAGCGCAAATTCACATCATTTCTTCAGTTCTTCCACACGAACAGTGTAAATTTAGATGTAGGAATATATTTTTACAACAACAGTTTTAACATCAATAGGAAGGCAATCCGCTGCCGTTTGCGTTGCGTTGTGAACAATGTGAGCTGCTCAGGCAATCCCGACAAGCTTGTCTCCAATCGAAGTTTTTAATTTCGCAAATACGTTATTTTGTCCTTTTCTTTTAACACCATCGATGTTTGTGGTGGCATTGTCAGCACAGAATCCCATAGATTTTATTGTGAGATCATTCTGTTTCAGCACGTTAAGTAGAAACTCACAAATGATGTCTGATATTTCTCCAGAGATTGACTAAAGATCTAATAACTTAACTTCGACACCCAATGACAGCACAAAATATCTCCCAGACAGTGGCAACACCTTTGTATCTTTGTGATTTGAGACATCTGTCATTATTGTCACAAATTTTGAATTCTTCAACTTTTCATGAAGTTGGTCAATGACACAACAGACGTTAGTTATTATGGCCTCACATTGTGTGAACCCACACAAGAAGTTCGGCTCAAACAAATGTTGAATCAATTTGTTGGTGCAAGTCATGGAGTGAAAACTGTGATTGTGACAAACGGTGTGATATGCAAATGTCCCTTCTGCAGCTGCTAACTTGGCTTCCATGCTCCCAAACGTTGCTGGTCGGAAATAATTTGTCACGGGACGGGCGGATAGTGCTGCTGACACAGCTACCTTATGTCGATCACTCTTCAGATGTTTTGTGATAGCCGATCTGCCACCGTACGAAACTGAAAATTCAGATTTGCAAGTGTCACATCTAACATGGGAGTCATTGTCGGTTCTCGCCTTCTTTATGAAGGAAAATCACTCTCTAATTGTTGATTTAGTTTACATGCTCTTTAGACATCGTCGAGGTAAAAAAAAAGGATGCGAAATTTTCATTAGTCCGCCACGTAACGTTCAGCTGTTAAGTCGGTAAAAGAAATAAAATTAAACACACAATAACGCTCATGAAATACGCCTTACTTAATAACTAAATAACTACAATATTACTAATAAACGTGACAAAAATTCAAATCACCCTCTTAGTCTTTCTGTCGATGTAAAACTGACTCTGGCTCAAATATTTAGCGCTTTCAAACTTTTCTACTAACTATGTGATTGGTTCCCCCGTGTGGTACCCGGGATCTGCAAAGAATAGGACCACTGTACCCTACCATGCATGATCGTAAAAGGCGACTAAGGAGGGTTCAGCATAGGGCCAGCAACCCTATCTGGTAAAAAACTATCAGACTGCTACAGAAACAGAAGCAAGGGAAAAAGCAAATGCAGGTGGAAGGAGAAATGCTTATCAGGAAACTGAGCCCATGAAGGCTGTGGATGAAAGCCAGCCACTGGAAGTCCCCAGCCCGACTGCAGACCTCCTGGAACCTAAACAAAAGATGCAAATAGGCAGCTGGAATGTAAGAACACTAAACCAGACTGGAAAACTAGCACAAACCATCAAGGAAATGCACAGATACAAACTAGACATACTAGGAATACAAGAAGCAAGATGGACAGGACAAGGCAGAAGGAAATTAACAACACAGCACACAGAAGATACAATAATATGGTCAGGTAAAGAAGATCTTCATGAAGGAGGAGTAGCATTGATTATAACAAAAGAAGCATCAAGAGCATTGCTGAAATGGACCCCAATAAACGAGAGATTATTATATGCACGGTTCAACTCAAGATTCACGAAGCTGTCTATTATAGTTTGTTATGCACCAACAGAAGCAGCTGAAGAGGAATTAAAAGAAGATTTTTACAGCAGCCTCCAAGCCACAGTAGAAACAATACCCAAGCATGATATGCTACTCATCTTGGGCGACTTCAATGCAAAAGTAGGTGAAGGAAATGAAGATAGAAGAAGAATCATGGGAAGAGAAGGAATCGGAGAAATAAATGAAAATGGAGAAAGACTGTGCAGTTTCTGTGAAGAAAACATGATGACCATCGGAGGGACAATTTTCCAACACAAAAACATCCATAAGGTGACTTGGAGGTCACCAGATAAAACCACAGAAAACCAAATCGATCACATACTAATAAACAACAAGTGGAAACGGTCACTACAAGATGTGCGAGCAAGGAAAGGAGCAGATATAGGAAGTGATCACAACCTTCTGGTAGCAAAAATAAAACTAAAATTAAGGAAAGCCAGAATCGGAGAACACAGAAGATACATTTTGATACAAGAAAACTGATAGACCAGCAAACAAGAAATGAATTCTCAATAATACTTAAGAACCGCTTCAGTGTCCTACAAGATGAAGCAGAAATGTCCATATTAGAGTTCAATAAAACACTACAGGAAACAGCAAAAGAGGTGCTGGGATATCGGAAAAGGAGAAAAGAGGAATGGATAAGTGAGACCACATGGGAAAAGATAGAGCAAAGAAAAGAAATCAAGGAAAAATTACTGAACACCAAATCACAACGGCTTAAAGAACGAGTTTTAAGTAATTATGCACAAAAAGACAAAGAAGTGAAGGAATCATGCCGTCAAGATAAACGTCAATATTATGACAACTTAGCAGAAACAGCAGAGAAAGCAGCATATACAAATGACATGAAAACCATATAAAATCACAAAGCAGATGACAGGTAACTTCAATACAAGATGTGAAAGTGCAGTAAGAACACAAAATGGACAACTGGTCAGTGGAGAAAGAGAAAAAATTGAAAGATGGGGGGAACACTTTAACACCCTACTAAACAGAACACAAGCACAAGCAATAGATATACCTGAAGCAAAAGCAGAACTAAACATCAATACAGGACCAATAACAATAAATGAAGTAAAAGAGGCGATAAAGATGCTAAAATCAGACAGGGCACCAGGTGAAGATGAAGTGACTGCTGAGATGTTGAAAGCAGAAGAAACAGAAACACCAAAACAACTTTGCCGGATATTACAACAAATTTGGGATTTAGAAAAAGCCCCAGAGGAGTGGAAAACTGGTCTTATAGTAAAACTACCAAAGAAGGGTGACCTCAGAGATTGCGGGAACTGGAGAGGCATTACCCTACTGCCACTCACTAGTAAAGTATTTTGCAGAATAATCATCAACAGAATTGTACCAACACTTGAGGAAAAACTTCGGAAAGAGCAGGCAGGATTTAGGAAAGGAAGATCATGCATAGACCATATATTTGTACTTAGACAAATATTAGAACAGGCAAATGAGTGGCATAGCACAACATATGCATTATTCATAGATTTTGAGAAAGTCTTTGACAGTGTCAACAGAGATGCACTGTGGAAAATCCTAAGATGGCATGGCCTCCCCCATAAAATAGTTAATGTAATCAAAGCCCTATACGAGGGTTTTCAGTGCAAAGTTATCTGTGGAGAACATACCTCCAGCAGCTTTAGGGTACAAACAGGAGTGAAACAGGGATGTGTACTATCACCAACATTATTTATCTTGGCAGTAGACTGGTTAATGAAGGAGGCAACATCAGACAAACGCAGAGGATTACAATGGACCCTTGACACAGTGCTGGAGGACCTTGACTTTGCGGATGACATTTGTCTATTATCAAGCAGTCACAAAGATATGCAAGATAAAATAAACAAGTTAACCCAGAATGCAAACAACATAGGACTAAAGATCAATGTAGGAAAGACAAAGTTAATGAAGCAAAATGTGAACAACAGAAATGTACTCAGAGTAGATAACAAGTTAGTGGAGGAGGTCAACGAATTTGTATACCTTGGCAGCAGAGTAGTAGAAAATGGAGACAGCACAGAGGACATCAACAGCAGACTTACTAGAGCAAACCAGGCTTTTGCAATGCTACAGAATATATGGAAATCAAATAAACTAAGCATAAATATGAAAATCAGGATATTTAAGAGTAATGTTCTAAGTATACTACTCTATGGAAGTGAATGCTGGAAAATCACCAAAACCATAGAAAACAAGTTGAATTCTTTCCAGACTAAATGTTTACGTAGAATTAAAAAAATATTTTGGCCAAACACCATAAGAAATAACATTTTATTGGCAGAAATGCAGATGAAACCACTGACAACAATTATTGAGGAAAGACGCTGGCGATAGTTGGGACATGTGCTCCGAATGACTGACAACTCACTACCAAAAATAGCACTAAGATGGACACCACAGGGGAGTAGAAGTAAGGGTAGACCAAAAGAGACATGGAGAAGAACAACAGAAAGGATGTTGAGCAATAGAGGGCTCACCTGGGCAAGAGCAGAAAAAAAGGCGAAAGACAGGCATTTGTGGAAAACCCTTGCGGAAGCCCCATGTGCCCTGGGCACTTAAGGTTCAGAGAGAGAGAGAGAGATGCGATTGGTTAATTTAGTCATGAGGAAGATAACTAAACTCTGATTGGTTCACCTTTTCTAGAATAGGTGAAGATAATTTTCTGATGCAAGCAATTAATGTGTACCACAAATTTGTATCAATTGACAAATAGAATAATAAATACCTCTGATAAATTAGGTCACGTGCCGTCATTTCACAGTTAATGGATTTTTTTTTTTAGTTTATGGATATTATTAAACTTTAATTTAGCAGGCTCACAGCGAGACACCAGTCCAAAACGCAGGATTGCCCAGCCTAAAGAGGGAAGTTTGGTCACCTTAATATAACTTAAAAATAGTGCGTGTTTTAAAACTGAGTTAGGTATCGGGCCAGGAGAGTGGGGAAATAATATTAACTGGAGAGGTGAAAACATACAGTGGACAAAGTGAAAAAAGGACACGAAAAACTGGACAGGAAAAAAGGATATAAAATCACTTGTAGTCAAATAAGGAAAAGATTCATTAGAGAAGGTTGAAATGAGATTTTACGGCGATTGGGTGTACACATCCGACATGAAAGATAAGGATCACTTCAAGGGCTATACGACACACTGATCGGAGGTAGAGCGGATGGCAATAACTGATATATCCCGTTTACCCGTGTTGTCCAGTTCGTTATAAATCTGTGAAACTGATTTAAGCTCCTTAGTCTAGAAGTCATTAAGGTGCCCAAAGCCAGTGTCTACAAAAATCATATTACAGCGCTTGTAACATATATTTTTTATATGTTTTAACTGTTTGTTATGTCTTTGATAAAGACATTTTTTTGCGAAATACAGTATTGAGTCGTTTCTCGTACTCATTTCACTGCTTTTATTTCCTGTTGCTAATTTGTCCCTTTGAATCCTTTTTAAAAATCATTTTGTAAAACTGTGCCATACACTTTCGTCTAACTCTACTCTCCTAGAAATAGTTTACAGCAGTCGTTACCACGTGTTCTCTAAGACAATAACCGCTGAGGAGAATCATTATGCCATGACTAATGAAAAAAAGAGTATCCATAAGGATGGAAAACACAGTCACTGAGCAATTCTGAGCCGTCTGTCAAACATCGGATGAGACCTGAGGCAAGGAACATACTACACATCAGCTGAAAGATTTACTACAAGAATGGAGCGGATCTTATCACCCCAAGACAACTTCATGGCCTAAGAGCCAGATTTCAGCTCCTTCTTTGTGCCAGACTACAGTAAAGCAAGTGATTAATACGTCGAAGGGAAAACTGTTCTGAAATGTTATGCTAACAGCGTCACATCAATGGTTTGCTCAAAATCTGAGCTAAGAGGCTAATCTGTAATCTGAGACTGGCATCCCCGCACTTCGGGCATTCCCACATGTGCTCCGCCTCCCGTTTCAACACATACTGAAGTGTGCGCCTTAGGAAACGTAATCATTTTCGTTTAACATCACCAGCCACTTGTCTATATTTATACAGTATGAGATTGAAATACTGACTACAGGAGCACATTTGCATCAAAACTACTCGTCTTCAAAATTGAAAATCCCTTACTTGTCTTCACTTTGCGAGCAAGGACTTGTTTTCACATTAAGAACCGAGCACTAGTTTTCAAATCAACAACCGAGCACGTGTTTTCGCATCAAGAATTGTGCACTTGTTATAACATCACGACCCGAGATATTGCGTGGCAAGTCAAGAAACATATATGTAAGCAACAGAAAACTGCTCAACTTTCTTTTCTGGCAACGAATTTACCCATAAAAACTGTAGGGAAATACGAAAGTTCAAAAAACAACACTAGATTATTTCTCCTGATAGTTATCATTCTTTATTACATTTTAAAAAATAATGTAAACCAATCTTGGTTATACTGAGTTATTAATGTCAGAAAATGAACTGATTAGAGATAATGAAAGATTCCACGAAATGAAAAATGTTTAGTCGCCAAATTCTTTAGGAACATAATGAAAAAAAAATGAATGAAGGAGAAAAAGAATGAAAGATCTGAAGGCAGTGGGATCTAAAGTTTGAGTATCTGGCGAGTGTGTAAAGAATTTTACCCAGATTTTGGGGCAAGGGATTATGTTCTTACACCCGTATGTTTCTTCTTCTACTTCTTCTTCTTTACTGAAGTTGGATGTCCTCGTAGGCACCATTTGTTGTAGAAGTTAACCAAACGGGCATTTAAGTTTATGTGATTATTTTCGCAGCTTCTAGAAACCTGAACGTTGCTGTCGACCTACTTTCTGCTAACACGCTCTTCTCTGACGTCAGTGCCGACAGCATGGTTGGCCAGTGAAGTTAGCGATGCCAGCTCTGAACAACCCACTTTCCCCTTCATTACTTAAAATCCTAAATACAGTTTTTTTTTTTTGTGTGTAACCCAAAACCTCATTCCTAGGTCTTCCTTTTTTTGCGCATATTCATGGACCGAAGGGTTATTTTCCATAATTCAGCTAAGCTCTGCAGTACGTTCTCACAGCGCTTTCGTCGCAAGCTCTTACTGCTGGCCTTGCAGCACGCTCGCAAAGAAAGGTAATAAATTGCTGGCTACCAATATTTCGTTTAATTGTTATTCTCATTATTATTATTATTATTACCATTATTTTTGGTAAGACTAAGCACCAGGTAAAATGTTGTCAAATAAGGATTGGTCGCACTTTCAATGTCTGCGGGGTTTAGTGGAGTTTCAGGATTTGGGGTTTAATAGCGTTTCTTAAGAGTCCATGTTTCAGTAGCAGCCCCAGAATTTGTCGGTCAGTTCTCAAACTGCGTTTGTTGTTGTTGTTGTTGTTGTTACTGATACTTTTCGGGACCTACGTTTTGGCGCGTTCTTGTGTGTGTGTGTGTGTACGTGTGTGTGGAAGGGAAGGGAATATTGTAATTTACTAGCAAATCCTGAGTATATGATGCATGTAGCATTTTTTTCCAGTCTTGAAGCTGAGCGCTAACTTTCATGCTCTGTGCTTGATTGCTACGGGTACCAGACTCTCTTCTTTAGGTGGAAGTTATTAGTTATTGTACTTGATTGCTACGGGTACCAGACTCTCTTCTTTGGGTGGAAGTTATTAGTTCTTGTACTTGATTGCTACGGGTACCAGACTCTCTGGTTTAGGTGGAAGTTATTAGTTCTTGTACTTGATTGCTACGGGTACCAGACTCTCTTCTTTAGGTGGAAGTTATTAGTTCTTGTACTTGATTGCTACGGGTACCAGACTCTCTTCTTTAGGTGGAAGTTATTAGTTCTTGTACTTGATTGCTACGGGTACCAGACTCTCTTCTTTGGGTGGACGTTATTAGTTCTTGTACTTGATTGCTACGGGTACCAGACTCTCTTCTTTGGGTGGACGTTATTAGTTCTTGTACTTGATTGCTACGGGTACCAGACTCTCTGGTTTAGGTGGAAGTTATTAGTTCTTGTACTTGATTGCTACGGGTACCAGACTCTCTTCTTTGGGTGGACGTTATTAGTTCTTGTACTTTATTGCTACGGGTACCAGACTCTCTTTTTTAGGTGGACGTTATTAGTTCTTGTACTTGATTGCTACGGGTACCAGACTCTCTTCTTTAGGTGGAAGTTATTAGTTCTTGTACTTGATTGCTACGGGTACCAGACTCTCTGGTTTAGGTGGACGTTATTAGTTCTTGTCTTAGAGCGAGTCAATAAGACAGGAATGGGACCAAGTCTACGTCAAAAGACGTCGATGGGCCTATCTCGGCCACGTTCTCATAATGGACAAATCCAGACCTTCTCGCCAAGCCCTCACATGGTCAGCGAAGGGCAAAAGAAAGCAAGGCAGGCCAAGGGAGACTCTACGTAAAACCATTACTAGAAAGAGTACAGCTTTGGAATTCAAATCCATCCAAGACCTGCAGAGGAGACGGCGAGTAGACAGACATGGAAAGATATGATTTCCGCTCTATAAGCCAATGCTGGTCCCAAAAGGAATGTCAATCAATCAATCAATCAATTAGTTTTTGTGGTTTTTGCGATGTAAAACAGCGTTTGATTAAACATGTAGGTACGTGGTACCTTGCCCCTAACTTTGTGGTAACTTGTATCAGTGGCTTATTGGTAGCTTCTTGTATCAGTGGTTTATTAGTAGCTTGTTGTATCAGTGGTTTATTGGTAGTTTGTTGTATCAGTGGTAGCCTGTTGTATCTGTGGCTTAGTGGTAGTTTGTTGTACCAGTGGCTTGGGGATACCTTGTTGTATCGGTGGCTTATTGGTAGCTTGTTATACCAGTGGCTTAGTGGTAGCCTCTTGTATCAGTGACTTAGTGGTAGCTTGTTGTATTTGTGGCTTAGTGGTAGTTTGTTGTATCAGCGGCTTGGAGATAGCTTGTTATATGGTAGCTTAATGGTAGCTTGTTGTATAAGTGGCTTGGTGGTAGTTTGTTGTATCTGTGGCTTAGTGATAGTTTGTTGTATCAGTGACTTGGAGATAGCTTATTGTATCGGTGGCTTAGTGGTAGCTTGTTGTATCAGCGGCTTAATGGTAGCCTGTTGTACCAGTGGCTTGGTGGTAGCTTGTTGTATCTGTGGCTTATTGTTAGCTTGTTGTATCAGTGACTTAGTGGTAATTTTAGTGTATGTTGTTTAGAGGTAGTTTATAGTGTCTGTGACTCTGTGGTGGCATGTTGTATCTGTGGTTTACCGGTAGCTTGTAGTATCTGTGGTACATTGGTAGTTTGTAGTATATGTGATTTTGTGGTGGCTTGTAGTATCTGTGGTTTATTGATAGCTTGTTGTATCTGTAACTTTTTGAAGTCTCAGAGCCTGTGATTTAGTGGTACGTATCTGTATGCAGGAAACTCTTTACCGTAGAGAGAAATCTGTGATTTAGTAGTAAGTCGTAGCGAATGTGGTTAAATTTCAAAACATGTAGTCTTCAATGGTTAGTAATTATGTGTTCATGTACAAAGTGATATGACATTAGGAATAGTGCATCCTTTCTGCGTTTTCAAATGAAAGTCCAAAAGTTGAAGCAACAGCTGCTATGCATAAATAACATTGATTGGAAAGGCATAGCAAAATGTATGCAAACACAAAAGTTATGGAGAATATATAAAAACCCACAGTAAGATACTGCAGATATTTCGTGGAGATTTATGCAGGCAGTTACACATGGTGGCAAGAGTCTGCTAACAATGAGTGAATCACATGTTTGGTGAACGCAGTTTAGAATATTAGAACGAGTGACTGAGACAATGGATGAGTGTAGTTCAATCGAGAGAAAGATTAACAGAATCAAAGAAAGATTGAACGTAGTTCAGAGCGAGAGAACGAGTGACTGAGACAATTCGTGAGTATGGTTTGAGTGAGAGAATACATGGCTCAATGAGAGACCGGGCGTATTTTAGAGCGCTAGAACTAGTGACTTGATGAGGGAAACTAGACCAAGTGGTAGACCATGACAGATATGGAAAGACAACATAGAAGAGGTTATAAAAGAAATTGATGTCACCAACTGAAGAGAGAAGATTAGGAGTAGAGAGGAATGGAGGCGAACTTTATCTGCAGCAATGAACCTTAATGGCTCGGAAAGCGGAAGAAGAAAAAAGAAAAGGGAGGCTCTACGCAGAACCATCACTAGAAAGAGTACAGCTTTGGAATTCAAGTCTATCCAAGACCTACAGCGGGCGGAGGCGAGTCATCAGACATGGAAAGATATGATTTCCGCCCTATGAGCCAATGTTGGCCCCAAAAGGAATGTCAATCAATCAATCAATCAGTTAGTTCTTGTGGTTGTTGCGATGTAAAACAGCGTTTGATTAAACATGTGGGTACATGGTACCTTACCCCTAACTTTGTTGTAACTTGTATCAGTGACTTAGTCGTAGTTTGTTATATTAGTGGCTTACTGGTAGCTTGTTGTATCAGTGTTTTATTGGTAGTTTGTTGTATCAGTGGCTTAGTGGTAGCCTGTTGTATCTGTGGCTTAGTGGTAGTTTGTTGTATCAGTGGCTTGGAGATAGCTTGGTGTATCGGTGGCTTATTGGTAGCTTGTTATATCAGTGGCTTAGTGGTAGCCTGTTGTATCAGTGGCTTAGTGGTAGCTTGTTATATCAGTGGCTTGGTGGTAGCTTGTTGTATCTGTGGCTTAGTGGTAGGTTGTTGTATCAATGGCTTGGAAATAGCTTGTTGTATCGGTAGCTTAATGGTAGCTTGTTGTATCAGTGGCTTGGTGGTAGCATGTTGTATTTGTGGCTTAGTGGTAGTTTGTTGTATCAGTGGCTTAGTGGTAGCTTGTTGTATCGGTGGCTTAGTGGTAACTTGTTGTATTGGTGGCTTAGTGGTAGCTTGTTGTATCAGTGGTTTAGTGGTAGCTTGTTGTATCAATGGCTTATTATTAACTTGTTGTATCAGTGGCTTAGTGGTAGCCTGTTGTATCAGTGACTTAGTGGTAATTTTAGTATCTGTTGTTTAGAGGTAGTTTATAGTGTCTGTGATTCTGTGGTGGCCTGTTGTATCTGTGGTTTACGGTACTTGTAGTATCTAAGGTATATAGGTAGCTTGTAATATATGTTATTTTGTGGTGGCTTGTAGTATCTGTGGTTTATTGATAGCTTGTTGTATCTGTAACTTTTTGAAGTCTCAGAGCCTGTGATTTAGTGGCACGTATTTGTACCACTGACAACAATTATTGAGGAAAGACGCTGGCGATGGTTGGGACATGTGCTCCGAATGACTGACAACTCACTACCAAAAATAGCACTAAGATGGACACCACAGGGGAACAGAAGTAAGGGTAGACCAAAAGAGACATGGAGAAGAACAACAGAAAGGATGTTGAGCAATAGAGGGCTCACCTGGGCAAGAGCAGAAAAAAAGGCGAAGGACAGGCATTTTTGGAAAACCCTTGCGGAAGCCCCATGTGCCCTGGGCACTTTAGGTTCAGAGAGAGAGAGAGAGAGAGATTTAAAAAAACAATTACAGAGTGAATGGTATAGAAAAAAAATATGTAAGTATATTTAATGAATAAATGATCGAGTTTTTAAAAACTTCCTGAGACTGCAGACTTGAAGCTTCTTGCAGTCGGTGCTGTGGTTAAGGTCTGATGAGAAAGGAACACAGCTGAATAGTTTGTACACTCGCTGTCTCACAGTTGTGATCGGTAGCTCGAGTCCCGTTTGAGACGCACTCGGCGCCCCCCCCCTCCTCTAATTTAATAAAGTTTAACCAGATAGTCCAGGACTAGTACTGGAGCTGTCGGAAGGAAGTCAGCCATGCGTGTACTGCCCACAGCACCCTCTAAGTGAACTTAAGAAAACTCTCGATATGTTCACTATATGCCACAACAGTAGGGAATAGGGCAACTTTGTTCATAAGATAACATTACTTGTAGGTAAACGTTTTGACAAGATTCGGTTCTCTGAGAGCCTTGACGGTGACTTGTCACAGACTTCGTCACTACTTCTTGGAGATTGGGCGAGAGAGAGAGAGAGAGAGAAAGAGAGAGAGAGAGAGAGAGAAAGAGAGAGAGAAAGAGAGAGAGAAAGAGAGAGAGAGAAAGAGAGAGAGAGAGAAAGAGAAAGAGAGAAAGAGCGAGAAGGAAAGAGAACAACTGTTGCAGATAATAAAGGAACAAAAGAAGGAGTGTTTATCTATATGCGTCTTAAAAGTCCAAACCTGACCCCAAGAAAAGAGAATTGTAAGAATGTTAGCCAGAGAACAGTTTTATGAAATTGGGGGGTGGGGGGGGGGCGGGGGGAGAATAACGCAGCCTGACCTGATTCCGTTCCTTCCTCATCTCTCATTGGGTAGATCCAAATTTATTTTAATTGAGAGTAAAGATTCTATATACAGAATGTATAAGGTCAGCATAAGAACTTGTGCTTGTACTTGTACGAACTCCCTGCAACTGTGAGCTGTTCTTTGCAGCCGATGCTGTAGGGGTGTTGAGGCACAGAATTGTATCGGGGTGGGAGCGGGCTGAGAGCGGGCTGTGACGGCTATTTGTCAGTCCCAGAGTCCAGCCAAAAAGCAGGGCGTGTGACATGCTTCTTTAGCAGACTCCACCACCGATCCCTGTCCCGTTATCCAGGCTAGGCCTATTACTGGGGGTAGCACGGAGAGGTGGGACAGGGTCTTGGTCAGCTATTGATCGCTGACTGCCTCATGGGACAGCGTACTCGCCCCCTACATGCAATAAATATCCTAGTACAAAAAGATCATTTAGTCAAAAGCGTGGGGAAAATGTTTGACGAGTCTGAGATGGGGCAAGGGGGAGGGAAAGACTTTTATACAGAGAACAGAACAGAAATAAGATGGCAGCACAGTCGAAGATTCGCTAAAATGTATATAAAAAGCTGAATACATAGATAAGAGGCCTCGCGGGTCAAACTTCAAGAAGTTTATTTCTATAGCAAGAATGCAGATTATTTTTTACAAAAGAGATAACAACGCCTATCACAGGAGACAGGTAAGACACGTTATATCTGCTGTGCGTGTGCTATATTGTCAGTGTGTCGTGGCTAGGCACTGCCCGAAACAGATGCTTTATCACGCTCAAGAAGTTTATCTGGTACTTTATATTGCTTATACAATGCGGGCTACACTGATTTCACTGCGTCAATCGAGTAAAAAATAGAAGCAAGAACTACCATTAGACAACTGTGGCGGCTGTGTATGTGGCAGGGCTTCAGTCAGGTGGGGGGGGAGGGGGTACAGATCTTTCCATTGTCGGGAAGGGGGGAGGGGGGAACAGTGTCTAGCACTTATCTTAGCTGGGGATATACCTCACGATAATAAGTCTTAAATAATATAGGGATATATCTCTCTCTGAACCTTAAGTGCCCAGGGCACATGGGGCTTCCGCAAGGGTCCTCCACAAATGCCTGTCCTTCGCCTTTTTTTCTGCTCTTGCCCAGGTGAGCCCTCTATTGCTCAACATCCTTTCTGTTGTTCTTCTCCATTTCTCTTTTGGTCTACCCTTACTTCTGTTCCCCTGTGGTGTCCATCTTAGTGCTATTTTTGGTAGTGAGTTGTCAGTCATTCGGAGCACATGTCCCAACCATCGCCAGCGGAAGCAAGGGAAAAAACAAATATAGGGATATATCTCCTAGATGATCAGTCTTAAAGAACATAGGGATATACCTAGAGATAATCAATCTTAAAGAACATAGAAATATACTTCAAGATAATCAATCTTAAAGAACATAGGGGTATACCTCAAGATCTCTCTCTCTCTCTCTCTCTCTCTGAACCTTAAGTGCCCAGGGCACATGGGGCTTCCGCAAGGGTTTTCCACAAATGCCTGTCCTTCGCCTTTTAAAAAACATAGGGATATACCTCAAGATAATCAGTGTTAAAGATCTTAAGGATATATCTCAAGATAATCAGTCTTAAAGAACATAGGGATATATCTCAAGATAATCAATCTTAAAGAAAATAGGGATATACTTTAAGATAATCAGTGTTAAAGAACATAGGGATATACCTCAAGATAATCAATCTTAAAGAACATAAGGATATATCAAGATAATCAACCTTAATTAAAGAACATAGGAATATACATCAAGATAATCAAACTTAATTAAGGAGCATAGGGATATACCTCAAGATATCAGCATCATAAGGTGTCATGCCGACTGCCGTTGGCTATTATGCTTTTCCAGAGTAGACGATCCTTCATGCAGGCCATCAGCTCAGTTGGCGATCTCCTCTCACACCATCCCGTCAGACTGTCCAGTGTCATTTCTCTTGGTCCTCCTCTTGATCTTCTTCCTTCTATTTTTCCTGTTGTTATAATATTTTCAATGTCCCCTCTTCTCATTGCATGTCCTATAAAAGTAAATTGTCTCTCTCTTATCTTTTTGACAAGATTTTTTGTCTCTCCAGCTCTTCTCATACATTCATCATTAGTTATTTCTGCTGTCCTGGGGATTCGCAAAATTCTTCTAATAAACCACATTTCTGCTGCTTCCAATGATTTTTGTGCAGACCTGCCTATTTGTCCATGATTCACTTCCATATAACAAGATATGTTCAATATATCATTTTAGGACTAACATTCATTTATAAGGATGTGTTGGCTAATATCTTTCTAATTCTCCGAAATGCAGTCTTTGCTTGGCCTATTTTGTTCCTAATAATTTCTGTTCTGCATTTCCCATCTGAAGTTATTAGTGCTCCAATGTATTTGAATTTCTGCACCTGCTTTAGAATAGTTTCGTTTAATTTTAAATGCATGTTGGTGGATTCTGTTTCTTAGATATAGCCATAGTCTCTGTCTTTTTGATGTTCAAAGTAAGGCTTTTCTGTTCACTTTTTTGGCTACTTTATCCAAGAGATTTTGCAGGTCTTGTTTCTCAGCTATCAGTACTGTGTCGTCAGCATACAGAAGGTTGTTAATATTGTATCCTCCAATTTTTATGTCTGGTTTTGTGATTATCGTTCTTAGAATATTCTCGCTATACAGAGAAAAAAGGTCCGGAGATAGTATACATCCTTGTCGCACCCCTTGTTTTATAGGTTGATATTTTCCAGTTCTATTTTCAACTCGAACTGCTGCTTCTTGGTGTCAGTATAGATGTTTCACAATCCTCAGGTCTTTGCCGTCTATATTGATATCTTCAGAGATTTTAATAATTTCTTTATGTTTCACCTTGTCGAATTCCTTGGTGTAATCAATGAAGCATAAGTAGAGATCTTTCTGTAATTCTAAAGCTCTTTCTGTTAGTGTTCGTAAAGCATAAATGGCATTGTGTGTTCCCTTTCCTTCAACAAATCCAAACTGCTCATCTGCTATTTTTATCTTTTTCCTTGTTCTTTTCATAATGATTCTCAGATATAGCTTCGTTATGTGACATGAGAGACTGATAGTCCGGTGGTCATCACATTCCTTTGCACCATATTTCCTTGGTAGTGCTATAAACGTGGATTTAAGCAGGTCACTGGGCATATAACCACTGTTGTAAGTGTCTTCCAGTAACTTGGTTATTATTTTTGTTCCTGTCTCCTCTAGTGTCTTTATTTCTTCTATTGTTATATTATCAGGCTAAGTTGCTTTTCCTTTCTTCATGTGTTTGATGGCATCTATGATTTCATCTTCAAGTATTGATTATCCATCACAGTTTTCAGTATCTG
This sequence comes from Achatina immaculata, assembly GCA_009760885.1. Taxonomy (NCBI): domain Eukaryota; kingdom Metazoa; phylum Mollusca; class Gastropoda; order Stylommatophora; family Achatinidae; genus Lissachatina; species Lissachatina immaculata. The sequence continues at coordinate 1,969,652 of CM019720.1, forward strand.
GTGTTAATTCTGGTCTTTCTCTTCCATATAGCTCAAAATAATCAATCCTAATTAAAGAGGATAGGAATATACCTCAAGATAATCAGTCTTAAAGACCATAACCAATCTCTCTCTCTGAACCTTAAGTGCCCAGGGCACATGGGGCTTCCGCAAGGGTTTTCCACAAATGCCTGTCCTTCCCCTTTTTTTCTGCTCTTGCCCAGGTGAGCCCTCTATTGCTCAACATCCTTCCTGTTGTTCTTCTCCATGTCTCTTTTGGTCTACCCTTACTTCTGTTCCCCTGTGGTGTCCATCTTAGTGCTATTTTTGGTAGTGAGTTGTCAGTCAATCTGAGCACATGTCCCAACCATCTCCAGCGTCTTTCCTCAATAATTGATGTCAGTGGCTTCATCTGCATTTCTGACAATAAGATGTTATTTCTTCTGGTGTTTGGCCAAAATATTTTTCTAATTCTTCGTAAACATTTAGTCTGGAAAGAATTCAACTTGTTTTCTATGGTTTTGGTGATTTTCAAGTATTCACTTCCATAGAGTAGTAGACTTAGAACATTACTCCTAAATATCCTGATTTTCATATTTATGCTTAGTTTTTTTATTTCCATATAGTCTGCAGCACTGCAAAAGCCTGGTTTGCTCTAGTACGTCTGCTGTTGATGTCCTCTGTGCTGTCTCCATTTTCTACTACTCTACTGCCAAGGTATACAAATAATGCTGTCTACGCCTGCTGAAAGTTACATGATAGCGCGGTTTCTGGACGCTGAACATTGACCCAAAACCATGGCTATCAAGTTGAAATGCATCTTCATCTCTAAAAAAAGGCGAGAGAACTTGTTACATCAAGCAGAATGACGAAGGGCACAAACTAAGAAATCTGGAGCAATAGTTTGAGAAATATGAGGCTAGTTAGAGGGTCCATTACCGCGTGGTCAGGTAATGATAGATATAAGCTACATACATGTTGTAGAAGAGACAAGTCATTAGAAAGCTGGAGAGAGGAATGCCCGATAAATAATGGCTGTAAATATCTGACACTAATAACACAAACGAAGATTAAAGCTAAATTGGAGGTATTTAGGTGAAACTATGGCACACATTTTTAACGAACAAAATGCAGCTGTTAAGTCTAGATTATGTAAAGTACTATAATATGTGCATGTTTTATAAGGTAGAAGCAAGTGGTGGAAAATTGTTTTGGGGGAGTTGTGACGAATTATCTTTATCTTCAGTGTTCCGCGGCCCGAAAACAACTTTTTTAATCACTGGTGTAGATTATATATAACAAACGTCTGGGAAAGGAACACACGTGTTGATGTTACTTGAGAAATATTATCATCTGTTCACGAAATCTTTGCTTGTGTAACTGAACAGCAGACTCTGATGTAGAATTGTTTGTCACATTTCTAGTTATCAGGACAACTTTCAACGTAAGGCTGTTGTTGTTGCTTTCTTAAATCTCTTCTCGTCATCCTCAGTCTATCTTCTTCTGGAAATCGTCACGCTTTAACGTGTCCTCCCCTCCCCGCCTGTCATACGCTGGATCGTCTTTGTTCATGTATGCGCCTTTCGTTTTGTAACAGATCAGCCAGCAAGTGAAGTAGGAAGGAGGCAGCCATGACTGGAAGAGTTGCCGTGATCGGGGCAGGATCTACGGGTGTGACGGCCATCAAATGTTTTGTGGATGCCGGGTTCAAGGATATTGTGTGTTATGAACGCAGGGATGTCATCGGTGGATTGTGGTATTTCAAAGAGGAGGTATGTTGTATTAATGATGTTGGATATTTTAAAACGATGGCTGCGTTGCCATGTGGATAGAGGACTCGTCCTTTTAGTGGCCCTCGGCTGGAGGCGTTGTGGTCAACCCACACGTAGAAACGTGTATTTAACTTCTCTTGGAGGTGGGGGAAAGAAAGGTTTGATATTGACCATATCACCTACTAGAATTCACAAACGCCAGAATCTCGTACATGCCTCAATGGCTTGCCATATATGTACCTTAAACTTTTTTTTTTACCCGTATGCTTTAGACTCATTATATATATTGGGATCAGTACGGTTGGTTATTTTGTATATAGATGTACAACACTATATAAAGCAGGTACAACTTAACACAGGTTTTGTCTTAGAAGATTGTTTTCAAGCAGGCTGATGTTAGTTGCGGGCACGTCCGACATCGACAGGACAATTGGTATGGAGAAAGTATCTTGTCCATGTCACACTTTCCCCTTCTCGACTCTGTCAGTCAGATCCAGAGGAAGGACAAGGCCCACATGTCTGAAAATCTAACGGAGCGCCAGGAAATGCCAGACGCCAGGTAGACCAAAGAAACTCGCCCGTCTTTGGGCCCTCTCTCAGGATTTTTCTTTCTTAGTTGTCCATCGTAGCCTTTGACCCTCGTGAGTCACTCACGAAATTGTGGGAGTAATGGGAACATTGCAATGAAATTTACGTGTATTTTCAGTATATAAATGAAAATTAGGTATATATTCAGTATATAAATACATTTTTCGTATATTTTCAGTATATAAATGAACTTTAGGTTCATTTTCAGTATATACATGAGCGTTAGGTATATTTTAGGTATATAAATGAACTTTAGGTACATTTTAAGTATATAAATTAACTTTATATTTTCAGTCTATAAATAATTTTATTATTGGTCAAGAATGAAATGACAGTGAGATGTTTTTAATAATATGAAGTAATTTTTATTACTATGTCTTCTTCATTTAGGAGATTATCATTTATCTTTTGGTGTCGAAGTTTTGAAAAGCTCTCTGTTCGGCTCCTTCTGTTGGTCTTATCCCAATGTGGTTTCAGTTCTAATAATGTTTCTCTGTGATGTTCTTTAATACCTTTGTCCAAATGGTTTTTTTTTTTTTTTGTGTTTCTGGAGATGGTTCATGACCTGCAGGTATTGTGATGGCGAGATAATAATAATATTAATAGTACTAATAATAATAACAATAATAATAATAATAAAGAAAGTGTAACTTAACGATTATGACTTTCCCTGCTTCGGTAGTTGTCGTATTGTATCCACACGGAGGATAGGTCCTGATATCCAACAGAAAATTGCTTATCTGTTCCAGTCTGTAATGCTTAGATTTCTAAATAGTAGCGTTTTGTTGTATTAGGCTATGTACCTTCAAGTTATCATCAACATTTTTGCTTCCTTAAAACCTCTTTAATTACATTTTACAGTTATACAACAAATCTTGGCACTGTATGTATGTTGATCTACAGTTCCTCTTACGCCATTTACGTAACGTTCGCATCCATCATCACCACACTGTACCCCAGGCTCTTTTCCCATCAAAAGGTTATTTTGTTCATTTATCAAGTGTTGCACCATTGTTTCTTTGGTAGGCCGCGGAGTGGGTGGACGAAGCCTGTGTGAACAGATCCACGGTCATCAACACCAGTAAAGAGTTCATGTGCTTCTCCGACTATCCCATGCCGGACAATTACCCGAATTTCTGCCACAATCAGGACGTAAGTGGAGGGGGGGGGGGACGGAGGACTCAAACACATCTTTCAGCGTACAATGTTTTGTTTTACATGTTTTAAACAAAGAAATGTTATTTAAATAAATTATATTTGAAAAATAACCTGGCGAGAAGCACAGGTTACGAGGTCCTCAAGCGGTTGCGGGCCGCCATTTGGACACTCCTGATCTAGATAACTCATCTGGAAAATTGGGTACACGACACACCAGCAGCGGAGAAAAATCCTCCAGAAAATGAACACATCCGCCTTCAGAACCAGGAACACTAAAGTGGACTACCCAAGCACACGCCCGTGAGTCCAAGGAAAACTGGATATAGCACGAAGGCTGGCCACATGATGACTGACCCACTTCTCCAGAATCCAGAGAACGGGGACAAATATCACCAAACAAGTAGTAGCCCCCAGTGAGAGAGCGTGTGGGGCAGTATCAGCAATTTATAAATGGCAGATACATTGACGAAATAAAGAAGTTCCATGAAACCTCATATACAGGACGACTAGGACATGTTAGAAATTATCATGGGAATTGCGCCGCTCCATAGAAACAGTTGCCACAGTTGGCGGATAGAGTAGATGAGATCTTTGTTGGGGAGGGGGGGTACGGGGGCGAGGGAGACTTGGTTTTTCTAGCTTCAGTTAGAGGTTCAGCGAGTATTAGGGAATATCGTGTCTGGTTTATGTAGTTACCTTCCTCAACTGACTTGTTTTAGAGGGGTCATGTCGCAGGAAATAAAAGCCATCAAACTGAATTACCGTCGTATTCCTTTGATTCGTCATCGTTGAGAGAGTTGGTATTCTTCATTCGGGTTGTCGCGGGTTGACATACGCCTTGTGAGACCACACAAACTCATAGTACGGCACTTACGTAAACACGCACACACTGGCACGGTCGCAGAGTGCAAACCTCTGCATTGTCTTAACGTGTACGAACTCCCTGTAAGTGCGAGCTGTTGTTCTTTGCAGCCGGTGCTGTAGAGATGTTGAGGCACAGCATCGTATCGGCGTGGGAGCGGGTTATAGCGGCTACTTTTTCAGTCCCGGAGTACAGCTAAAAAGCAGGGGGTGTGCAATGCTTCTTTAGCAGACTCCACCACCATGGGGACTATGGCGATCCCTGCCCCGTTAGCCAGGCTAGGTTTTCTTACTGGGAGTACCACGGAGAGGTGGGACAGGGTCTTGGTCAGCTATGGTTCGCTAACCCTGACATTGGCACATCAGCAATGCCAAGAAGCCTAGACTGCGAATGTGGGGCGATGGGGTCGAAAGATCATGAGTGGCTGGAGGGGAAAAGAGAATGTTAGAGGGCCAAGTAAAAAGGGGCCTCAGGACTAGAGCACTAACGTGGAATAGGATGGGGGGGGGGGGGGGGGGGAACTACGTTACATAATTTCCTTGTGAAGTCCTGACAAATTGGTTGTGGTATTTTGAGATAAGTGCGCAGATGGAGATAATGAATTCGAAGCAATGTTCATTTTTGTATTGCACATACGAGGTGTATTGAGTGTTTGTAAGCGCAGATGTGAAGCATATTTTGAACACGTAATTGTTTTAATTAGGACTCGTTCCACTACTCTAAAAACCATACACACACACACACACCCACACTAGAGCACGTGCTGTCAGCAAGCAGAGTACCATTGCATCAAAGACTCTACATGTGACGGCACAACAGAATGCTACAAGAACTAGCAGCCTGTGTAGACAGGGAAAAAGATAAAGCAAACAACAGCAAAAGAACTAAGGTCCCACCTAAGTACTTCATGGCGCTGGTACGACACCGAATATTGAAATCAGGGAATTCCCTTACCATCACTGCTAGATGATGAAAACAACTGAGATGTGATAGCGGACCTACCAGGAATAAGACAATACTCAATTGTAACCAGGGGCACAGGAATGCCACCGGACAATGTAGTGTACTCCAATGCAAAACAGGAACTAATAATGATCGGCCTTACATTATATACACAACAAGAATAGAGGAGCAGCATTTATTCTAATGTGAGAAGTAGAATGATCTAGTCAAGCAACTAAGACAGGGGGCAGGAGTCAAAAGTGACAGCCGTAGAAGTGAGAGCGAGAGGATTCGTAGCAACATCAGCATACGACCTATGTAAGCAACTGGGCATAAATACTGGCCTAACACTGCATATATTGCCTTAATGGCAAGGAAACTGGAACTTTAGCTGTACCTTTACTCATTCCTCATGCTTTTCCTCATTCTTTCAATATTCTAATGCAAGATTTATATTTGGTAATCGGCAGAACTCTCGTGTGATTTGTTGGATATTGAGAGAATCATCACCAACATTTTAATTGTTGCCTCCCAGAAAATGTTTTCTTTACACAATAAATGCTTGCCTAATGATTGAAGCATTCTGTAGCTATTTCTGTCCTTTATATCAAAGAATATAATCCTTGTTCCCATGCTTTGGAAGTCGTAGCACTTTGTGATATATATTATATAATAATATTTTTAAATACATATATTACAGACCTGTAAGATAAACAAGGAAAGTGTAACAGAGTTACTGGGATGATTACCATTACAAATAAAAGGAAGATAGAAAGCACGTAACACCAAGACAAAACCGTGGTGGTAGGACTTCCGTGTCAGATAGGATATCACTTTACCTCTTCGAGATTTTTTTATGTATTCTTCCAACTTTGATGGATTTTCTGGCCTTCCTAATTCATCTTCTGTTGCATTCATTCAATTCACCTTCTGTTGCATTCCTTCATTGCACGTTTCATATTGAGTTATGTTATTCGCGGGCGATTGAACCTTGAAACAACAGTAACAGCTGATGGCAAATGCGCAAATGAAAATCACGAATAGATAAGCTTAAGGCAGCTTTTTATGACATGAAGAAGATACTAACAAATAATAAAATGTTCGTAAAAGTGAGGAAAATTGTATTACAGTACTATATTCTTGTTGAAAGTACACACTGTCGATAACAAAGTACACATATTGTCAGTAAAAATGGTAGTAGAGGAAACACACACCAGAGCATGGTGTTAAGAACAATGAAAAGGACAACAAAATCATAATCGGGGCCATCTTAACAGCATTGTAGGCCTTGGGCAAAGGAACGCGCTAAACCCCTATCCACATTTATCGTTATTTAACGCATACAAAGAACAGTTAAAATGATATCTTAAAAATGGGGCCTTCGCTTAACTGCTCAGTTTTCCCATGCGTTATGACGTTACTGATCCCATTTATTTCATGAAAATTAAACGGCTGTCTTGAAATCAATCCCAGCTGAGATTTTTGGGCTCTCATACTCTGCAAGTTAACCATAATTTCTGACTAACCTACAACAATATAACCAAGAGACCAACCAGGAGCTATAACTAGGAGACCAACTAACAACGACAGACAACATTTAACTGCTTGGATCTGCTATACATCCACAAGTTGTAGACGTTCCAGAAAACGTTACAAAAGCTTTTGGACGCAATGGAAACTCATAGGTCGATTATCTTTGAATAAAAATATAAAACTACAGAGATAACACGTTATTGTACAATTATGCTGGAAACAGACATTGGTTTTATTTTTTTCTCTCTAAATGTCCTGTCTACAGTTAGCAGGAATTATTTTAGCTTTGTGAATATGATGAACACAGATTCACAAAAAAACTGTCTACTGAAAGTCAAACTCTGGATTCGCGGTCTCATCTGGCTGACTAATTTCGTTAGTTCTCAATGAGGTCATATAAGTATCCTTATAGACTTCGTATTTTAAAAGAAAGTATTTTAGAAGGATATATTTTCCTTCCAATCAGACGAACGCACGGCTATATTTATATTCTAATTCAGATGAACGCACGACTATATTTATATTCTAATTCAGATGACTCTATGACTCTATGACTCTATTTATATTCTAATTCAGATGAACGCACGGTTATATTTATATTCTAATTCAGATGAACGCGCGGTTATATTTATATTCTAATTCAGATTAATGTACAGCTATATTTATATTCTAGTTCAGTTGAATGTACGGCTATATTTATATCCTAAATCAGATGAATGTACGACTATATTTACATTCTGATTCAGTTGAATGTACGGCTATATTTATATTTTAATTCAGATGAATGTATGGCTATATTTATATTATAAATCACTACAACGCGCAACTACCTTTGCTATCCCAGGTACAAGCGTATTTCGAGGACTACTGCAAGCATTTTGGATGCGATAAGTACATCAAGCACAACGTAGAAGTCTTGTCTGTCAAGAAACACAGCTCTTACAGCAGGTAGAAGTCTTGTCTGTCAAGAAACACAGCTCTTACAGCAGGTAGAAGTCTTGTCTGTCAAGAAACACAGCTCTTACAGCAGGTAGAAGTCTTGTCTGTCAAGAAACACAGCTCTTACAGCAGGTAGAAGTCTTGTCTGTCAAGAAACACAGCTCTTACAGCAGGTAGAAGTCTTGTCTGTCAAGAAACACAGCTCTTACAGCAGGTAGAGGTCTTGTCTGTCAAGAAACACAGCTCTTACAGCAGGTAGAAGTCTTGTCTGTCAAGAAACACAGCTCTTACAGCAGGTAGAGGTCTTGTCTGTCAAGAAACACAGCTCCTACAGCAGGTAGAAGTCTTGTCTGTCAAGAAACACAGCTCTTACAGCAGGTAGAGGTCTTGTCTGTCAAGAAATACAGCTCTTACAGCAGGTAGAGGTCTTGTCTGTCAAGAAACACAGCTCTTACAGCAGGTTTTTCTACTCTTCATTTGACTAAAGCAGCCGTCATGTGCGTGTGTGTGTATGAGTTACATGTATTTAGTGCGCTTGGACATGGCAGTGGGTCTGAATATCTGCAGATAATAGTGCGCTTGGCCATGGCAGTGGGCCTGAATATCTGCAGATAATAGTGCGCTTGGACATGGCAGTGGGTCTGAATATCTGCAGCGTTTTTATTTTTTTTCATTTGATAGTGGATACGAGGAAATGGAGGAAAGTACATTGGGTTATTTGGGCCGGGGAAGAAGATGAGATGTCTGAGAAAAATAATCAATAAAACTTGAAGAAAACAACACACACGCACAAAAACAAAACAAACGAAGGCATTAAAAATGTTGTCGAATCACCTCTCTAGCCTCAACGAATCACCTCTCTAGCCTCAACGAATCACCTCTCTAGTCTCTGTTAATCTCTATCTCCTTTAGGTCAAGTTGCGTCCTATCTGGTCTTTTTCTTCTGAGCAGTCTCTCTGTTCAGGCCCCCTTCGACGAATCCTTCACTTATATGTCCACCCAGTCCGTCTAAGCCCTACACCATGGTTATCTTTTGGTCAGACGACTTTAACGTGTCCAGTCCTGTTTTTCTCCGACGTCTATGAGCGTGATATCTGGGGGAACAGCCATCTTTCTCCTTGAAGCTGATATAATGTGATTCTTAATTTATGATTGCACACTTGCAAAGCAATCACTGGACTTCAAAATCTATTTTTAGTACAGCAGCGATATAGTATTCCTGTTCAATATGTTATGAAGTATTTTCATGTGTTTTGGTGTGATTATTATTTTGTGTGTGTGTGTGTTTCTCAACACACCGTCATTGTGCTGATATATGATTAAAAAGTAAACTCTTATTTATTTAACACTTAACACTATTTAACACATAACACTATTAACACTATTTAACACTATTTGGTACTATTTAACACTGTTTAATACTATTTAACACTATTTAACACTATTTAACACTGTTTAACTCTATTTAACACTATTCTTTTTTTAGCACTGGACGTTGGGAATTGAGAATAAAAAACCACAAGTCCGGTGAAGAGGGCACAGAAGTCTTGTCTGTCAAGAAACACAGCTCTTACAGCAGGTTTTTCTGCTCTTCATTTACCTAAAACAGTCGTCATGTGCGTGCGTGTGTATGAATTACATGTATTTAGTGCGCTTGGCCATGGCAGTGGATCTGAATATCGGCAGATAATAGTGCGCTTGGCCATGGCGGTGGATCTGAATATCGGCAGATAATAGTGCGCTTGGCCATGGTAGTGGATCTGAATATCGGCAGATAATAGTGCCCTTGGCCATGGCAGTGGATCTGAATATCTGCAGATAATAGTGCGCTTGGCCAAGCAGTGGATCTGAATATCGGCAGATAATAGTGCGCTTGGCCATGGCAGTGGATCTGAATATCGGCAGATAATAGTGCGCTTGGACATGGTAGTGGGTCTGAATATCGGCAGATAATAGTGCGCTTGGACATGGTAGTGGGTCTGAATATCTGCAGATAATAGTGCGCTTGGACATGGCAGTGGGTCTGAATATCTGCAGATAATAGTGCGCTTGGACATGGCAGTGGGTCTGAATATCTGCAGCGTTTTTATTTTTTCATTTGATAGTGGATACGAGGAAATGGAGGAAAGTACATTCGGTTATTTGGACCGGGGAAGAAGATGAGATTTCTGATAAAAATAATGTATAAAACTTGAAGAAAACCATACACACATACAAAGAACGAATGCATTAAAAATATTGTCGATGCATCAACAGGCCTAATATAGATAGGACGATAAGAGAATGAAGTGGTTTGGACACTTTGTAATGAATATAAAACTACAGAGATAACCCGTTATTGTACAATTATGCTGAAAACAGACAATATTTTGATTATATATTATATGTTTCTAATTGTTACTATCACTGATTGCCAGATGATAACTCTTTCAATGGACACACTTCAGTTGCACCAGTTTAATGTAGAAGTGTTTTGTGTATATACATGCACAATGGTAATAACACTTTCATGATAGCACTTTCAATATAACACTGTTAATTTCATTTTCACTTTTTATATTGTGTTCTGGATAACACTTTCACATGGTCATTTATAACATTCCAGCCGGGATGTCACTAATGCATTTTTCGCACACTTTATAAGAAGAATAGTTTGTAATACTTTATAGGCTGAATAGATAGTGAAAGGCAGTGAAACACTTTATGACAATTAGCATCAAGTCTGTGAGGCATTCTTGAAATAATACTTTCTCCTTTGTACACAACTTGCTTCAAGTCCGTGATGATCAGTTTTCGAATTCCAAAATGCTTATTCACATGTAGACTAACTTGCAACTGAAAATTCTTTCGTCAAGAAGCGAAGGGTTAATCTGTTACTTTGATGCACGTCTATATTACGAACTATAGCACAAGTGTATGCGTTCCTTAGTTTCTTGCACGGTGATATAGGCTGTAAATTACCAGTTCTACTGGTACTTTGACTGATCTAATGATTTGAGCTACTCATCATCATCATCATCATCACAATAAAACAATACGCTCCCCTGCAAGTTCCTTATTAATGTATAATCACTAGTAATTTATACCTTCTGTTGTAATCTATCATTCTGGCTTCAACTCTTGTATGGTTTAATATGATTGTTACTAACTAGCTTTCTACGTCTTTGCTCTTCATGGACTCTCAATGAATCACCTCTCTAGTCTCAACGAATCACATCCCTAGTCTCAACGAACAACCTGTTTAGCCTCCACGAATCACCTCTCTAGCCTCAATGAATCATCCCTCTAGCCTCCACGAATCACGTCTCTAGCCTCACCTCTCTAACCTCAACGAATCACCTTCTAGCCTCAACGAATCACCTCTCTAGCCTCAACGAATCACCTCTCTAGCCTCAACGAATCGCCTCAACGAATCACCTCTCTAGCCTCAACCAATCACCACTCTAGGCTCAATCAATCACCTCTCTAGCCTCAACGAATCACCTCTCTAGCCTCAACGAATCACCTCTCTAGCCTCAACGAATCACCTCTCTAGCCTCAACGAATCACCACTCTAGCCTCAACCAATCACCACTCTAGGCTCAACCAATCACCTCTCTAGCCTCAACCAATCACCTCTCTAGTCTCTGTTGATCTCTATCTCCTTCAGGTCAAGTTGCGTCCTGTCTGGTCTTTCTCTTCTGAGCAGTCTCTTTGTTCAGGCCCCCTTCAACGAATCCTTCACTTATATGTCCATCCAGTCCGTCTTTCACTCATCCTGTCTGCCATCTAAGCCCTACGCCATGGTTATCTATTGGTCAGAGATTTTAACGCGTCCAGTCCTGTATACGAAAATCAGGTTTAACACTTAACACTATTTAACACTTAACACTATTTAACACTTAACACTATTTAACACTTAACACTATTTAACACTTAACACTATTTAACACTTAACACTATTTAACACTTAACACTATTTAACACTTAACACTATTTAACACTGTTTAACACTATTCTTTTTTTTAGCACTGGACGTTGGGAATTGAGAATAAAAAACCACAAGTCCGGTGAAGAGGCCACAGAAGTCTTCGACTTTGTCCTAGTGGCCAATGGTCATCACGGAGAAACAAACGTGCCAAACTTTCCTGGTCTGGACAAATTTCAAGGAGTTGTGAGTACTGGCTACAGCCGATCATTTCGTGTGTGAGAATAACTGAATCAGTAACGACGGAAGATTCTTCAGCTGACGGAAGATTATCCAGCTGACGGAAGATTCTCCAGCTGGCAGAAGATTCTCCATCTGGTGGAAGATTCTCCAGCTTAATGCAGTGGGACGTATACCATCTGTCTGCTACCAGAAGATAGAGACGGAACAGCATATATTTATTTTCCCAGGAAAGAACCTGTGAATGCAATTTGGAACAATATTTATAAAAATGCAATAAGAATTAGTTTTATTTGAATAATCTGACAATAATTATGAATTAATTTGCCAGTTCAGCTTTTTATTCATTTATTCCTAGTCTGAAAACGTTTGTAAGAAAATATTGTCTTAACGGGTATTAATATAAAATTTTCGCTTTTCTTCCAAGCATGTTAATATTACCCTATAAAGCAGAAAATAGGTCAAGGATACATTCCTATATAATAGTATTAATAGCCACTTCCCATAATGTATTCAGTTATTTCAGATGGTTGAGTGTATGTATGCATTATCTCCTTCAGGTCAAGTTGCGTCCTGTCTGGTCTTTCTCTTCTGAGCAGTCTCTTTGTTCAGGCCCCCTTCAACGAATCCTTCACTTATATGTCCATCCAGTCCGTCTTTCACTCATCCTGTCTGCCATCTAAGCCCTACGCCATGGTTATCTATTGGTCAGACGATTTTAACGCGTCCAGTCCTGTATACAAAAATCAGGATATTTAAGAGTAATGGTCTAAGTGTACTACTCTATGGAAGTGAATGCTGGAAAATCACCAAAACCATAGATAACAAGTTGAATTATTTCCAGACTAAATATTTACGAAGAATTAGAAAAATATTTTGGCCAAACACCATAAGAAATAACATCTTGTTGGCAGAAATGCAGATGAAGCCACTGACAACAATTATTGAGGAAAGACGCTGGCGATGGTTGGGACATGTGATCCGAATGACTGACAACTCACTACCAAAAATAGCGCTAAGATGGACACCACAGGGGAATAGAAGTAAGGGTAGACCAAAAGAGACATGGAGAAGAACAACAGAAAGGATGTTGAGCAATAGAGGGCTCGCCTGGGCAAGAGCAGAAAAAAAGGCAAAGGACAGGCATTTGTAGAAAACCCTTGCGGAAGCCCCATGTGCCCTGGGCACTTAAGGTTCAGAGAAAGAGAGAGAGTAAGAGAGTCCTGTTTTAATGCGACCTGATTTGGCTCCTGATAAGGCCAGGTATTTTGTCCCGTCTGTGAGCATGGTATCTGGTGGAACAGCCATGTTTCTTCTTGAAGCTAATATTATGTGATTCTTAATTTATTATTGCACACTTGCAAAGCAATCACTGGACTTCAAAATCTATTTTTAATACAGCAGCGATATAGTATTCCTGTTCAATATGTTATGAAGTATTTTCATGTGCTTTGGTGTGATTATTATTTTGTGTGTGTGTGTTTCTCAACACACCGTCATTATGCTGATATATGATTAAAAAGTAAAATGTTATTTATTTAACACTTAAAACTATTTAACACTTAACACTGTTTAACACTTAACACTATTTAATACTATTTAACACTGTTTAACACTATTCTTTTTTTTAAGCACTGGACGTTGGGAACTGAAAATAAAAAACCACAAGTCCGGTGAAGAGGGCACAGAAGTCTTCGACTTTGTCCTAGTGGCCAATGGTCATCACGGAGAAACAAACGTGCCAAACTTTCCTGGTCTGGACAAATTTCAAGGAGTTGTGAGTACTGGCTACAGCCGATCATTTCGTGTGTGAGAATAATTGAATCAGTAACGACAGAAAATTCTCCAGCTGACGGAAGATTCTCCAGCTGATGGAAGATTCTTCAGCTGATGGAAGATTCTCTAGCTGATGGAAGATTCTTCAGCTGACGGAAGATTCTCCATCTGACGGAAGATTCTCCATCTGACGGAAGATTATCCAGCTGATGGGAGATTCTCCAGCTGACGGAAGATTCTCCAGCTGATGGAAGATTCTCCAGCTGATGGAAGATTCTTCATCTGATGGAAGATTCTCCATGTGATGGAAGATTCTCAGCTGAATGCAGTCGGACGTATACCATATGTCTGCTACCAGAAGATGGAGACGGAACAGCATATATTTATTTTGCCAGGAAGAAACCTGTGATTGCAATTTGGAACAATATGTATAAAAATGATTTTTTATTTGAATAATCTGACAATAATTATGAATTAATTTGCCAGTTCAGCTTTTTACTAATTTATTCCTAGTCTGAAACATTTGTAAGAAAATATTTTCTTAACGGGTATTAAATTAATATAAAATTTTCGCGTTTCTTTCAAGCCTGTTAATATTGCCCTATAAAGCAGAAAATAGGTCAGGGATACATTCCTATATAATAGTATTAATAGCCACTTCCCATCATGTATTCAATTATTCCAGTTGGTTGAGTGTATGTATGCATTAACTGCTTCTGGTCAAAATGTTCTGTCATTCATTATTCTACACTGTCAAAATTTTTAAGACGGTTTCATTTTAATGTTATAATTCCGTACATCGCCTACTTGCTTTGCCTCGTTTTCCTTGGTATCTCATAGAGAGCAATTACTGATATTTCCCAGGATTTAAAAAATTTCGCTTCATACAAGGTCCAAAAATCAAGTAATGAGACTAATTACATACAAAAAAATAAAATAAACAACCGTTGAAGATATAACCTGTACTGTATTCAAAGAAAGCTCCTTGTGCATTGATACAGCGAGTGGCATGATCTAACAAACACTGGACCGACCTCTGCAGTTCTTCTGTTGGTATAACCATTAAACTCGATGTTACAGCCCTTTGAGTGTCATCATTATCGTCAAAGAAGCGTCCTTTCAATGCTAACTTTACTTTTGGGAATAGAAAATAGTCGCAGGGAGACAAATGGGGAATAAGGTTGATGGTTGAGAACACACACTTGTTTTGGGGCCAAATATTCCTGTACAACTACCGCCCGGTGAGCCGGTGCATTATCATGAAGAAGGAAAAAAAAACTGCCAGGTGTTGAATACTCGGGTCGGACTCGGAGAATCCTTTTCAACAGGCGTTTCATAATACTTAAATAAACTTTGGCAGTAACAGTCTATCCCTCCGGAATGAATTCTTTGTGAATAACTCCTTTGCTGTCGTAGAAGCACACCAAAATTGTCTTCACTTTTGACTTTTGAAGATGAATTCTTTTGCCTTTTGGTGATGATGACTTCCACTGAGCACTTTGGCGTTTAGTTGTGGGACCATAGCGGAAAATCCATGTTCCATCCTCTGCAACAATTAAACTTAAGAAATTTTTATTTCTGCGACACATCTTGGTGATGTAATTTGCGTACTAAACACGCTGATGTTTTTGGTCATCAGACAATGAATGTGCTACAAACCGGTAAGCAACTTTTTTCTTGCCCAAATCTTCCAATAATATTTTACAGTGGTCTCTCGATTAACACCAGATTTATCTGCCAACATCTTCACTGTCAAACAAATATCTTCTTGTATCCGTTCTCTGACTTTTGCAATGAGTTACTCATTGTGAACAGAAATTGGACGTCCATGTCTAGTTGCATTTGTAATCGTTTCCATGCCACTTTTGAATCGTGAATACCACCTGAATATCTGTGCACGAGATAGACAATTATCCCTATAAATTTGTCGCATCAATTCAGCTGTCCCAATGGCACTTTTTCTGATGTTTTAAACAGAATTTAATGTTAGCTTTTTGCTCAATACTGATTATGTAACAATGAACTTCTGACTAGGTCAACAAAATGGCATCTTATTTGTTGTCTGCTTATCGAGCAACGATGTAAAGTTGCCAGATCATAGATGAAGGCTGCTTCTTTGGAATCCATGCTTTTTTTCATAGATGACATTTTTGTCTTGGCCATAATAAAATCAGTCTCGTTACTTAATTGTCGATCCATGTATATGCAGTAATTTAAGGGATAATTTTAATGCAATAAATGACATTTATTTTTATTTTCTCATAGTTTTATTGTTAATCCATTTTTCACTTTTCATTCTGTCGTCTGTTGCATGCGTCATCTGCTATATATGTCATCTGCTGTATGTGACATCCTTCCTTCCCTGCTTCATTTCCTTCAGTCCGTCTTTTGCTAGGCTGTACTCATCTGGTCATATTTTGTTTAACCTTACACAACTCAAACTCAAGGTGTCTCTCCAAGACACGGAACTGATCTTTGTTTGTGTGTGTTTTTCAATATTTTGTGTTTTCTATTGCCCTTGATGAATATTACATTAATTTTGTTGTTTGTTACTGAAGATTCTCTCAAACTCCCTCCTCTTTTTACCTTTTCCTTGGTAAAACAGCACCATACACCACTATCTACTTCTTTCACACAAAACTACTGTAACCACTGGATATGAAGTCATCATCAGATTCATGTTAGTTTAAAGCGAAAGATTGAAATTATTTAAAGAGCATGAATTTCACAGAATTCATGTGTAGTATATAAAACCTAATCAGGTGTTACATTCCCCCCACCCCCTTTTCTATAACACTTTTCTTTACGTTATAATGAAATGTTATGCAGGCAAAAAATGACATGTTTTTTGTATCTTTCGTTGCAAAGACCATGCACTCCAAAGAGTTCAAGGACAACCGCTCGGTGAAAGGAAGCAGAGCCGTGGTAGTGGGGATAGGGAACTCAGGAGGCGACTGCTCTGTTGAAATCAGCAAATACATGAAAGTAAGTGAACTTAAGATAAAGTCCAAATAACCTAGCAGCTCAAGCATGAGAATCTAGTACAACAGGGTCCCAAGATCTCCCCTCCCCAAGAAGAAATTCGCGAAAAATAGCGAAGCCCATTAATTATTATTTCCTCTACTAATGTATTTTAAATCAAGTGTTTTAATAAGTAATACCGAATATAATACTGAATGCTGTAACAGTGGTAAATGTCAAGCCACTATTTTATTGTTTTTAGTTCATTTTAACCCTGTCATGTGGAACTGCTTTAACACTGTTATATTTTATACTGCATTCTTTGCAACACTTTCAACTGTCTGTTATAACGCTTCCAGTCAAAATGTCCTTGGTTGTGATCTGTACAGATTTATTCTGCTGTGATATAAAGTTCTTTATAACCGTTCTTTGTGACTTTAACCTTCGTGATTATAGAGGATGACATTTTTCTTAGTTGTCTCTACTGAAGTCAACAGCTCCTCAAGAATCTCCGAGAAATATTTGATCTGACTCAATGTGATTCCATACACTTCTAACATGCTGTCAGTGCCAACAACCTTAGGAAAAGTTCAGTTCACGATTGTTGATAATGTTTAATCTTATAAAAAAATTAAGCACAAACATAACTGGAACATCATTTGCAGTAAGTGAGCATTGGTGAATTGAACTCTGTACATTTGTTTGGCAGATACTATTCATTATTTTAAACTTTGGTGGGATTTACTCGAAGTATTCTTTCCTAATCAATATGTGATCAGTATGTGTCACTATATTGGTAGCAAACTCATGAGACCCTATGCAGTCATCTGTCCTCTTGTTTTCTTTCCTCTTTATTTGAGCTCTCTCTGATCTTGTGTTCCCTTTGTGGTCACCGTTGAGCTCTCCTAACCAGTCTTCTTTCATATATTCATCCATCAAATCCATCTTTCAGTTGTCCAGTCAGTTATCTAAGCCCCTCCCCTTGATTATCTATTGGTCAGTTGGTGATTCTGCATCTTTCTTTATGGAATTATTTCCATATATGTTACTTCATGACAGGTTTTCAAGGTACATTTCTTTTTTGTATATTATCATCGTATGTTTAATGCAATAGTTTAACAACCTATAAGAAGAAACTACTAAAAAGAAAACCTACTTGCTTAAAGCAAGTAAGAAGACATACATTTAAAATGGATAATTCATGAACTCCAAAAGTGGTCCACAGGCTATTGTCATAATATACATGACATCTGAAATCTACGTCTGAAGGAGAAAGAAAGAGCGTTCGACCTAGACCATCCTTGTGAAGACATGTAGAGGCCAAGATATACCTGGGACAAGGATGCAGTTCAGTGAGAAGTAGTGAGAGATTGTTACTGCCCTGGCCAGATGGTCACATGATGTGCTAGATGGTGATTGTTAGTCCATGTGAATAGATGGTTGAACGGACGGATGAATTGTGTTATACAGACTTAGGTACCCTATCCCTGTTTCTCTTTGTATTAAAAAAAATCTATTAATAGTTTATAAAACATCAAGGACTTGTGACTGCAATGTAAGTTCTGTGGACCTTGAAAAATTGCAGAGAAAGCACATTAGACACCAGAACAAGTTGGTTATGTTTGAGACTTAAGTCTGCCCGCTTTGTTCTCATTGTAACAGAGTATATATTCCAGGTAAAATTTCATATAATGTTATCACCCCTAGTTGTTTGTATACATACTAGGTCTTATGGGGTGATTCTCTCAAACTCCCTCCTCCTTTTACCTTTTCCTTGGTAAAATAGCACCATACACCACTATCTACTTCTTTCACACAAAACTACTGTAACCACTGGATATGAAGTCATCATCAGATTCATGTTAGTTTAAAGCGAAAGATTGAAATTATTTAAAGAGCATGAATTTCACAGAATTCATGTGTAGTATATAAAACCTAATCAGGTGTTACATTCCCCCCACCCCCTTTTCTATAACACTTTTCTTTACGTTATAATGAAATGTTATGCAGGCAAAAAATGACATGTTTTTTGTATCTTTCGTTGCAAAGACCATGCACTCCAAAGAGTTCAAGGACAACCGCTCGGTGAAAGGAAGCAGAGCCGTGGTAGTAGGGATAGGGAACTCAGGAGGCGACTGCTCTGTTGAAATCAGCAAATACATGAAAGTAAGTGAACTTAAGATAAAGTCCAAATAATCTAGCAGCTCAAGCATGAGAATCTAGTACAACAGGGTCCCAAGATCTCCCCTCCCCAAGAAGAAATTCGCGCAAAATAGCGAAGCCCATTAATTATTATTTCCTCTACTAATGTATTTTAAATCAAGTGTTTTAATAAGTAATACCGAATATAATACTGAATGCTGTAACAGTGGTAAATATCAAGCCACTATTTTATTGTTTTTAGTTCATTTTAACCCTGTCATGTGGAACTGCTTTAACACTGTTATATTTTATACTGCATTCTTTGCAACACTTTCAACTGTCTGTTATAACGCTTCCAGTCAAAATGTCCTTGGTTGTGATCTGTACAGATTTATTCTGCTGTGATATAAAGTTCTTTATAACCGTTCTTTGTGACTTTAACCTTCGTGATTATAGAGGATGACATTTTTCTTAGTTGTCTCTACCGGTCAACAGCTCCTCAAGAATCTCAGAGAAATATTTGATCTGACTCGATGTGATTCCATACACTTCTAACATGCTGTCAGTGCCAACAACCTTAGGAAAAGTTCAGTTCACGATTGTTGATAATGTTTAATCTTATAAAAAAATTAAGCACAATCACATAACTGGAACATCATTTGCAGTAAGTGAGCATTGGTGAATTGAACTCTGTACATTTGTTTGGCAGATACTATTCATTATTTTAAACTTTGGTGGCATTTACTCGAAGTATTCTTTCCTAATCAATATGTGATCAGTATGTGTCACTATATTGGTAGCAAACTCATGAGACCCTATGCAGTCATCTGTCCTCTTGTTTTCTTTCCTCTTTATTTGAGCTCTCTCTGATCTTGTGTTCCCTTTGTGGTCACCGTTGAGCTCTCCTAACCAGTTTTCTTTCATATATTCATCCATCAAATCCATCTTTCAGTTGTCCAGTCAGTTATCTAAGCCCCTCCCCTTGATTATCTATTGGTCAGCTGGTGATTCTGCATCTTTCTTTATGGAATTATTTCCATATATGTTACTTCATGACAGGTTTCAAGGCACGTTTCTTTTTTTGTATATTATCATCATATGTTTAATGCAATAGTTTAACAACCTATAAGAAGAAACTACTAAAAAGAAAACCTACTTGCTTAAAGTAAGAAGACATACATTTAAAATGGATAATTCATGAACTCCAAAAGTGGTCCACAGGCTATTGTCATAATATACATGACATCTGAAATCTACGTCTGATGGAAAAAGAAAGAGTATTTGACCTAGACCATTCTTGTGAAGACATGTAGAGGCCGAAATATATACCTGGGACAAGCATGCAGCTCAATGAGAAGTAGTGAGAGATTTTTACTGCCCTGGCCAGATGGTCACATGATGTGCTAGATGGTGATTGTTAGTCCATGTGAATAGATGGTTGAACGGACGGATGAATTGTGTTATACAGACTTAGGTACCCTATCCCTGTTTCTCTTTGTATTAAAAAAAATCTATTAATAGTTTATAAAACATCAAGGACTTGTGACTGCAATGTAAGTTCTGTGGACCTTGAAAAATTGCAGAGAAAGCACATTAGACACCAGAACAAGTTGGTTATGTTTGAGACTTAAGTCTGCCCGCTTTGTTCTCATTGTAACAGAGTATATATTCCAGGTAAAATTTCATATAATGTTATCACCCCTAGTTGTTTGTATACATACTAGGTCTTATGGGGTGATTCTCTCTGACTTTTTAGCGCATATTTTTTGTTAGTTTGAAATGTGGGAGTTTGTATCTAACATTGTGTGAGAGAGTTTATGTTTTGGTGTTCAAGTGATCATGTATACATTCAAGTGAGAGAGAGAGAGAGAGAGAGAGAGAGAAACAGAAAGAGAGAGAGTGTGTGTGAAAAAGAGAGTGAGGGGGAGTGAGAGAGAGACAGCAATGCCACTGTTGTTTTCTTCATCTTCTGGTTGTTCCTTTTTGGTGTGAGTGTTTAAATCAGTGGAATGTGTTATTTGTGTCTTGCTGTCTGTGTTTTGACATGTGTTATTTGTGTCTTGCCATCACTGTTTTGACATGTGTTATTTGTGACTTGCCATCACTGTTTTGACATGTGTTATTTGTGTCTTGCCATCACTATTTTGACATATGTTATTTGTGTCTTGCCATCACTGTTTTGACATGTGACTCGGTGTATCCATCCTACAAGCTTCATCATCATCATCCTGAGCCACCATTAAACGCGAATGATGTTTTCCTTGATCGATGACATTGGTAACATTGTTGCAGCTCAGCTCTCTTTTGGGATGTCATGCCTGGGTCCCTGTCAAGTGTTTGTCATACTAGAAATGTGACATTGTCAATGTGTGACTTTGTATTACTTGTTTGAAATCATCTCACTGGAGGCCGCCTTGAGATGACAGCCGGAAGACTTCATCGGTAAGACTTACGGGGCACATGAACTGCCATACTTTGTGCAGAATCGGCATCTTCACTCTAGCATCATTGTTTGTAACTATTCAGACTACTCAGTAGTACACTGCAAATTGTTTCAGGTATTTCTAGCTACGAGGCGCGGGGCCTGGATAATGAATAGGCTGGTGAAGAACGGGATGCCATGGGATTACTACTTCCATGTCAGATTCAATACCTATATCAACAGCTGGCTGCCTCGGTCTTACAGGTAAGATGGTTGTTCCAGTTATTCAAATTAAAAACCAGAGAAAAGACTTTTGGGGCATCATAAGCATCCATGTGGCGAGGCACTTGCCAGAGTGTCAAGATTTGTGATGGGAGGGGGAAAGATGTTTTTATGACTGAAAGTTGAAAAGAGGATCACTTATTTTTAATGTAAGGTGAAATATACTTTGCGGTTCAAATTTCTTAAAGACCACCATTAAAGCAAGCATGCATAAAGTCTCAAACATAGAAATTATTCAGTATCAGTTTAAATGATTTAGTTAATTTGTTCTGCACATTATATTCAGAGAAAGGAATAGAAAGCTCAGCTTAATGAAAAGTTTGACCATGATTATTTTCTTCAGAAACAAGTTGTGGAAAGCTCAGCTTAATGAAAGGTTTAACCATGAGTTTTATCGCATGATACCAATGAATGAACCAGACTCTACACATCCAACAGTAAATGATGAGTTGCCTAACAGGATTGCTGCAGGAATGGTGGTGGTCAAGCCAAATATCAAAAGCTTCACTGAGAAAGGTTTGAGTTTCTTTCCTTTCTCTTGCACCCTTTGATATTTTTGCCTGATATATGTGTGCTATTTAACTTGACGTTATGATTTATATAACAAGTGCTGCCATTATGTATTAAGACTTTTATAGCTTATAAGGTGCAGTAATTCTCTGTAAAGTTCAGAGATAAGAGAAACCACTACTGGGGTAAAACTGATTCCAGTACTGAAAGCAGATGGAGTGTATGGTCCCATTTTACAAAATGATAGAAAGAGTGGGGAAAGCGGGCAGAAACAAGAATGACAGAAAGAAGATGAATACAAACAAATAAAAAAAAATACAACAATCCAATATTTTGACATAAAACTTTTTTTTTCAAAGATCACTTAAAAAAAAAACCAACACAACAGATAAAAGCAGGAAAAATGGATGTAAAATAGAGTTTTATAACTTAGTCTTTTTTTACCTCCTCCTGGTAAGAAAGTGAGATACAAGATCATAGAAAGTTGGAATAGCAGAAATAGAAAGGTGGAAATGTAAAGCAGTTTAAAGAAAGATGAGTTTATTGTTGATTCCAGCTCTGGGTGGAGACAGCCAACCTGGAAAATAAGGCACTGCTCCAGATCTTTCTGGGTGGAGACAGCCAACCTGGAAAATAAGGCACTGCTCCAGATCTTTCTGGGTGGAGACAGCCAACCTGGAAAATAAGGCACTGCTCCTGATCTTTCTGACATCATTCATTAGAAGAACAGAAGTGTCCCAGTTTCTTTGATCGTCTCTCTAGCAGTAGTGCTTGTCAACTGGTGTCAGTGCCCTTTTGGATATATTCATATGCTAGTGAAACCGATCATCTAAGTGTAAGTCAGTCTCCCCTATATACTTCATATCACAACGCTTGCACATAATGGCGTAAATGATGTTGCAAGAAGTGCAGGTAAAGCCTCCAGAACTGATATCATAGATTTTGGGTAGGAAACCTGATTTGTCTGAATAGTAAAGGGACAAATATTGCATCCAAGTTTTGTTTATTTTTGCCTTCACTTTGTCTTTAGCTTAGGCTTCCAGCTGTGGCAGCGAACCACGCGTGGTGTCATCCTTTCCTTTCACTGACTGACAGCAGTGTTTACAGTATAATCCATCGCATCAAGGAAGCAGACATTCTTCGCTGGTGTAGTCTGCTTTCCCCAACATGTCCTGAATTAATCATGATCATGATCCTGATCCGCTACTGACTCTGAGTTGAAACAGATTTAGAAATCTAGTGTTGGACAGAAAAGTCTCCAAAAATGGAGAATATCAACCTGCAAAGCGAGGCACACTGAAATAAACTGAAATTGAAGGAAAATAGGATGTCATCAAAAATCTAAGTCCAGCAAAAAAAAAACTATGCCCTAATTCATGTCAAATGCTGGGAAAATTAAACTGAATATAAAAATAAAAACTATCTGCTGTTCTGTATTTTCCAGGTGTGGTTTTTGAAGATGGGAGCTTTGAAGACAACATCGATTTGGTGGTTTTTGCAACTGGTTACAAATTTGGCTACCCTTTCATTGTAAGTGACTGTACACTGTCCCATAGTTTAGCTTTCTGAAGTGGGTTGTTTCACTATATGAACTCATCTGTTTCATTGCTCCATAGTTTAGCTTTCTGAAGTGGATTTTTTTCACTATATGAAATCATCTGTACTGATTCAGTTCATGTGTTGTGTGGAGAGAGACATAGGCTACTTCTTAAATTCATAATTCCTGCTCTGTATCTGTAACAAGGAGAATTGTTTTATACTGTATTCTGTGAATTATCAGCTTGTACGTGCAGCAAAGCAGGTCACTCATATTTTGCCAAGCACGATTTTAGAGCCGAGACAAGAGGACTCAAAGTCTAGGTCAGGGCAACATTGTCAGGGTATTCAAGCTTTTTTTCTTGATAACAAGTGTCAGTGATTCATTGACCTCAGGCAAAGAGACTGATAAACTTGATATCTATTTACTGGCTTGACTAAGACAGACAGACTGACTGATTTTGCAAGTGTAATTTTGTCTTTTTGCAAACATCTTTGGAACAATTGCAAAAGTACATATTAACCAAACAGATTTTAAAATTTGATGTTTCAAGAATGACTTGCCATCTTGTTCATCTATCCACAAAGTGATTAAGTATTTGAATACAATTTTTAAGTGCCATGCTGTGTGGTGTAGGCAATCATTTCTCTCTACAATTCCTTGTCTTTTGCATTGATTATGACTGGTAACTTTCTTCCTAGCCACACTGACAGCCCATACAGTAACTTCTCTCTCTGTCTTCCTCTGTATCTTCCTCCTTCAATTTTTCCAGTTGCCACAGTGTGTTCCAGTTTTCCTCTTCTCAGGAAATGCCCTATAAATCTCGCTTGTCTGCCTCTGATCTTTGCTATAATTTGCTTTTTAACTTTTTAACTCCAGCTTGTCTTAAGACTTCTTCATTGGTTTTCTTGGCTGTCCGTGGTACCTTCAACATCCTTCTTATGAACCACATCTCCATTTCTTGCTGTTCTTTCTTATTCATAGACCTTGCTTCACACTTATAAAACAGAATTGGCTCGATGTAACATTTAGTACCCAGAATTTGAATAAGATACAATGATGATAATAAAAACAATATATGAACACTACAACAGAATAAGAAATTTCTATAAGACTATTGAAAAATTTATGTACACAGAATCTCAGCATGGTCTAAAAAAATTTCAGTCCTAATTTTACATAAACATTATATTAAATCTGAAAATACCTATACTGTTATCAAGTTTTACAGCAGTGCATCATTGCCTTGGGCAAATTTAGAGCTACAGTATATTACATCAAAATAAAGAGAGTAACGGTAGGATTCCTATTTACTCCAGCCAACTTAACTGTATGAAATTTCAGAATAATGTCTCTGAAGATGGATATTCATTTGCACAGAGTACACATTCATCCACATACTTAGCAAGGGAAGATTTTCACGTGAAAATCAGTGCCATGTTCATGGAAGGACGGAAAAATTAGAGGCCTCCTTTGCACTAGATGGATGAAGGAGATAACTCATACTTTACAGATCTCCTTATGTGATGCAAATCTCCGAGCTCTGTCAGGGAGTCTTTATGCTTCCTTGACACTGAAAAGTATATGACGACGAAGACGAGATGAAACAAGACAAATTCACTCGCTGTAACTTTCCTTGTTTTGTTTTCTTAAGACGCAGGAAAGTTAGAACAAACGAACATAAACAAATATGGTTGTCTTATGATCCTGTCTTGTAATCTTATTAGGACAAAAATATGATTGTCTTACGATCCTGTCTTGTAATCTTATTAGGACAAGAGCGTCCTGGACGTCAAGGACAATAAAGTTGAAATGTTCAGGAACATGTTCCTGCCCGAGCTGCCGAAGCAGACGATTGCTTTCTTGGGTGTCTGTCAACCCCTAGGAGCCATGTTCCCTCTTGCTGAGCTACAGAGCCGACTCGCTGCTGGAGTTTTCAAGGTGAGGAAATATTCATGTAAACAGGCTTACTTTTTCAATGCCAGAATTGCAGAAACTAAAAGAAAAGAAATTGAGATGGCGTTTATAGTCTGTGGGCTTGGTAGAAACAAGGTAAAAATCACATAACCAAATGAATGATAAAATAAAGGACACAAAAATGAATGTTTATCAATGTCTCAGACCTCAATTTTGTCTTCCACAAAGGTTGCCTCCAAATCCTCCTCAATATATTAAATCATTGTCCAGAGGGGACTATTATAAATAATAAAATAATTGCTTTAAAGAATGTAACAGAAACACAATACGAAATTGTGTGTTCTGAGACCATCGACCTTATGAAAGAGCATAGACAGAAAACTGCAATGGTGTCCATAAATAACTCCAGTGGTCATGAGATTCTTTGTCCACAAGGCTGGACAGATGTAAAAAATCTAAAAAAGAGAGAAAGAAAGGGATAACACCTTCTAAAATTTAACCAGTTGCAAGTTTGTTTTTTTTTTCAAATCTAGGAAAGCTTTATTTATTTATGTTCCAGCTGTAGATTGATGAAGCAGATGAATAAAGTCGTTTATTTCCCTTGGATGTTCATTTGTGAATCACCTTCACTGAGGATTGCTAATGTTTCCTTACCCAAAACTCACCAACGACACTTTAGGGCACCTTGGTGTATAAGTCTTAGACATTACTTAGGAAAAGGTCATGGAAAACCGGGCAAGTGAGCCCAAAATAACATTGATGTCAAACAATAAATTCATTCTTTAGCCGGCTCTCTTCAGAATACAAGAGGGGACCCAAAGGACTGCAGTTTTAAACTCTGGCCAGAAATTGCCAGCACTTGTCATGTTTTAAAAGGTTCATGTTTGAAGGCCATATCTGATTTGCATGTAATACATTCATTACTGGAGGAGGAAAGATGGTAAACGTCTGATTATTCTTCTTCTTCTGTGTTCAAGTTTGTTGCCCACATCAGATCCTGATCCCTGTTGACACAGCAAAACGTGCAGTTCTCTCCAGATCCTGATAGGAGCCCCCAAAGCTTTTGCCCCAAACTTGTGTCCTCTGACCATGTCTCACGCCTCAGGTCTACAGTTTTGGGCACTCTTAAAGGATATATTCTGGAATCTGGACTCCACTGCCACATGAATTATAATTTTTGCCTCTTGGTAGTTTATTGCATGATTTGTTTGATCTTGATTGCTGTCAGCCTTTGATAGGGTGTCAGCCATTTCATTGCCAGCTACTCCACTTTGGGATAGTACCCATTGTAGGGCTACAGTTGTTGATAGTGTAAGGTGCTTCAATTCTGTCTGGTGGTATCAGTGGTAAAAAAAGAGTAAAGAAGATGTAGGATATGCCGAGACATCACTCATCGTGTTGAATGATGAGTGGGTTACCATGGCTATTTTCCCAGACCTGGAGTATAACTAAAAAGCAAAGAGGCGCTGTTCTTGTTTAACAGACTACACCGTCACTGGGGTTGTAGTGGTTCCAGCCCTGCTAGCTACTGTTAGCTTGTGGGATGCACGCTGTTGGCCATTGGTCTTGAGTTGCGTTGTGATTTTTCTGTGTACAGTTGTCTAGACTACCAAGTACAACTTTACAATCAAACAAACATGTTGCACAAACGAAGACGAAATGAAGAGGTCAACTCATTAGGCTTGTCAGTGATATAACTAGTTTGCAGAGCATCTTAAAACAGTAATATTCAGTCTATTTTCTCGATCACATTCTCTCCAGTCATGAACACGCCCACACATAGCAACTGTCTTTGTCAGCTTTTCTCTGTGAACACACTTTCAGTTTCACTGATCAGCTGACCAGGTGAATTTCAGTCTGGTTTGTTTCAACCGAGTCATTTGTCAAGGTTCAGTGACTCTTACCAGCACTAGTCTGCTGCTATAGCTAGTTGAGCCTGCTGCTATAGCTAGTTGAGCCTGCTGCTATAGCTAGTTGAGTCTGCTGCTATAGCTAGTTGAGCCTGCTGCTATAGCTAGTTGAGCCTGCTGCTATAGCTAGTTGAGTCTGCTGCTATAGCTAGTTGAGCCTGCTGCTATAGCTAGTTGAGCCTGCTGCTATAGCTAGTTGAGCCTGCTGCTATAGCTAGTTGAGTCTGCTGCTATAGCTAGTTGAGTCTGCTGCAATAGCTAGTTGAGCCTGCTGCTATAGCTAGTTGAGCCTGCTGCTATAGCTAGTTGAGCCTGCTGCTATAGCTAGTTGAGCCTGCTGCTATAGCTAGTTGAGTCTGCTGCTATAGCTAGTTGAGCCTGCTGCTATAGCTAGTTGAGTCTGCTGCTTGGAGTACCAAAGAAGTGGGACAGGATTTTTTTCGACTATGGTTGGCCAGTCCTGACGTAAAACGTCATGAACTATTCTCTTACCGCAACATTGGGTTTTTTCTTCAATCCTTCTGGACAAGATACACACAGGAACTAATGTGCATGGCTGGATAATTTCAGAAACCCATAAAGAGTTTGAAGCAATTCTTCTTCTTCTTCTTCTGTGTTCAAGGCTGTTGGTTGGTCACATCGGATCTTAATCCCTGTTGACATGGCAAAGCTCGCAGACCTCTCCAGAAGCAATGAATCTGATCTTTAAAAAAAATGTTAATCGGATAGGTTACAACATATAACTTTAAATAGTACAACTCACTTGATAATGCATAAACACTGGCATGTCAAATTAATTGCTACTTTCAAAATTCTAAATAATATATTCTTAATCTGTTTTCTGATTTCTGAGTCTGAAAGATTACTCTAAGAAATAGCAGTAGAATTTATGAGCAGAATTAAATAGCGTCTCATACATAGATCACGTCACAATAAGAACATTATAACCACTTTTTAGACTTTGTAAAATATTTAAGACTTCATAAAACATTTTGCACTCTTTTATAATATTTGAATTTTAAGACAGAAGGACTGAAAGACATACCGAAGGTCTTGAGCAAAAGAGATTCAGGCCTGGATATAAGGTTTTTATACAGATTTTGTTTATAATAATAAATCTGTTTTACTATTTGCAACAGATGAATTCTTAACATAAATAAAATTGTAATATCCTAACAGCTGGATAATATTGTCACACACATGTCACTTATGTTTTTATACTTCAACAGGGCGAGATCAAGCTTCCTTCACCTGCAGCTATGAAGAGGGATATAAAAGCCCACATCTCAGATCTCCAGGGTCGATACGTCCAAACAACGAGACATACCATCCAAGTGGACTGGCTGCCATTTCTTGACGAGCTGGCTGTGTTGATAGGATGCAAGCCCAACCTGTGTGGGTAGCAATATTTTAAATGTAAAAGCTAAATGATTTAAACATTTTAGCAAAGAATCTTGCCTATAGCAACATATGCCTGTGAGATATGGACACTTAACAAAACATCTGAAAAACACATAAATACCTTTCCCCTGGGAACAACTGTGTTAAGAGCACACTTATCTTAACATAGTGTTTGTGAGACAGGGAACATAGATCTGTTTGCTTAAAAACTCTGACCTACCTCTGTAGCCCAGAAACTTGTAGCAATCAACACTAATTGTAATTGTTATTTTTGTAAAATGTAATGTCAGGTTGGTGGACGGATGGGGACATGGAGATCTCTGGCAGGGATAGGGAAGTCTGGTGTGAAACCAATGAATCCAGGATGTGACAAGCCTATGGGTCTTTACAACAATGGCTATCAGATTGATGTAAACAAAACAGAGCCAGTAGACTATGGGTGGCGGGGAATGGATATCATTGAAGCACTCATCAGATTCTTCATCTCAAAGTCAGAGTGTCTTTGTGGAACTGTCTCAAAACCATCTGACATGGAGAAGGGGCTTAAGTACAGCCACCAGAGGCTGGAAGACGAAGTTTTGGCCAGGCCAGCCACACTGTCTTCATGGCAGTCCGAGCAAGACCACAGTCTGCCCTAGCAAGGAAAGGTTCTGAAGTCGGAGTTACCCAGCCAAAAGGCGCATCGCAAAAATCAGGGTAATACGCATTATCGCTAATGAAATGTCTCTATCTGTTGTATTGAACATGGTGCTCACCCTGTGAAGACTAACCAGGCAGGTGCAGTGCCGGGCCCCCTGCCTCAAAAGGGTCCTCCCAATGCTACTGGAGGTCCTCTCAGTTCGTCTTGTGGAGTCAGGAGACATGAGAGTAGAGCTACTGGCCAAAAAATACAACAGAAGAAAACAGCCAAAAAGCAAGAACTTAAAATAATGCAGTGGAATGCTGAGGGTGTTAGCAGTGTTAGAGATGGCTATAACAAAAAGGTGGAACTAGAGAACATACTTTTTACAGAGCAGGTAAGTATATGCTGCATACAAGGACACACACCTAACCAAAGATGCCGCCTTTAAAATCATAGGCTACCAGTGTTTTAGATCAGACCAACAGGACAGAAGAAAAGGAGGAGTACTTACACTTGTCAAGAATAACATCAGCGCATGTCAGGTGGGAGTGTACATGGAAGGAGCCGAATACCAGATGATCCATCTAAAAAGTAGTAATACAGATTTCCACCTCCTTAACTATTACTGTCCTAATGACCGCCCACTTGCTTTAGAAACAATCCCACACAAAGAGAGACTGATGGTCTGTGGTGATTTTAACAGCCATTCTCAGAGCTGGGGCTATGACCACATAGACAAGAGAGGAGAGGAAGTTGAGAGCTGGCAGGATGATAATAGACTTCTCCTGATCAACCAGCCAACGGATCCCCCAACATTTTACTCAAGGGCTTGGCATACAACCTCAACACCAGATCTGGCATTCCACTCTCCAAATCTGAAGTGGAACATTATATGTGAAGTTGAAAAACAACTTGGAGGTAGCGACCATCGACCAGTCTTCCTGACAATAGAAAATGAACTCCTTAACACCAGTAGCCCTCTCTCCAGATGCAACTATAAAAAAGCAAACTGGACAATGTACAGACATCGTACAGGTATCCTGGTGGGACAGCTGTCCATAGAAGGTAAGGATATTAACAGCATAGTGAAGGAATTCAATGCTTGTATCCTTCAGGCCGCTCGTGAAACCATTCCAAGAGAAGCTCGCAGGGACTATAAACCATACTGGTCTAGTGAGCTGGGAAAACTCCATGATGACGTGGAAGCAGCTCGAAAGCAAGCAGAAAATAGACCATGCCAAGAACACCACAATAATTACCAACATTATAAGGCCAAATTTCAGAGAGCCAAGCTGCAAGCCAGACGGGAAAGTTGGAGAGAGAAAACAGAGTCCCTAAACTTTGAAAAGGATGGAAGGAAACTGTGGAAACTAATCAAACAGTTAAATGATGAGAGTACTGGAAGAAGTACAAAGATTACACTGATAGAGGATGGGAAAACTCTTACAGGTAAGCAGGTAGCAGATCACTTTGCTTGCATGTTTGCACAGGATTGCAACATTGATATCCATCCAGAGAAAGAGCATACAGTGCGCATTGAGCCATAGAAAGAGGAGGAACAAGTCAGAAAAGTGGAGGTCATGGATGCACCAATAACATGCAGCGAGTTAGACCTAGCAGTCAGTAAACTGAAACCAAGGAAATCACCAGGACCAGATGGAGTGTCCAGTGAAATGATCAAGAACCTGGGAATGGCAGCAATGGAAAGCTGTTGGATATTTTCAATATGTGCTGGAGCACAGGTAAGTTACCTCAAATCTGGAAGGAACCAAGCATGGTACCACTGCTAAAGCCAGGGAGAAACAGTGATACTGCTGCCAGCTACAGGCCAATCAGTCTCACTAGCTGCCTATGCAAAACGATGGAACGCATCATTGACCTGAGGATAAAATGGTACCTAGAAAGTGAAAACCTTCTCATTCCACAACAAACAGGATTTAGGCAGTACTACAGTACGGAAGATCAAGTGACCTATCTCTCTCAAGAGATTGAGGATGCACTAGCAGTGTGGATAGACCTGAAGAAAGCCTTTGATAAAGTATGGAAAAAAGGTCTGCTGTGGAAACTAAGAAACTGCAATGTGAATGGAAGACTGTACAAATGGATAAAGTCCTATTTACACAATAGAAGAGCTAGAGTAGTAATGGATGGACACAAAAGCCAGAAAGTACTTCTGCGACACGGTGTACCACAAGGAGGAGTCTTTTCGCCTACACTATTCCTTGTATTCATTAATGACCTGGTCAAGGAACTTCCCTATAGAATCAAAGCGGCACTGTATGCAGATGATCTGGTCATGTGGTGTACAGATGAATATGCGACAGTTGCTACACAGAGACTCCAAAGAGCAGCAGACATCTTGACATCATGGACAAACAAATGGTGTGTAAGTATAAACACAGAGAAATCAAGTACCACTCTGTTCACTCTCTCATCTAAACAGAAAGCAGGTAAGATCTTTGTAAATGAAATATCCTTAAGGATGGACAACCAACCCACTTACTTAGGAGTGATTCTTGACTCAAAACTGACCTGGAAGCAACACATCAAAAGTGCAGAAGCAAAAGCCAGAAGAAAACTAGCCATATTAAGAAAATTGAGTGGAACCACATGGGGAGTTAGTGAAAGAATCCTCAAGAATGTATATCAGCAAAGTATTCTACCACATTTAGAATATGGCTCAACATCTTGGTGCACAGCATCAAACACTACGCTGCATAATCTAGACAAGGTTCAAAATCAGTCACTACGGATTATCACAGGTGCCATGAGGTCCACACCAATAGTAGAAATGCAGAAAATAGTTGGTGTTCAAGCGCTAAAGGAACGTAGAGACACAAAGGTCATGACTATGGGAGAGAAATTCCTTAGCTCTGTAAGCCATCCCCTGAAAGAGAGATTCAATAACTTGGCACTAAGACAGCTTAAAAGAAGCAGCTTCATTCATCAGGCCAAGCATATGCGTAATCTGATACCTGACCTTCCAACTGTAGTCGCTCCATTATCATCTGTACCAGAGCATACACCATGGAAAGAAGCAGATTATACACAAATAACTATTCAGACTTAAGTAAAAGGTGTGCAGAATGGTGAGATACAGAGCAGTCTTGTAAGATCAACAGCCACACATAGTGTTCTAGATGACAAATATCCATGTGACACCTGGATATATGTGTATACAGATTGATCTGCACATAATGCTATAAAGAATGGAGGGGCAGGAGCATATATTGAATATCCCAACAACACCACTGACAAGATTTCCATACCCACTGGAAAATACTGCAACAGCTATGATGCAGAAGTTAGGGCAATTATTGCTGCAATTGAAAAACTATCAGACTCCAGAATTGATACATGTCCCGTAGTAATTCTCACAGATGCAAGATCAGTATTGGAAGCTCTTCAGTGCAACAAACTACCAGACCTTAAGGATGCCTTGTCAAAAATTGGCTTACAACATGGAGTCACTTTGCAGTGGATTCCCTCCCACTGTGGGATACCAGGCAATGAGAAAGCTGACCATCTGGCCAAAGAGGGCACTGAAATGGAGCAACCAGACATACTAATCACCTGTAATCAGAAGAAAAGTATGATAAAAACCTACAGGAAGCCACAAACACCACCACATGATGACTATCACATGCTAAACAGAAAAGAACAAGTCACCATCTTCCGTCTCTGAACAGGACACAGCCGACTCCGAAGTCATATGTATACAAAGTTTAAGGTTGGTAGTACTAATCCGGACTATCAGCCTCTCATGTCACATAACGAAGCTACTTCTGAGAATAATTATGAGAAGAACAAGGAAAAAGATAAAAATGGAAATAGCAGATGAACAGTTTGGATTTGTTGAAGGAAAGGGAACACACAATGCCATTTATGCTTTACGAACACTAACAGAAAGAGCTTTAGAAGTACAGAAAGATCTCTACTTATGCTTCATTGATTACACCAAGGCATTTGACAAGGTGAAACATAATGAAATTATTAAAATGCTTGAAGACATCAATATAGACGGCAAAGACCTGAGGATTGTAAAACATCTATACTGGCAGCAAGAAGCAGCAGTTCGAGTTGAAAATAGAATTGGAAAATACCAACCTATAAAACAAGGGGTGCGACAGGGATGTGTACTATCTCCAGACCTTTTTTATCTGTATGGCAAGAATATTCTAAGAACAAACATCACAGAACCAGGCATAAAAATTGGAGGATACAATATTAACAACCTTCGGTATGCTGACGACACAGTACTGATAGCGGAGAACCAACAAGACCTGCAGAATCTCTTGGATAAAGTCGCCAAAGAAAGTGAACACAAAGGCCTTACTTTGAACATCAAAAAGACAGAGACTATGGTTATATCTAAGAAACAGAATCCACCAGCATGCAGTATAAAATTAAACGGAATTATTCTAAAGCAGGTGCAGAAATTCAAATACCTTGGAGCAGTAATAACTTCAGATGGGAAATGCAGAACAGAAATTAGGAACAGAATAGGCCAAGCAAAGACTGCATTTCAGAGAATGAGAAAGATATTAAACAACACATCCTTATCAATGAATGTTAGAAAACGAGTCCTAAAATGCTATATTGAACCTATCTTGTTATATGGAAGTGAATCATGGACAATAGGCAAGTCTGCACAAAAATCATTGGAAGCAGCAGAAATGTGGTTTATTAGAAGAATGTTGCGAATCCCCTGGACAGCAAAAATAACTAATGAAGAATGTATGAGAAGAGCTGGAGAGACAAAATACCTTGTCAAAAAGATAAGAGAGAGACAATGTACTTTCATAGGACATGCAATGAGAAGAGGGGGCATTGAAAATATTATAACAACAGGAAAAATAGAAGGAAGAAAATTAAGAGGAAGACCAAGAGAAATGATACTGGACAGTCTGACGGGATGGTGTGAGAGGAGATCACCAACTGAACTGATGGCCTGCATGAAGGATCGTCTACTCTGGAGAAGCATAATAGCCAGCGCCAGTCGGCACGGCACATGATGATGATGATGATGACTACTAATCTATGTACATGTGCCCAGGTGCCCCAAACTGTGGAACATATCCTCCAGAACTGCACCAACTATGAGACACTGAGAAATAATTACTGGCCCAGTGAAACCACTAAAGAAGATAAGCTCTACGGTTCCATACATGAATTACAAAAAACAGTGAAATTTATCCAAGAGACAGGACTGCAGATATAGACAGACAATGCGAATGAAGAAGAAGAAGAAGACATAAATACCTTTGAATGTAAATGCTACAGAAGAATTCTTCAAGTATCATGGATACAGAAAAGAATAAATATATGCATACTACAAGAACTTAATATTGAAGAAGGCTGGCTAGTAAAGAGGATTAAACAGAGAAAACTTAAATATTTTGGACGTATTAAACATCATCATATTTAGAGAGGACCTGTCTTGGAAGGGTATATAATGGGAACAAGAAAGAGAGGAAGACCAAGGCGAAGATGGCTGCAGGACATTGTTGATGAGCTGCATATCAGCAGCAGGCCATCTTGCTCATAACCGAGAGGCCTACAGGAGTGCTGTTAGGGAGGCAAAGTTCCGAAAGGGACATGCAAATGACTATCTAAGCAAAGAATTAGGGCTGTCGAGAAAATAAAAAAGAAAACAATGAAAACAGAAGGTTAAAATGAAAAGAGGAATATCTGAGAATCGGACAATGGGGACTGAGCCTGATAAATGGAGGGGAGAGTCAAGGTTCTGTCCTTTGAGCCTGGGTTGTTGATGGGGTCCTGCAGCCCTGTTTTTTTCCCTTTTCTTATTACAGACACTTTGCTGTCTTTTGATAGGGAGCCCAATAATAACTGAACCCCAGGGCCCAGCCTGGCTGTTAACGGTCCTGCCAGAGACTTCAATTAAAATAATGAAGAAGGAAGAAAATTAGTGAAGATTTAATCTTACATCTTACATCCTTCCCGTGCCGTTAAACGTCACATAGGGCTTGCATAGTTGTTTGCCACGTTTTCCTGTTCTCGGCAAGTCTTTCAACTTCATCAAGGGATGTTATACCCACTAAACTGGCTTCTCTTAACAATGTCCTCTTTAGAGCTTCACGCAGTTGACTTCTTTTTCTTTGGCCTGTTGTGCTCCACTTGATAGCTTGTTTTGGTATTTTCTGATTGTTTCTTCTCATCACATGGCCTACATATGTCCATCTTCTTTTTCTGATCACCCATGAGAAAGGTTGTTGTTTGCTCATCTGTCTTATCTCTGCGTTGTTCTTGAATTCGTTCCACTTTATACCAAGTATTTTCCTTAGGCATTTGTTTTCAAAAGAGTCTAATTTCTTTTCTATTTCTTTAGTTGATTTCCAGCTTCCACATGCATAAATGAGGGTGGATATCACATTTGAATTGAATAATCTTAACTTGGTTTTGTGCTTATAACTTTTGAATTCCATATGTTCTCAAGATTTTTAAAGTACAGTTGCTTTTGCATTTCTAATTCTGACTTCCTTCCTGGTGTCACCATCCTGGTCTACATAGCTGCCAAGGTATGCAAATTGGTTTACTTCATCAACAACTGTTCCTTCTACATATATTTTTTCTTGATTAATGAGAAGTTTCATTATTTTTGTTTTGTTTTTGTTAATTTCAAGACTGTTTTGCTAGCCAAGGAAGATAGGGAATCTGTTTTTTCCTGCATCAATTTCACATTGTCAATGATAAGAGTTATGTCATCAGCAAAATCAAGATCTTCTATTTGGTCACATGTACCCAGTCAATGCCAGTTTTACCTGTACAGCATCTTTTCATTATAAAGTCTATGGCAATTCCAAAAAGCAATGGAGATAATATATATCCTTGTTTCACACCTGTTTCAGTCTGAAACCATTCACTCATTCCTTCTTTTGTCTTGACTGCACATATATATCCATTGTAGAGATCTCTGATGATGTTGACAATTTTAGTTGGTATTCCATAGAAGATTTAATGAACAAAGTTTACTTTCAAAATTTTAATAACTATATTCACAATCTTCTGTGAGACTTCATGTCTTTAAACACACTTTACTTTGTCTCAAACTTTCAGTCTCGTTTTATTTGGAAAAAAGGTGATGATAAGTGAATAGGAAGAAAATAATGACTTAAAAACTAAAATATGAACAAGCACAATCTTAGCAATGCTCTAACTACTAGAATCTAATACAGTGGTTCTTAATGTCCCAGGTTCCAATCCCAGGAAATTCTCTTGTGATTTTTCTTTCTCTCATATCTCACTAAAGTGCTGTGTCTATGAATTTTTTTGAAGTCTAATTCTACAAGGCTATGTTCTCTTACTTCATTATTATGTATTCTATTAACGTGAAAATGCTGTCCATTTTGGCAGCCAGGGACTAGCTGACATACTAACATCAGGGCTGGCGAACCATGTCTGACAACCTGTCTGTTGGTACCCTCAGTAACAGGTCAAGTCTGGTTAACAGGGCTGGGATTGCCATAGTTCCCATGGCAGCGGAGTCTGCTAAAATATTGCACACACCCTGTTTCTAGCTCCGTGTAAGGATGAAAAAAATAGCCGCCATAACCTGCTCCCAAGCAGGGACACGATGCAGTGCTTCACCACCTTCACAGCATCAGCTGCAAAGAACACCAGCTCACAGTTCCAGGGAGACAAGACAAGACACTTAATTTGGTAATTATGCAGACAGCTTACCCCTGGCTCCCTGGGGACCCACCTGTATACTCTTTGAGAATCCCTGATTCTAACCTGAGTCAAAGCTTAGTAAGTGGTGGAGTGAGCAGAACAGGAGTCACTAGAACTCTGACATGGCAAAGACAAGATCAATCTGCGAAGTTGTATAATTCAACTAAAAATAATACAACCTCCAAACTACTAACAAATTTATTTATTTAAGTTATTTCCCTTCGTCGAGATGTAACCATTTCAAACTTGCAGTGTTTTCTCCCCAGTGAAACTTCTGTTCACTGACCCTGTTTTGTTCTACTGTGTCTCTTTTGGACCTGGAGTGCCTTACCAGTACCGACTTCACGGACCAAATCAGTGGCCAGGAGCCAGAAATGCTATTCTTACAACTGTAAGTAGCTCTGTTCTCAGTAGCTAGAAATGCTATTCTTACAACTGTAGGTAGTTCTATTCTCAGTAGCTAGAAATGCTATTCTTACAACTGTAGGTATTTTTATTCTCATTAGCCAGAAATGCTATTCTCACACAGATAATTAGTTTTATTTCTACCAGACAGAAATACTATTCCCATACTCATAAGTAGTTTTATTTTACCAGAGAAATACTATTCTCACACTCATAACTAGTTTTATTTCTACCAGACAGAAATAATATTCTCACACTCATAACTAGTTTTATTTCTACCAGACAGAAATACTATTCTCACACTCATAACTAGTTTTATTTCTACTAGACATAAATACTATTCTCACACTCATAACTAGTTTTATTTCTACTAGACATAAATACTATTCTCACACTCATAACTAGTTTTATTTCTATCAGACAGAAATACTATTCCCACAAATTTGAGTAGTTGTTTTGCAGGAACCAGAAATGGTGTTCTGACAACCATAAGTAGTTATGCATTCCAGGATAAAGAGATAGGATTATGGTAACTGAAATAGTTAATTATGCATGGCCTAACACCTTATTAGGTAAAGAAAAAGGTAACACTACCATGTCGCAGGATCTCCTACGAGATATTGTATTATTTCCCGTATTTTTCAATGACCTTTTGACACAGAAGAATGTCATTTTGTCAGAAACACTACTGGCCTACTTTCCCTCCCCAGAAGGAGTCAGGAACCAAGTTCTACACCTGGGTGACCAAGGCTTCTCCGGCTGGATTCAAAACATCGACCTTTGTTATGAAAGTCGACTTTCTTACTGGTTCAGTACTCAAGAATTTTATTTAATTCTGGTCATGATAGGCTGGCTCCACAGGGGAGCATCTGTATACTCTTTGAGAATCCCTGATTCTAACCTAAATGCATTCACAAATGCTACAGAAGATGACTTCAAATATCATGGACACAGAAGAGAACAAATTTATTCATACTACAAGAACTTAATACTGAAGAAGGCTGAGTAGTAAAGAGTCTTAAACAGTGACAACTTAAGTATTTTTGGACACATTAAAAGTCATGATAATTTAGAGAAGACCTTATTGGAAGGGTACATAATGGGGAAAAGAAAGAGAGGAAGACCAAGGTGAAGATGGCTGCAAGACATCGTTGATAATCTGCGAATGGATGCATCAGCAGCAGGGCATCTTGCTCACAACCAGGAGGCCTACAGGAGAGCTGTTATGGAGGCAAAGTTCCGCAATGGACCTGCAAACGACTGACTGGCTGACTGACAGACATGATAGCTGTCTCATTCCTATTGCATGATCATTTTGTGCCTAGATGTTCCAACATTATTTCACTTCTGTTTTTTTCAGTTGGATCGAATTAAGAAACCGTTCGAAACAAGGACGTTGCCCCAGCATAAACATAACCAGAAGTCATCATGGATCAGGTGCATTCTGACCACGTCTGCCCTCACTGCGGCAGTAGCTTTTGGGGCGCAGTATGCGCGAGACAATGGAGTGGATTGGAAAGACTTCATACCAGCCAGCCTGAGACCATAAATCAGTTCTGTACTCTAATTTCTGACGAATTAAGACATGTTGAAAGCATTTGTTTGTGGTGCTGAGGGTATTGATATGTTGTCTTACTAATAACGATTTTACTTTCCTTTAAACCTCTCTCTCATCTTGATAATATATAATAATATTAAACAGTGTTTTTTTGTGTTTAGATTTTTATCTTCAAAGAGCCATAATATTCTACAGAACTTGAACACCATGTTTTTTTTTTGTGGGGGGGGGGTGTGTTTCTGCACTGTGTCACTTTAAATAAACTTCAGTTATAAAGGCCAGTATTAGTTTAATGTCCCCTTTTCATTAATATGTAAAGGCAATCTATATATATATATATCTTCTACGTGTCAAATGATACAATGTGTGTGGATACCTGCTTCAAACTGGATCAGTTTTTGCTAAATAAAAATTTCCTAATCACTGCGCGAATACATTTTCTTGTGTACATAAGCTGACACTCATTGCTTTTTTTTTTGTAGAATGATGGTATGGTGAACACGAGACAGATGTTGACATTTGAATGAGTGAATTTGAAGCATGAAGTCTTAGAAAGAATAGTTGGATATACAGTATGGCTACAGCTACGGCTGTTATGTTTAAATTTGTGACAACTGGCGATTTAAAGAATAAGAGACACTTCGTTGTTGGGACATGCTGTGTGGCTTACATTCTGTCTCACAGTGTTTAAATTACATATAATCAGATGGGAGCACAGACCAAATAAATCAAATGATTTAAATTTGGTTTCCTCTCCATCATTTTTCTGAGACTTTTTCTGCATTCTGAAGTTGAATACTTAATTCCGTGTTTCAAGGGCAATAACCAAACATTTTATATTTCTTTTATAAGTCAAAAAATTAATTTTTAACTGTTGTTTTACCCCCAGCTGCGTATTATTATTGTCCTCCATTCTCTGTCCTGGGTTCAATTTTACGTCTTTTGCTTTCTACGTTTGTTATTCTCACTAAGATTGTTAGCTGATTCACAAAATTATGTTGTTCTTGATCTATTTGTTTCACCATACATTCATGTATACAGCACAAATGTAACTTATCATATCTAGATACATTGCTATGTTCAATTTAACATCTGTAATAACTCAGTGCTCTGGACTTACACGTGGACTAAACGTGAAGTACACATGTAATTCAACAGCAATCAATAACCTAAGATATCAGATGGCACGGTGCTGATGGCAGAGAACCAAAAATACCTACAGACTCTGATGATGTGAGTAAACGAGAAAGGCCAAAGGTACGGAGCTGAAAAAATCGGAAAGACAAATGTCATGGTAATCAGCAGAGAAGAAAGAAAGCCAGCAGAAATTATAAAAATAAATGGAGAATTACTTGAACAGGCGATAAGCTTCAGGTATCTGGGACACATGATAACAGAGGATGGAAATGTGAAATGGAAAGTAACAGAAGAATAAGAATGGAAGAGCACCATCAGCAGAATGAAGGAGATCTGCACATCAAAGCAAAAGTCACAGCAACTGAGATTACGTGTCATAAAATGCTACATATACTCAATATTCCTTTATGGTGTAGAAGCCTGGACATTGATTAAGACAGTAAAGATAGTCCCATAGCATTTCAAATGCCGTAGGGGGTGAAGCGTTAGAGACCTCATTATGCTGGGTCATCAGCGTATGAGGTAGGGTGACCAGTTCCGATTAAGACAGTAGAAAAGAAAATTAAGGCGCTTGGAATGTGGATATACAGAAGAACAGGGCGTATCCCAAGAAGATAAAATAAAACAAACAAGGAAGTGCTAAACCTACTAGACATGAGAAGAGAAAAACAAGACAGCTGAGATACTTTGGCCATGTCAAGAGGCACAATATTATACTGAAGACCCTTCTTGAGGGCAAGATCGAAGGAGAGAGAACAGGAGGACAGCAGCGACATAGACAGGTGGACAACATCAAGAGATGGACAGGGACAAGCTTGGCCGAGTGCTCTATCAAGACAAGAAACGGAGCAGAGTGGAGACTCACTTCCGTCAGTCT
This sequence comes from Achatina immaculata, assembly GCA_009760885.1. NCBI lineage: Eukaryota > Metazoa > Mollusca > Gastropoda > Stylommatophora > Achatinidae > Lissachatina > Lissachatina immaculata. The sequence goes on from CM019720.1 coordinate 2,010,721, forward strand.
TCCATGGGGAGACGGTGCGAAATGATGATGATCATGATGATAATGCTGAAGTACAAATCTGTGCTAGAAAACGAAGAAGTATGTACACAGCCATATTGAAAAATTATTTGGAAGTGCCTATTGTGATTATACTAAGGCTTTTGTAAAACAGAAAGTACATATATTTTAGTTGTTGATTTCTCCATAATGTAGTATTATTACTTTATTCTCAGCACACAGTTTGCACTACTTAAACAAGGTGTATGGAGTTGTTTTTCTTCTTGTTTACTGTTCTTTGCTTCTTACACATAAATAATAAAAATTTAAAATCTTGTTTCTGACCTTAGCTCGTTGTCTGTTCTTGTAGTTGTTTCTGTTATTCTTCTCTGTTGTTAATTTTCTTCTTGTCTGTTCTTGTAGGTTTTTCTGTTATTCTTCTCCATTGTTGTTGTTTCTCTTGTTCTTGTAGGTTTTTCTGTTATTCTTCTCCATTGTTGTTGTTTCTCTTGTTCTTGTAGGTTTTTCTGTTATTCTTCTCAATTATTGTTGTTTCTTTTGTTCTTGTCTGTTCTTGTAGTTGTTTCTCTTATTCTTCTCTGTTGTTGTTTCTTTTGTTCTTGTCTGTTCTTGTAGTTGATTCTATTCTTCTCGTTGTTGTTTCTTTTGTTTTTGTCTGTTCATGTAGTTGTTTCTGTTATTCTTCTCTGTTGTTGTTTGTTGTCTTCTTGTCTGTTCTTGTAGGTTTCTCTGTTATTACTCTCTATTGTTGTTGTTTCTTTTGTTCTTGTCTGTTCTTGTTGTTGTTTCTCTTATACTTCTCTGTCATTGTTTCTTTGTTCTTCTCTGTTCTTGTTGTTGATTCTATTCTTCTTCTCTGTTGTTGTTTCTTTTGTTTTTGTCTGTTCTTATAGTTGTTTCTGTTATTCTTTTCTGTTGTTCTTACTTTTGTTCTTGTCTGTTTTTGTAGTTGTTTCTGTTATTCTTCTCTGTTGTTGTTGTTTCTGTTTTTCTTGTCTGTTCTTGTAGTTCTTTCTGTTATTGTTCTCTGCTGTTGATTCTTTTGTTCTAGTCCATTCTGGTAGTTGTTTCTATTCTTTTTCTCTGCTGTTGTTGTTTCTTTTGTTCTTGTCTGTTCTTGTAGCTGTTTCTGTTCTTCAGACTTGACATTTGCGTGCACGTGGAATCTATTTCTCTGCCAAAGTTAGGTTTTCCAAACAGGCTCCACTCGGTTTCAGATTATGGCGGGTATAAATGACCTGTTTCAGCAGGATATTTTATTTTTTATCTAAGTTTCTTCCTTCTGGAAATGGTATTTTATAGTTGTATATTGACTATTACTAACATTACTACTAACATTACTTAGCATTCATGAACTGCTGCTTGAGGAGGATTGTAGACATTAACTGGTGGGGCAAGATCAAGAACGAGGAAGTCTGGGAAAGGGTAAAACAAAGGCCTATGAACCTACATATCATGTCAAGGAAATGGAGGTGGATTGACCACACTCTGAGGAAACCCGACACCAGTATAGCAAGACAGGCACTGACATGGAATCCTCAAGGAAATAGAAAACGAGAAAGGCCCAGACGTATTAGGAGAAGAGAAATTATGACAGTGATCAGAGACAAGGGATACACATGGTAGGAGGCAGAGAATAAATCCAAGAACAGGGATGACTGGAGAGCCTTTATCCCTGGCCTATGCTCTCAAGGGAGTGAAAAGCGATGATGATGATGATGATGATGATGATGATGATGATATGGATTTCTAGATGGTGAGTTGTTTTGTCTGGCCCTACTACAGCACACATTTAAGATAGTGACTATATAAACGTTGGTCATTTGGTCATGTGACCGATCTGTCAGTGAACTTGGTCAAGGGACGATTTCTTTCTTTGGCGAGACTTTTATGGAGAAAACGTCTGTGAGAAAACGTCTGTGTGAAAGCTAGAAAATGGAAGTCTAATGAGTGTTGAGAAAGTGATTAAACTAACAGTATATAAGTGACACCTGGATTTAAGCTTGGACTTGTTCTTCAGTGTAAAGTTTTCTGCATGTAATTATTTGCATAATGTCCTCATGTCCTTATTGTACATTTACAAAACGAATACGGCCGTCATGAAATTCTCGAACAAAGTCCAGACATGCTTCGACTCTATAGACGCTTAGAAGAATATGATTGACTTTTGTAAGCGGAATCGCTCACAATCTGGAGATCTGTTCATGCTATGTAACTGAATGAGCTCAAAATGTAGACACATTTTTGTATATGTCTGTCCAACTGTGAATTTTCGAGAGCATGAAGAAAGGTAAAGCAGATGTTCCTGACACTACCATAATTGAAGAAACAGAAGCTACCGGTGAATTTGGAATTAAAAATAATCAACAAAATGCTAAATGAAATATAAAGTAGCGGGGAAATAACTGATGATATGGTGAAAATCTACATACTGGATAAGATCAAGCTCTATTGCTGGTCCCTGGGATGTGCTTCATTACACTCGGGGCATGCCCAAAAGTGTTCTACACACGACATCAGGATGTCCTTTAGTGTTTTGGCTGATGTGGTTCCAGTAGTATGCTGGTTATGAATTTCTCGTGTTCTGGCGCATAACAGGGATTTACTTCCCCTTCCTCTAATCGTAAAGTGTGCGTGGTATGATCTTTCGAGGAAGGTTCCTTGAGCTGGATCTTCATTGTGCTGTGTGAAAGATTTATACATGTCTTTTTTTATCCAATTTGATGTTTCCATGTGAGTAAACCCGTGTTGCTAGTTGGTAAACCTGTTCATTGCCGGCAACTCTTGAATTCTCCAGACAATATAGCCATGTTATACTTTGGACATGAGATTTGGATATTATGACCAGCCACTCGCTTCTTCTAGTGCATTGTTCTATTTTTCTTAATAGACTTTGACAGTCTGTGATGACTGTAGTTCGTTGTACTTCCTGGGGCATCAGCCATTTCAGAGCTTGCGTGCGCGCTTTAGTTTCCATCCTCATGCTGGAACAGGTGGCGCTCTAAGCTCCAGACATGACCTTGAGTATTTTACCTTCGGAAAATGCCGCGAAACCCCATTCGCTTTTTTACCTCTTTGTACTGATTTGTCCATGTAGATGATGATGTCTTCATGGCTCGAAATTTTCTTAATTAAGTTGTTAATTTCATCTTTCTGTTTTCCTACAGTCCAGTTCCGGCATTCTCTGGTCAGTGTGATGTGCACTTTGGTTATATTTTGGTACAATAAACTGTTGCATTGAACAGGGTCTGGTGATATTGTAAACCTAGCGGGTTGCTAGGTCCACAAGTGGGACATTTCGGGGAGGGACAGGACCAAAAAACCCAACCGCAACCCCATTTCCATGGCCATGTACTACGTACTGGGCGACCAGGCTCAACCATTTCTAATCTACAACCCAGGTTACTCCCCTCCAAGGATATGCCAGTTGTGCGTGCAATAATCATACATTCATATCAACGACAAACATGTATTACACATTACAAAGGCAAACAATTCAACATATATATGTTTATTTATACATTCAATCAATCAAGTGCCGTGCCGCGTGGCGTAGACAATCATTTATTTCCACAATTCCCTGTCCTTAGACTTGATTATGAGATCAGCCGGTGACTTTCTTCATAGCCACACTGACAGCCTTTCCAGTAACTTCTCTCTCTCTGTCTTCCTCTCTCTCTTCTTCCTTCAATTTTTCAAGTTGCCACAGTATGTTCCAGTTTTCCTCTTCTCAGAAAATGTCCCATAAATCTCGCTTGTCTGTCTCTGATCTTTGCTGTAATTTGCCTTTTAACTCCAGTCTCTCTTCAGATTTCTTCGTTGGTTTTCTTAGCAGTCCATGGTATCTTCAACATCCTACTTATGAACCACATTTCCATGACCTACATTTCTCGCTGTACTCTCTTATTCATAGACCATGCTGCACATCCATAAAACAAAATTGGCTCGATGTAATATTTAAGTACTCAGAATCTTTTTCCATTGATATGGATATGTTTCACAAGATGCTTCTCATTTTCTGGAATGCTGACTTGGCCTGAGCACGTCTGCTTTTTATTTCGTTGTGACATTTTCCATCAGCTGTTATAATTGTTCCTATCAACTTGTTTCAGTTCTATGCCATCGATGGTAATGCTACATTTTGGTAGTATTCTTTTCTTTGAGATGACCATCACTTCAGTCTTCTTTTTATTCAGGCTGAGACCTTTACTTTTACTTTTACGAACCACGATGTCCAGAAAAGCCTGTATCTCTTCACATTAAACATTGCACATTTACACATTACAGACACAATATCACGTCAACAGACATTTCGTGCACAAGGCATCAACATATATCATCATTAAAGAGAAACATGTATGTCATCAAATGCAATGCATAACATCATCATCATCATCAGATGCCGTGCCGACTGGCGTTGGCTATTATGCTTCTCCAGAGTACCCGATCCTTCATGCAGGCCATCAGTTCAGTTGGTGATCTCCTCTCACACCATCCCGTCAGACTGTCCAGTATCATTTCTCTTGGTCTTCCTCTTGATCTTCTTCCTTCTATTTTTCCTGTTGTTATAATATTTTCAATGCCCCCTCTTCTCATTGCAAGTCCTATGAAAGTACATTGTCTCTCTCTTATCTTTCTGACAAGGTTTTTTGCCTCTCCAGCTCTTCTCATACATTCTTCATTAGTTATTTTTGCTGTCCAGGGGATTCGCAACATTCTTCTAATAAACCACATTTCTGCTGCTTCCAATGATTTTTGTGCAGACTTGCCTATTGTCCATGATTCACTTCCATATAACAAGATAGGTTCAATATAGCATTTTAGGACTCGTTTTCTAACATTCATTGATAACGATGTGTTAGCTAATATGTTTCTCATTCTCTGAAATGCAGTTTTTGCTTGGCCTATTCTGTTCCTAATTTCTGTTTTGCATTTCCCATCTGAAGTTATTACTGCTCCAAGGTATTTGAATTTCTGCACCTGCTTTAGAATGGTTCCGTTTAATTGAATACTGCATGCTGGTGGATTCTGTTTCTTAGATATAACCACAGTCTCTGTCTTTTTTTTATGTTCAAAGTAAGGCCTTTGTGTTCACTTTCTTTGGCGACTTTATCCAAGAGATTTTGCAGGTCTTGTTGGTTCTCCGCTATCAGTACTGTGTCGTCAGCATACCGAAGGTTGTTAATATTGTATCCTCCAATTTTTATGCCTGGTTCTGTGATGATTGTTCTTAGAATATTCTCGCTGTACAGAGAAAAAAGGTCTGGAGATAATACACATCCTTGTCGCACCCCTTGTTTTATATCTTGGTATTTTCCAATTCCATTTTCAACTCGAACAGCTGCTTCTTGCTGCCAGTATAGAAGTTTTACAATCCTCAAGTCTTTGCCGTCTATACTGATGTCTTCAAGCATTTTAATAATTTCACTATGTTTCACCTTGTCAAATGCCTTGGTGTAATCAATGAAGCATAAGTAGAGATCTTTCTGTACTTCTAAAGCTCTTTCTGTTAGTGTTCGTAAAGCATAAATGGCATTGTGTGTTCCCTTTCCTTCAACAAATCCAAACTGTTCATCTGCTATTTCCATTTTTAACTTTTTCCTTGTTCTTCTCATAATGATTCTCAGAAGTAGCTTCGTTATGTGACATGAGAGGCTGATAGCCCGGTGGTCGTCACATTCCTTTGCATAACACTCTAATATATAATAACTAAATCGTATGGGCCATTTGGCCTGGGCTCTCTTGGGCTCTCATAAACAAAATACATTCATCCTTAATGGTGCCAGCAAACTGATTATCATATTCCTTTCCTGCAGCCATGTATCCCCTTCCCATAATCACACAACATCTCCAATTGTACCACTGCACTGAATATCACGTCGTATATCTCCCCCCCCCCCCCCTTGTGCCAACGCACTGCATATCAAGACATACATCTCTTTCCACACTGTGCCAGCGCACTGCATATCAAAACATAAATCTTCCTCCGTTGTGCCAACGCACTGCATATCAGGACCTAGCTCCATCCCTTGCTAATGCACCGAATATCCACAGGAATCAGCGGAATCTCCACATACGATAATAATGATACGAATCCACAGGAATCAGCACAATCTCCACATACAATAATAATGATATGAATCCACAGCACATGATATTGTTTCTCACAACATATTACATCCACAGATGTGAGGTCGGCATGGGGCTAACACAAACGAGATGAACTCAGCCCTTGCCATGCCTCTGGCTCGATAATCTCCTCCCGCCACGCGTTCTTCCTTATTTATAGGCCTTGCACTTCCGATCACGTGAACGGCGACACTTTACTCCCACGCAGTACACTCATGGGAATTCCGAGTGACCGTTCAAATATATATCGAGTGTCAGTCACTGTCCGTAATGAACCTTCTGTAGCCGTCATCCTTGATTTCCCTCGTTTTAATCTGACCCTTTCCCAATGTGTAAATATTTATAGAGTGAATGAGTTTTGTTATTACAAATCTTAAGGTATTCCTTAACCTGTGCACACTTTTGCCGGGTTTTTAAGTTTGTCAGACCCAGGATGTACAGTATTTTATAGCAGCTGTTGGTGTGTTTCTGATACATCCCAGTACGAACCTCATTCTGTACCATGCCCATGTTGGCAACTTGTGTTTTTGACAGAGTCAGCAACCCAAGAAAATCTATATTTATATCTCTACCTGTCATATTACAAAAACATTGCTAAATATCATAATGAAAAGAACCAGGCATAAAATTTAAAAATAAAACGGTAATTTCTGATGAACAGTGTGAATTTGTTGAAGGGAAAGAAACAAGCAATGTTATAAATATGATAAGAACGTTAATAGAAAAAGTAATAGAAGTACAGAAAATCTGTTTTTATTCTAAGGCATTCGATAATGTGAGACACCAGTACCTTTTGGAATGTTGGAAGACATAAATACCGATAACAAAGACGTCAGAATAAATTTTAAAATATGCAGTATACAGGAAGCAAGTGGCAGCAACTAAAGCAGAGAATAAAATAGAAAGATATCAGACAATCAAACAGGGCGTTATATAAGGATGTGTTATGTCATCTGATTTGTTCTCTCTTTATTGTGAAAACATCATGAGATCAATAATAGACATTCCAGTAATAACAATTGGAGGATATAATTTAAATAACTTGCGTTATGCAGATGATAAATAGCAGAAAATGAGAAAAAATCTGCAGGACATGTTGAATATTGTAGTAACAGTGAAAAGGAAAGGAGTTAGCCTGAACATCAAGAAAACATAGACAACAGTTATTTGCAAAAGGAAGTGCCCAGCAGTCTGTAACATGGCTACCAATGGAACAACACCGCAATAAGTGAACACATACCTGGGATCTTTGATAAGAGTTGATGAAAGATGTATCATAGAAATTAAAAGCAGAATATGCCAGGCAAAGTAGCATTACAATAAGTGAAAACCATCTTGTGCAACAAGTCATTGTCACTGAATATGAGAAAGAAAGTATCACAGTGTTTTACTGAACCTATTTTGCTATATGGATGTGAATTAATGACTACCGGCAGGCAAACGAATAAATCATTGGAGGCAACAGAGATGTGGTTCCTGAGAATAATAAGAAGAATGATGTTCCTATGGACAGCCAAGATAAGTAATGAGCTGTTTATGAGACAAGCTAACGAAAAAGATAGTATGATTAAAAAAAAAGATAAGGAAAAAAAGAAAATCATCAGTCTTGGAGCGTGTGATGAGAAGAGAGAAACTGGAAAATATCAACTGAAGGCATGAGAGGCAGAGGATGACCGAGGGGGACAATGTTAGAAGACCTGACATTGTGGCACGGAAAGGAATCAGCAAAAGAGTTACTCAGAAGAATCAAGGGCCGGGATTTGTGGAGGATTACGACCACCAAAGCCGCCCGGGATGGCACCTGATGATGATGGTGATAATGATGACTCAAGTGCTCAGTTTTTCAAGGAGAACACGAAATGATTTCAACGTAGCGTACTGGTCAGCAACAACAACAGCACGAAGTCCTAGAGACAGTCTCTTGTCAGACAACCCAGGTAGAACGTCTCAGAAATACATTGTACAGTCTGAACAAGGCTGGTTGTCGAACAACATTAATACATTTACTGAATGGATCAGGATGATGATGAATCAGTGGAGGCGAACAACATCAAATCGAATATCAAACTGTTCAGAACGACATGGAGGTAACCATCACATGTGGTTCAATCCAACAGCAACAAATGGAGCTACCAAGTGCCATGAAATATAAACTGAATGATGACATATTTATCTCCTTCATTCTGATGACAGGTACAAATAACAATACAAGGTCACATCCACAAAGCACAGAAACTTGGATCCTGCTTCGCTGATACATATCACCGACTGCCAAGTCCAGTCTCGCACTTTCCAAAGAATCACTCAAACCTTCCGAAGTTTTTTTGTGCAAACATTCCAGCAAGAAGTATGAATGCAATTGATCATTACTTCTTCTTCTTCTGCGTTCGAGGTTATTGGTCAATTCAGATCCTTATCCATGTCGACATGGCAAAGCCCGCAGTCCTCTCCAGATCCTGATAGGAGACCCAAAGCTTTCGCCCCAAGCTTGTGTCCTCTGGCCATGTCTCACGCCTCAGGTCTGCTTGGTTTGGGCACACTTCTAGAATATGTTCTTGAGTCTGGACTCCACTGCCACATGGACACTCTTCTGTGTGTGACATTTTGAGTCGCTGCAGGTGGCTCAGTAGTGTGCAGTGGCCTGTCCTTAGGCGAAAGAGGGTAGTTTGCTGTTGTCTTTGACCATTACAAATCCGGCAGTCAGTCATCCAACATTAATTTCCATGTGAGACACTGCAGGTTTCCTATGTGGCCGCACTGAGCTGCCACTACCAGCTTGGTACGCTGTCTGTTGCATCCGCTGGCTTTGATCTTTTTCAAACACCGGTAAGACATTTCTAATTGTCTTTTGTGCATTATTATTATAACCCGCTGACATTAACCACGCCCCCCTCTTCTGTCATGGCTGTAATGAATAGAAACAGCGCTTCTGGTGGTGTGAGGGGCAGACATCACACGCTGTCCATACCAGACAAGGTAGAACTTCTGAAAGAAAAAAAGACACCAAACCCAGCAGCGGGTGTGTCTGTGTGAAGCTGATGTGATTTATGTAGCACTGCCTCATCTAGTTTATAACAAAAAGAAACGGATAGAAAAGCTATATATACTCTAACCTTTACCGTTGTTTACATATGTTTCATTAAAATGTCACCTGATTTCCATCTAATTTTTCTTCTTTGTTTATAAACCTACATGTGCTGACTTACATGTTATTTTAAAGGTAGGATGAAGTGGTTAGCTGTTGGGTAAAGTGTAATCCAACACAGCCATCAGTAATCCGGGAAAATCATGTATCTGGCATCCAATAAATCCCGATGATGCCGGATTTGTGATGGTTAAGTGTATCTTGAGGATAATAACTCAAGGGCCATCACCATGTATGACCAGAAATGTACAACAGCCACTTACGGGAGTTACTTATTTTAACTGTATAAGGTTTTACACTCTGTTCAACACATATTCTGTTAGAAATATATACGTTAACAGGTGGTGCCGTGGTTTGTTCAGGCCTTAACCACAACAAACGTTTAATTAACCAAGTGACGACGTAGGTCTTTTGGTCATGTGACAGAGTTCTATTCAACTACGTGGTAAGGAGATGGGGTTTTTTTTTTAATTTGGGGGGGGGGGTGGAAGACTTTTGAAAAAGAACAGGCAGTCGTTTCTGTGACCACGATCTTGCGATGTAGTCAAAATATGTGGGATAGGAAACTACAAGGATGGTTTGTATTAATTCATTGAGTTGATACTGGATAAGATGCGTGGAAAGTGTACACAAGTTAGATGTCTGATGTGGGGATTTATGCGAGCTCTTTATCTACACAAGTGCTGTGGAATATATATATGAGATTTCGGACTTGGATTTAGGCTTGGGCATGTTTTCAATGTAGAGGATGTTCTTGATTCGAGGTCAAAGTCAAAGTGAAGTGTTCGTGTATTTGGATGTTGTATGTTGAGTTGCCATTACTTACAACATATGTCATCACACATATGCTCACTCACCACAAGATCACGCTGTGCACGTATTGGGGGCAAACGTATATAGTATTCAGTGTCCGCTTTGGACTAAGCGGTTGCTATTTCTATTATAGTCCAGTGCTCAATTTTCTTCCACGCAGTATATCTTATCTGTTAATATTTTTTTTGGCTTTGTCTTGATCCTTGGAGCATAATCCGATTTGACAATCAGTGATACATATCTGATATTTCAGTGTCACGGTTGGCTAATTATAGCCAAACAAGGCCCTGTCCTAAACTGCCTTTGGTACACTCAGTTACAGGCCTAGTTGGCTAACGGGGCAGGGATATGATCCTTGTGACGTTGGAGTCTGCTAAAGTCGTATTGCAGACTCCCTGCTCTTTAGTTCCATTCAGAGACTTAGAAATAGCCGCGCGCTCTCTCTCCTGCTCTTCTTTCTCTCTCTCTCTCTTTCTTTCTCTCTCCCTTTCTCTCTCTCTTGCGCTCGATCTTTCTCTCTTTCTCTTTCTATTTTTCTCTCTGTCTTTCTCCCCCCCTTTCTCTCTCTCTTTCTCTCTCTTTCTCTTTCTCTCTCTGTTTTTCTCTCTGTCTCTCTATCTCTCTGTCTCTTTCACTCTCTCTCTCTCTTTATCTTTCTCTCTCTTTCTCTCTTTATGACCTACCGTTCACTCAGAAACAAAGTTCAATACTTAATAAGACAAGAGAAAAAAATTATTTCAGGAATCTAATACAGAATAAATCAGACAGTAAATCAATTTGGAAAGCCATAAATACCCTATCAAATAAAAGAAAAGAATTTGATTCTCAAGCCATCAATCGTGCATACACTAGCGCACATATCAGTACACATTTCAGAGAAAAAATCAACGTTCTTAAATCATCAATATCAGCTCCTGTATGCGACTTACATGAACTACAAACATTCCTGGACAGCAGATGTACTGATTTTAAACAATTACACATTCCATTCTTAACAGTCAGTGAAGTTCACAGTTATCTCTTAACCTTAAAAAACAACAATACAGCTGGGCTTGATGATATTACTAATAAGATCTTACGTTATGCTGCACCTGTCATTTCACATACACTAACATATATTTACAACCAGTGCATAGCAAAATGCTATTTCCCTGAGGCTTTTAAAACTGCTAAGGTGTATCCTCGCTTTAAATCTAGCTCGTCATTATTAAAACCACTCGAAAAACACATACACAGAATAACTCTACGACACATGCAAGAGAACAATTTACTCATAGACAGTCAGTCAGGCTTTAGACCCAATCATTCCTGCCACACAGCTCTTAGCAAAATGACAGAAAACTGGTTAGTAAACATAAATGAAGACAGACTATGTGGTGCCATCTTTGTCGACTTTAAAAAGGCATTTGATATGATTGACCGCGATATTCTTGTAAGAAAAATAAAGACTTATAGACTGCACCCTGACCTAATAAAATTAATTGCATCGTTTCTTTCAGACAGACAACAGGTAGTATTCTTCAACAATTCTCTATCAAATTCTGCTAAAGTTGACACTGGTGTTCCGCAAGGTTCTATTCTAGGTCCGTTGCTCTTTGCTATCTATATCAATGATCTTCCACTTCATCTTAAACACTCTTCTTGTGACCTTTTTGCCGATGATTGCACAGTCTACACCAGTGACTACGACTGTGTTAATCTAGAATCAACTCTTCAGGTCGAGTTATACAATTTAATTGAATGGAGCAAAAATAATGGCATGATTATAAACACCGATAAAACAAAATCAATGCTCATAACAACGAGACAGAAACTACAAAATGCAACAAAAACAACACTTCGGCTCTGTACAGAAACATCACAGATAGAAAACGTTAGCGAGCACAAAACACTAGGTCTTATTATTGACCAACATCTGACCTGGAACTCTCATGTGCAAAGTCTAACAAAACTCATCGCACAAAAAGTATACCAATCAGCTAAAATTAAGCACTTCATAGATCAAGACACTAGGAAGACATACTACATAGCTCATATACAAACACATTTAGACTATTGCTCAACAGTTTGGGATTGTTGCTCAGTGTCAAATACAAAGAGGCTTTGCTCTCTCCAAAAGCGAGCAGTAAAGCTCATTATTGACAAAGATCAAGCACAAACAACTAATCATCACAAACGTATCAAAATACTACCCCTTAAGAACAGGTTCCTCTTCAACAAAGCCAAGTTAGTACATCAGATTCTTTCACGGCATGCCCCGCCTTATCTATGGAACCTGTTTAAATTTAGCCCAAAGTGCAGCCAACGCTTGAACAACATATGTCTTCCAAAACCTAGACTTGATCTTTACAAGAAAAGCTTTAGTTATTCTGCTGCTCATCTTTGGAATACCCTCCCATCCTATATAAAAAATATAAATTATACTCCTTCCTACAACTACAAGCTTTCCCAGTATCTATTTGATGTCGACTACATGCCTCCATGAATTATAAAACTTAAAAGTTACCTTAAGCTGCTCTTACAGACACCGAATACAATTAATTGTTTTCTGTATAGTCCAGAAAATTTTGTTTAGTAGATAGTCATTTATAATGTATGTAGTTACTTCTATACTGAGTGAATGTTTAAGAGTGAAACGTAAATGTTATATTTTATTTTATGTCTCTCAGCTTCAATGTTAGTTATGTTTGTTATATGAACAGCATATTTGTAGAATGTCTGGAATAGAGTGAAAGATGTATGATAAAGGGCAGAATGTCAGACGGGCCTGCGTGCCCAATTCTTAACCCTTTTGAAATAAAGATCAATCAATCAATCAATCTCTCTGTTTTTCTCTCTGTCTCTCTATCTCTCTGTCTCTCTCTCTCTCTCTCTTTCTCTCTCTCTTGCTCGCTCTCTTTCTACCAAACATCTTGATATTCTACCCCTCAAGAAAAGATTTCTTTTCAACAAGGTCAAGTTAATTCATAAAATTCTGTCGCACAATGCTCCACCCTATCTATGGCCGTTGTTCAAATCCAACCCAATACACAGACAACGCTTAAGCAATTGTATTCTATCAAAACCAAAGCTTGACATCAGCTGCCCACCTTTGGAATGCCCTACCAAATCATGTAAAACTTATAAGTAATATTCGTTTTTATAACTTTAAACTTTGTCAACATCTGTTTGATATGGACTATATGCCTCCCTAAGCATTGTCTGAAGTATTTTAAAGTATGGCTTGAGTTTTGAAAATTTTTATACTGCTTTTCTATAAATGTGTTAGTTTTGAATGAATGTAAGAATGCAAGTTTATTACATGTTGTTGCATCAATCAGAGTGTAGAGTGTATTGACATGAGATAAGTTTATTATTTATTTATTTATATAACGATTTAATTGTGTCTTCATGATTATAATGCTCATTAACAAATGCTGAATGACTGTGACTGAGTAAAAGCTGTATGATAAAGGGCAGAATGCTAGACGGGCCTGCGTGCCCAATTCTTAACCCTTTGAAAATAAAGTGTGTTCGTTCGTTCGTTCTCTCTCTCTCTCTTCTCTTGCTCTCTCTCCCTCTCCCTTTCTCTCTTGCTCTCTCTTTTACTCCGTGCGTATGTTTCTCTCTCTCTCTTTTCTTGCTCTATTTCTATCCCTTTCTCTCTTGCTCTCTCTCTTTCTTGCTCTGTGTGTGTGTGTGTCTGTGTGTCTCTCTCTCTATCTGGTCCAAGCCAATCAGACTGGTTGTCACTGATTTCCACAACCTTCTATCCGTTGCCTTTTCTTTAAGATGTGTGCTGGACCGTGCTCTGTGGCAGTCTTTTAGTCCATCATGTGTCTTATTTCTGTGTCTTCCTCTGTTTCTTTGCCCCTCTAATTTTCCTGTTGTCACTAGGTGTTCCATTTTGCCTCTTCTCAAAACACATCTAGGTTGTCATGTTCTGAATTTTGCCTTAAATTCTCTCTTTTGCCAAGCCTCACTTGAACATCTTCATTTGTTTTCTTAGCTGTCCATGGTCATCATCTTAGCCGGTGTCACACTCTCCCAGTACGACACAGTGCTGTACCTCAACATCTTCACTGCATCGGCTGTACAGAACAAGATGCTTGCAATTCCAAGGAGAAAGCATAAGAAGAGGAAGATGATGTTTCGATTCTTAGAAGTCCTTCAATTTTATTTACTTTCCTAGTATGTGGTCAGTTCAATGAGAGCATGAAGATCCTGAAAAAAATTAATCACATTAACATTATTAAAACTGTTAGTTCTAGACTGTTAATTCCTTTCCAAAAGATAAATAATGATATCAAGACAGGATACTCAGAACAAAGTAGATACACAAGGCCATCCACCGCCTTATTTATGACATTTTCTAAATGCTGGCGGATTAGTATATATACATATGCATATATGTATTTGTATTAATATTGCTTATTTATTGTTATTGTTGTTCAAGTAGTACTATGCATTTGCAGGAGACCACATGCATATGTTTATGTCTCTAGCAGTAGACATTTGTGGGAAATTATATGTGTGTGACTCCTCGTGAGACTATATGTGTGTGACTCCTCGTCGAGACTATATGTGTGTGACTCCTCGGTGAGACTATGTATGTATGACTCCTCGGTGAGACTGTATGTGTGTGACTCCTCGGTGAGACTATAAATGTGTGACTCCTCGGTGAGACTATATGTGTGTGACTCCTCGGTGAGACTATATGTGTGTGACTCCATGGTGAGACTATATGTGTGTGACTCCTCAGGGAGACTGAATTAAAGCAACGGAATTCCTGCATCGTGACCTCGCTTACTTTCCAGGTGCACAATTTCAGCCGCTTTAGCGACCCAGTTATTCAAGCACCTTTTTTCAATACAGGTGTAAGTGTTGATAGTGCACTGTTTCTCATGTCTAGGCGGCTGATTGTCGTGCAGGAGTCCGTGGTTCGAGTCCAAGGTAATTCTCTTTTTCTTTCTCTCATTCTAAAATGCTTTATCCATACTTTTTTTTTAGCTAGCCACAAAGTCAGTCAGTCATTTGCATGTTCCTTGCGGAACTTTGCCTCCCTAACAGCTCTTCTGTAGGCCTCTCGGCTGTAAGCAAGATCCCCTGCTGCTTATCAGTCCATATGCGGATTATCAACAATGTCTTGCAGCCATCTTCGCCTTGGTCTTCCTCTCTTTCTTTTTTCCCATTATGTATCCTTCAAAGACGGTCTTCCCTAAATTCTCACGACGTTTAATGTGTCCAAAATATTTAAGTTTTCTCTGTTTAATCCTCTTTACTAGCCAGCCTTCTTCAATATTAAGTTCTTGTAGTATACATACAACTCCTGGCTAAATCACTATATGGATACAGTGAGTTCCATACAATGAGGAACCCCCATATGAAGAATTTTAGGGTGGGGGAAGGGGGTGGTGAGAAACTGGGCCAATAGACTGAGACTCAAACTGCTGGAATATATTATATACATATTACTCGGTATACATGTCTTAAGTCAGATCATCCTGGAAAGGTAATAGTGAAAAAGGAAAAAAAACGTTGAGAAACATTGAGATAAACAAAATAAGGTCTTTTTCTGTGGAAGTTAAAACTTCTAATAAATGAAATCGCTTCTCTAACACATTTAGTTCCACAGGGAAGTGATCTGTTAGTGTGAGTGTGTGCGCTTTCAGTGTGCTCAGCTTTTATACGCGAGGTGCCCGCATCCACGTTTCTGTTCTCGATAGTCTGATCGCACAAGTTTTAAACATATCCAGTTTAGTACGTGAAATTAATCCTCCAAACGGGATGGAATCCTTCGCTTCTTTAATAATATCTACTAAATTTAAAAGCTGGAAATAAAACGAGGAGTAACAGATTGTTAGACCTTCATAATGTAAAGTTTTCTAATAAAGCGCAAAAAAGCAGACAGAGTGATCGATGTGTATCTAAAGATAAAATATTGCCTGGAGTGGTTTGTTAATACAATGGGCGGATCTAGCAAAAGGCTGCTAAGAATTTAATACAGTGTCGGTGCCCTTCAGCCAAGACACACAATCCACCGTCAACAAGATTGCAACCATTAATGAACCAGTCTGAAACAGTTCCTGAGCGATCAGTCACTAGAAGGCAGGATAATCGAGCTCTAAAGCATCTTGCAGGGCCGCAGAACTGAAGAATATTTTTGGTGGGTCTGTAGCAGTCTGTATACATAAAAAACCCTAAAGAATACAAGGTATGTCCGGTATGTAATGAGACCTATTTTATTCAGCCAATCAGCAGGGCCGGGGGCGGATTCTCCTGGCCTAAAGGTTAGTGCCGGATGTTAAGTAAAGGATCGATATCTCGTCATTTGGCTCTGAACTTTTACAGAGTGCGGATCGCTTGCGAAGTGGACATCTGTTTAAGTGTCGCGTAATGGTCAAAATGCAGAGAAGCGTCGAGCAGCGATAAAGTTTTTTGTTTAACTTGAAAGATCCGGGACCGAGACGCTTGGTATGGTACAGAAAGGCTACAGGAAGGATGCTTTATCTCAAGCACAAGTGTTTCGGTGGCACAAGACGTTCAGCGAAGGAAGAGAGAGCGTCGAGGATGAACAACGCACAAGGCGCCCATTAAATATACAAATCGAATATGAAATCGATGCTCATTGTCTTTTTTTCACTCTAAATGTGTTGTCCATAAGGAGTTCGTACCACCCGGACAAATGGTCAATACAGCATTTTACGAGGAAGTGCTTAAACCGCTGAAGAACAAAGTCGCGAGCATCCCTCGGAGATCGCCAACACCTGGGTTCTTCACCACGACAATTCACCGAGCCATGCATCGCTGCTAGTGAGAGAGTTTCTGGCGAAACAAACCGTGGCAGCGCTGTACCAACCTCCTTACAGCCCAGACTTGGCCATGGCTGACTTCTGTTTGTTTCTCCGCCTCAAATTAAGCTTGAAAGGCCTCCATTTTTGGACTGTTAATGACATGCAAGTTGCCGTGAAGAGCGTTTTGAAAGAAATCCCGGTTCAGAACCTCGAGGCAAGCTACGATGCGTGGCAGAACCGCCTGCAACGGTGTATTTATGCCCAAGGATGTTATTTCGAGGAATTTTAAGCATATCTTGAACAGATCGAATTTTTATGGAATCAGTCTCATTACGTACCGGACACACCGTGTACAATGTGTGCCCCTCATACTTGTACGTGTGATCTAGTAGTAGAAGAAAGTATGTTTGATGATTCATGCTGTACATAGTGACAGCTCATTGAGGAACAACCTGAAAACAAACGAACTCTTCACGTTGACTTTGACCGCGACTCAGGAATAAATTCTGCACTGAAGAACAGGTCCAAGCATAAGTCCAACTCCAAGAACTCAGAAAATATACCCTGTATTTAAAGACCTTGTGAGCCACTGAGGCTTGAATAGAATTGATGGTGGTGATAATGTAATGTCAATGTGATTTAGATATCAAGATTTAAGACAGTCTTAACAACAACAACAACAACAACAAAACCCATTCACGTCGAGGTCACAAGACATTTTAATTTCAGTAGAAAGTATTTTATTTTTAATCCTCCTCTTTAACAATATACATCTGTAGTAAAACTTTTTTATAAGAAGAAATGCATAAGGAAATTTTTATATTTTCGTTTAACCTTCTCATTGTTTCCAGCATCAAGTGGAACGAATTCAAGAACAATGCAGAGATAAGACATATGACTGAACAACAACCAGTCTCATGGGTGATCAGGAAAAGGAGATGGACATATGTTGGTCACATGATGAGAAGAAACAGTCAGAAAATCCCAAAACAAGCTATAAAGTGGAACACAACAGGCCAAAGAAACAGCGGCGGACCGCATGCAACTCTGAAGAGGACATTGTTAAGAGAGGTGAAATTAACAGGCATAATATCTCTTGATGAGGTTGAAAGACTCGCCGAAGACAGAAAAAATTGGCGAAGTACTTTGCGAACCCTGTGTGACGTTTAACGGCATGGGAAGGATATAAGATATAAGATAAGATTGTTTCCTTAAGTTTTAAAATATGCACTTCAGACAGACGGGAATTTGAGAAGTTTAGGAAAGAATCTATAGTATTCTATGTATGAGTTAGGAATTTCTTGCAGTGTACATTTCACATCATTCATGTTCATATAGGTCACTATTAGCATTACATGTTAATAGCCTGATAATCGATCAGTATCGGCTGAAGAATACGATTATCTTGTTTAACTCTTCATTTTACATAGGTCCCAAGACGTTGAGATTCTGAAATGTTGGTAGTAGAGATCAAGAGACTGTCATTCATGCGTACTAAGAGCCCACGTGACAGCCCCAATTTGATAGGTGGGTCTGTGAAAGGAGGTATTAAGAATAACTGTGTCTTTGTTGAGTTCCAGGATGGTGAAAGGATGACAGACAAATATGGGAGGCTCTCCCGGCTAAAGCATCCAATATGAGAGTGGAGATAGATGTGAGTACTTGGACATTTTCACTGCTGTTTAAGAGTGAGCACGGCGTGACTGACAGCTTAACAAGAACCTTTGATTCATAAAATCCAATAAAAGAAACACATGACTGGGCAAGAATATACTGAGTTCCTTGACCAGTCACACGTCCAGAGGCTTATACTGGTGCTTCTTCCAAGCCAGACGAGAGACAGGCTATTATCTTATATGCGTGCGTGTAATATACAAGAAATGTGACAAAATAGCATGTACTAGGTTCCCTCTACAGAGCGTAAACAGAGACCTATAATCAACTTAGAAGAACTGCTCTTCAATTTTTGCTAGCACGAGAGAGAGGAACAGAGACAGTCTGCCCCTAATATTTACTATGTTTGCTCCTGCTACTGATATGTTAATATCTAAGGGAAATAAACCATAAAATTCATTCCGAACCGGAGCTGAATTTGCCAAAATGTGCATTCGTTGCCAAAAAGTGCATTCGTTTCCCGTGCAGGCTCTCCAGCTTTGACAAGAACAAGCGCCGATGCTGACTTAGTTAAATAAACTCATTAAAACGCGCAAGGATAGAGCTCTAAAACTACAGATATCTTGATTTATAGTTTGTTGTGCATAATGAGATATTATATTGCGGGCATAAAAATCAATGATATTTTTTCTGTCTCACTTGTAGCCTCTAGGAGCCATTGACTTACGCTAGCAGGATGGTCGCTATGTTCAGCAACAGGATGGTTATGGAAGACATTAGGATAGTGATATAGTGATGGAGACCTACGGGTTTAACCAGTAGGGTCGTACTGTACGGGTCCAGCCAAGTGGATAACGATCTACAGGTTCAGCTAACAGGATTCTGATATACAGGGTCCAGCCAAGAGGATAGGATCTAGGGGTTCAGCCAAGAGAAGACTCAACTTCAAGATGTGGAATAATGACCTGGAGCCAACTGGCGACTTGAAATTTTTTAGTGAGTGGACGCGACTATTTTGCTAAAGCTCTGTATTGGTAAGACAACGCCTGCTTCAATAACATCATTCCGTGTGTACTGTCGGCCTACCTAATTTGAAATTACGGTTTGTTTAGTAAAACAAATACGGCAGCTGATATATATCAGTGAGGACAATTTGGAAAAGGTGGAGAGATTTGAATATCTTTGATCACTACTAACTAATAATGGAGATACAATGAGGGAAATTAAAAGGGGAACATATATCGCTCTTCAAAAAGTAAAACAACTAAAGAAGCTGTGGAGAGGAATAGACAGAACTACAAAAATACAATTTTTAACGGCATGCATCTTTCTCATCGCAACATATGCCTGTGAGACCTGGACACTTAACAAAACAGCTGAGAAACACATAAATGCCTTTGAATGTAAATGCTACAGAAGAGTTCTTCAAATATAATGGACACAAAAAATAACACATATATATGCACACTACAAGAACTTGATACTGAAGAAGATTGGCTAGTAAAGAGGATTAAACAGGAAAACTTAAATATTTTGGACATATTAAACGTCATGAGAATTTAGAGAAGACCGTATTGGAAGGATATATAATGGGAAAAAGAAAGAGAGGAAGACCAAGACGAAGATGGCTGCAAGACATCGTTGATAATCTGCGAATGTATACATCAGCAGCAGGGCATCTTGGTTACAACCGAGACGCCTACAGGAGAGCTGTTAGGAAGGCAAAGTTCCGCAAGGGACATGCACAATGACTGACTGGTCTGTTTAGATTTAAATTGCACGTGAATAGGCATTTCGTAAAAGCAAAACCTGGCATGCTCTAGGCAGAGTAATGACACCTAGAGCAAGAACAGTCTGTACATTAGGTAATGTGACTAAATTGGGAGCCATACAAGTGAAGGATTTGTATCACTGCCGTGCCAGTATTATCGTACTTGAGTTGTACAGAGAGAAAAATGTGAGGTTCAAGAGAGGTAATTCTGGTTGGGATTTGTGCAAAAACTTTAATAATACAGGAAGTTGTTTTCGAGCCTCCGCTATTATGAACATTTAACATAGTTTCAAGTCCAATGCTCAAACAATGGTTCTCCAACATTTAACATAGCTTCAAGTCCAGTGCTAAAACAATGGTTCTCCAACATTTAACATAGCTTCAAGTCCAGTGCTAAAACAATGGTTCTCCAACATTTAACATAGCTTCAAGTCCAGTGCTAAAACAATGGTTCTCCAACATTTAACATAGCTTCAAGTCCAGTGCTAAAACAATGGTTCTCCAACATTTAACATAGCTTCAAGTCCAGTGCTAAAACAATGGTTCTCCAACATTTAACATAGCTTCAAGTCCAGTGCTAAAACAATGGTTCTCCAACATTTAACATAGCTTCAAGTCCAGTGCTAAAACAATGGTTCTCCAACATTTAACATAGCTTCAAGTCCAGTGCTAAAACAATGGTTCTCGAACATTTTTTTTTCATTGTGGGTCCCTTTCCGGCCTGAGAAAATCAGTGGGACTCTCACAGAGACTGAAGTAATAAATAGAACCCGGACGATGTTGAGATTTTTAAAAATTGAGCTGATCATTTGCTGGTTCCACGAACCCCCCCCCCCCCCAAAAAAAAAAAAAACAAAACAAACAAACAAACAAACAAAAAAAACACTTCATTGGATTCTCCAGGTGTAGGGGGTTCCATAAACTCCAGATTAAGAGCCAGTAACAGACTTTTCCTCAATTCTAGAAATAGCGGCTTAAAGGTCATTTGTGAATCTTTCATTTTGTTATCTGCAATGTGTTGTATTTGTGAAGGCTTTATCTTTATTATTTTTTTACCAAAGATATTTCAGCCTGCTAATTTCCTTTCCCTGGTAATATTTCCATATGTTTATTACTTGCTACTCAAACTGAAATAAGTTACTTTTGCATGCTTTATTGCTTACAGTGGTAGTTGTATACAAGTATGTTAACCATCTCCACATATAGTGGATTGCTGTCTTTTCCCAGACGTTTTCCATCTTAGCTCAAATCTGTAACCAGACATTTTAGTTTTATAAATCATTCCGAGGTGCTTATGGATGAAGAGCTGTTATCAGCCTTTGTTGTCTACACTTATTTCTGTTGGGAATAATATTGTGTTCAATCAAAATGAATAAGTGGTTGCTGAATACTTGATGAAGTCGTAAATAAAGTATATGTTCTATTTTATTTATTCTTACTGTACTTTCTTCACTTGCAGAAGTCAAAATCCTGTGTGTACGCTGCAATAAATCACTTTTTGTAATTCTGATCTGGTAATCGAAACCAACAGTTATTTTTTTTAACAATTTGATTTACAGACTTGAGACTTGACTTGAGACTTGACTTGAGACTTGACTTGAAGCTGCTTGTGCGGACTTTTGACCTGCCATTAAGTATTTAAATGCGTCTCTGGCTTTATCTATTGGTTCTTTACCTTTCTGTTACTATTTAGGTATTCTACTCTATCTACTTCTATCCTTTTTTTCCACCGTATATTATCCTCATCTAATCCCTTTAAGTTCACCATTCTATAAAAGGCAAACTGTTCCACGCTACTTTATTCAGTCTAGCCACAAATCCTGGACCATTCATCAATGATTACACTTGTCAGAGTTTAGGGACAATGTCTCAGTCTCAGTGGCCACAAGATCGATATCTATACCAGCTCGGGGAAGCGGCAATTATCAGAGAGCAGAATAAGATATTAAAGGGGTTTAAAATCTTAGACCGAACAGTCTTCAGTGGGATATTGTTCGGTCGAGAAATGAAATGTACAGAAGAAGATTATCAGAAAAAAGATGGGTGGCTGAATTCTATTAATGTCTTTGAAGTTGTAAACTGACATGGGGCTATGTAAATCAGACAAGGCGTATGAATAAATTCTGGATATTGCTGTAATCCTATGTTTTATTCGGTGTAAATTTCGGTTACAGTGGACATCAATCTTACACTTGTTTATTACTTTAATGGCGCACATGGCCATCTGCTGTCTATCTATATCTTGATGTGGACCGTCTGTTTGTATCATCTCCGTCTTTCACTGTCGTTTTTTGTGCTCAACATAAATCTCGAGGTTTGACTTTCCTTGACTTTAATGCATTACAAAATATAACCGAGACAATTGCTGAATTATTCTATAGAATATATGCTGCTGTAGAGATGTGAATCTGAGACGCTGAACGAATAAAAAATGTGAACTTTATGAAACAACCATGATTTATTTCTCTCACAAGACACACTGATGTTTTATTAACTGAAAAAAAAACTTAAAGAAAATATTCAGCAATCATCTACACTTTAATCCAAGACATTTGAAAGCCAAAGTGAAGAAACTGAATTCTCATTTAAAAAAAAGTATTCTGAGAATGTCCAACCTAGGAAGATTTATACAGTGAAGGGACTGGACCTTGGCTAGCACTGAAATGTTTGGACTGCTCTAGAATTTTAGCTTTATCTGCGCTCATTGTATACGCTTAGCTATCTGGACAAGGAGACAGATGAATCTCGCCATTAGCAAGGGGTTTTTCGTGTATTTTTCTCTTTTTGCCTGGGTCAGATCTGAGATCTTAGATCTCTCTAGAGAGTGCAGGCTCACAGGAACTTAGACGAAGATTTAAATTTAATGAAAATGGCAAAAGACAACTATTGTCAGGATCTGAATGAAATAACAGCAATTATTGATGAAAGACGGTGGCGATGGTTGGGACATGTGTTCCGGATGACTGAAGACTCACTACCAAAAATAGCACTAAGATGAACACCACAGGGGAACAGAAGTAAGGGTAGGCCAAAAGAGACACGGAGAAGAACAACAGAGAGGATGTTGAGCAATAGAGGGCTCACTTTTTCTGGGCAAAAGCGGGAAAAAAGGCAAAAGACAAGCGTTTGTGGAAAACCCTTGCGGAAGCCCCATGTGCCTTGGGCACTTAAGGTCCAGAGAGAATGAATGAATGAATAAATGATCTTTATTTGTAAAGGGTAAAGAATTGGGCACGCAGGCCCATCTTACATTCTGCCCTTCATAACTCCATCTTTCATTCTTCCCACACACTCGATTTAATACAAGTATACAACTTATATTAGGAAAAAACATACCAAAAATAGTGTAATATTAAACTATTACATTCAAAGTAAAAGAGAAGAAGTAATTAACCTAATAAAATAGAGAGAATAAAATACAAACCTGTAAGTAGGGTAAGGAAATCCGGTTACTCTGGTAAACTGTAATAACTACAGATGATCAGAAAGCTTTTAATGCGAATATTTATTTTCAAAATTTAAAAATATGTTAAACAAATTAAGCCATACTGGCGATACAGTGTTAGGCCCGTATTTCCAAGACCATCGGCACATGAAAGTATGATGAAGTCAGTATCACGCATGGCCGCATTTACCTTCCCATCGTGCACAAATTTATAACTCCAGTAAAATAATGTTTATTGCAAAAGTTGCGACGTCAAATATCTGACATTATAAAAATTTAAAACTAAAACTCCACAATATCTTTTCTGACGTCTTGTATTATCATCTAGCATTACGTGTCAAGATTAAAGGTTTCTTGTTGGAGCATACAAGTATTACAATACGCATAGAAAAGAATGATGTTTACGGCGTCATCTAATGCAATTTGGAAAAATATTTTTACATATTTTTAACAATTGTTTATGTGTGCTTTAATGCATTTTTTTCATTCTCATAAATCTCGTTTTAGACATCAAGCACAACTGATGCACTGCTAATTTTTGTGGATGGTAAACGTTGTAGATAAATGCCAAACATACTGAAATATTTATGTCCCCATATTAGTTTTTTTCTTCTCATCAATTATTAATGAACATCATTCCAGGACAGCCACGGGCATCAGGTAAAAAAAATTGGAGCAACGAAAGATGTATAAAACTGTGAGGCCTGGGGAATTTTGAGCAAAGAGTTTGATATGAGCCCCTGGTGAGTTCTGAGCATAGAGTCTGATATGAGCTCCTGGTGAGCTCTGAGAAAAGAGTTTGATATGAGCTCCTGGTGAGCTCTGAGCAAAGAGTCTGATATGAGCCCCTGGTGAGTTCTGAGCAAAGAGTCTGATATGAGCCCCTGGTGAGCTCTGAGCAAAGAGTTTGATATGAGCCCCTGGTGAGTTGTGAGCAAAGAGTTTGATATGAGCCCCTGGTGAGTTGTGAGCAAAGAGTCTGATATGAGCCCTTGGTGAGCTCTGAGCAAAGAATCTGATATGAGCCCCTGGTGAGTTGTGAGCAAAGAGTTTAATATGAGCTCCTGGTGAGTTGTGAGCAAAGAGTCTGATATGAGCGACTGGGGAGTTCTGAGCAAAGAGTCTGCTATGAGCCTTTGGTGAGTTCTGAGCAAAGAGTCTCATATGAGGCCCAGGTGAGTTCTGAGTGAAGAGTCTGATATGGGCTCCAGGTGAGTTCTGAGCAAAGAGTCCGATATAAGCGACTGGGGAGTTCTGAGCAAAGAGTTTGATTTTAGCTCCTTGGGAGTTCTGAGCAAAGTGTCTGATATGAGCGACTGGGGAGTTCTGATCAAAGTGTCTGATATGAGCCCCTGGGGAATTCTGATCAAAGAGTGATATGAGTCACTGGTGAGTTCTGATCTAAGAGTCTGATATGAGTCAATGGGGGTTCTGATCAAAGAGTCTGATATGAGCGACTGGGGAGTTCTGTGCAAAGAGTCTGATATGGGCAACTGGGGAGTTCTGATCAAAGAGTCTGATATGAGTCACTGGGGAGTTCTAATCAAAGAGTCTGATATGCGTTACTGGAGAGTTCTGAGGAAAGATTCTGATATGAGTCACTGGGGAGTTCTGATGAAAGATTCTGATATGCGTCACTGGGGAGTTCTGATCAAAGATTCTGATATGAGTCACTGGGGAGTTCTGATCAAAAATTCTGATATGAGTCACTGGGGAGTTCTGATCAAAAATTCTTATATGAGTCACTGGGGAGTTCTGAGGAAAGATTCTGATATGAGTCAATGGGGAGTTCTGAGGAAAGATTCTGATATGAGTCCCTGAGGCGTTCTGAGTAATGGAAACACCGAGGGTAGATAAGTTTTGTGTCCGAGACTGTTCTGACGAATTGGCCCCTATACTTCACTTTCTGTCTACTCGGCACTCATATCAAACTCTGCTCAGAATTCCCCAGAGACTCATAGTAGACTCTTTGCTCAGAATTCCCCAGAGACTCATAGTAGACTCTTTGCTCAGAATTCCCCAGAGACTCATAGTAGACTCTTTGCTCAGAATTCCCCAGAGACTCATAGTAGACTCTTTGCTCAGAATTCCCCAGAGACTCATAGTAGACTCTTTGCTCAGAATTCCCCAGAGACTCATAGAAGACTCTTTGCTCAGAATTCCCCAGAGACTCATAGTAGACTCTTTGCTCAGAATTCCCCAGAGACTCATAGTAGACTCTTTGCTCAGAATTCCCCAGAGACTCATAGCAGACTCTTTGCTCAGAATTCCCCAGAGACTCATAGTAGACTCTTTGCTCAGAACTCACCAGAGACTCATAGCAGACTCTTTGCTCAGAATTCCCCAGAGACTCATAGTAGACTCTTTGCTCAGAATTCCCCAGAGACTCATAGCAGACTCTTTGCTCAGAACTCACCAGAGGCTCACAGCAGACTCTTTGCTCAGAACTCACCAGAGACTCATAGCAGACTCTTTGCTCAGAACTCCTCAAGGACTCATATCAGACTCTTTTTGATCGAACTCCCTAAGGACTCATATCATAGAACGTTATGTTACTCTGACCTGGTAAAAATCTTACAGAATGTAGTATTCTAAGTGGTAGTGGAGCCTGTCGAGCAGTTAACTTGCAGGATCTGATTCTGACATTCAAGAAATCTACCTTCAGCTCATTGTACTTTGTGCTAGGTGACACAGTTACCGAGAATGTTGAAATGATCTTATGGTGGCAGTTAGAGATAGATAGATCACCATCATCATCGATAGATCACCATCATCATCGTCATTATTATCATCATAATCATCATCAGTATTGTCCAATTATAAAAGTAGTGCAAAAACGAGACTGTCGTTTATCATCTTATTACTTCTTGGTAAACAGTTCAGTAATTAAGATAAAGCATCCCACAGAGACCACATTAGAAAGAAAAAAGATAAAGCATACTACAGAGACCACATTAGAAACCAAGAAGATAAAGCATACTACAGAGACCACACTAGAACGCAAGAAGATCAAACATACTACACAGACCACATTAGAAACCAAGAAGATAAAGTATGCTATAGAGACCACACTAGAAAGCAAGAAGTTAAAGCATACTACAGAGACCACACTAGAACGCAAGAAGATAAAACATACTACAGAGACCACATTAGAAACAAAGAAGATAAAACACACTACAGAGACCACACTAGAAAGTAGAGGATGAAACACACTACAGAGACCACACTAGAAAGTAGAGGATGAAACATACTACAGAGACCATATTAGAAAGCAAGAAGATAAAACATACTGCAGAGACCACATTAGAAAGCAAGAAGATAAAGCATAATACAGAATGAATGAATAATATTTATTTTTAAAGTGTAAAGAATTGGGCACGCAGGCCCGTCTTACATTCTGCCTTCATCACTCCATCTTTTATTCTTCCCACACACTTGATTTAATACAAATATACAACTTAAATTAGGAAAAAGCATATCAAAAGATTGTAAGATTTAACTATTACATTGACAGTAAAAGAGAAAAAGTAATTAACCTAATAAAATAGCTCTCACGCACACATACACACAGACAAATATCATCATCATCAGGTGCCGTGCCGACTGGCGTTGGCTATTATGTTTTTTCAGATTACACGATCCTTCATGCATGCCATCAGTTCAGTTAGTGATCTCCTCTCACACCATCCCGTCAGACTGTCCAGTATCATTTCTCTTGGTCTTCCTCTTGATCTTCTTCCTTCTATTTTTCCTGTTGTTATAATATTTTCAATGCCCCCTCTTCTCATTGCATGTCCTATGAAAGTACATTGTCTCTCTCTTGTCTTTTTGACAAGGTTTTTGTCTCTCCAGCTCTTCTCATACATTCTTCATTAGTTATTTTTGCCGTCCAGGGGATTCGCAACATTCTTCTAATAAACCACATTTCTGCTGCTTCCAATGATTTTTGTGCAGACTTGCCTATTGTCCATGATTCACTTCCATATAACAAGATAGGTTCAATATAGCATTTTAGAACTCGTTTTATAACATTTATTGATAAGGATGTGTTAGCTAATATGTTTCTTATTCTTTGAAATGCAGTCTTTGGTTGGCCTGTTCTGTTCCTAATTTCTGTTCTGAATTTCCCATCTGAAGTTATTACTACTCCAAGGTATTTGAATTTCTGCACCTGCTTTAGAATAGTTCCATTTAATTTTATACTGCATGCTGGTGGATTCTTTTTCTTAGATATAACCATAGTCTCTGTCTTTTTTATGTTCAAAGTAAAGCCTTTCTGTTCACTTTCTTTGGCTACTTTATCCAAGAGATTTTGCAGGTCTTGTTGGTTCTCAGCTATCAGTACTGTGTCATCAGCATACCGAAGGTTGTTAATATTGTATCCTCCAATTTTTATGCCTGGTTCTGTGATGATTGTTCTTAGAATATTCTCGCTGTACGGAGAAAAAAGGTCTGGAGATAGTACACATCCTTGTCGCACCCCTTGTTTTATAGTTTGATATTTTCCAATTCTATTTTCAACTCGAATTGCTGCTTCTTGCTGCCAGTATAGATGTTTTACAGTCCTCCGGTCTTTGCCTTCTATATTGATGTCTTCAAGCATTTTAATAATTTCAGACATATACATAAACAAAAATACATTGTAAATACAGATCTTCTAAATATGTTTTTTTAACAAACATTAAAATAATTTATAACAGTATCTAACAAGTTATTTTTTAAACTATGTCATTTTAGTACTTGATGGTTGGCGAGTCACGTGTTGAGAGAGTGCTGGTTATTCTATGGAGACATATAATTACAAGCAAGTAAATAATGAAACAGATTTGAGTTAAAGGATGAAGTATTACCAATGGATTTTAAATGGTAGGTGAGGGTGTTCCAGAACTGTACTGCAGAGTATGCAAGACTTTTCTTGTACATATCAATCCTGGGTTTAGGAAGAAGACAGTTTTTTAAACGCTGGCTATGTTTAGTGTTATACGTAAACAGTGGCCACAAGTAAGGCGGAGCACAGTTGTCTACAGAGACAACACTAGAAGGCAAGAAGATAAAGCATACTACAGATACCACATTAGAAAATAAGAAGATAAAGCATATTACACAGATAGCACTAGAAAGCAAGAAGATAAAGCATACTACAGAGACCACATTAGAAATCAAGAAGATAAAATATACTACAGAGACCACATTAGAAAGCAAGAAGATAAAATATACTACAGAGACCACATTAGAAAGCAAGAAGATAAAATATACTACAGAGACCACATTAGAAAGCAAGAAGATAAAATATACTACAGAGACCACATTAGAAATCAAGAAGATAAAATATACTACAGAGACCACATTAGAAATCAAGAAGATAAAATATACTACAGAGACCACATTAGAAATCAAGAAGATAAAATATACTACAGAGACCACATTAGAAAGCAAGAAGATAAAACATACTACACAGACCACACTAGAAAGCAAGAAGATAAAACATATTACAGAGACCACATTAGAAAATAAGAAGATAAAGCATATTACAGAGATAGCACTAGAAAGCAAGAAGATAAAGCATACTACAGAGACCACATTAGAAATCAAGAAGATAAAATATACTACAGAGACCACATTAGAAAGCAAGAAGATAAAACATACTACACAGACCACACTAGAAAGCAAGAAGATAAAATACACTGCGGGGACCACACTAGAAAGCAAGAAGATAAAATACACTGCGGGGACCACACTAGAAAGCAAGAAGATAAAATACACTGCGGGGACCACACTAGAAAGCAAGAAGATAAAATACACTGCGGGGATCACACTGAAGAGCACGAATTCCTTTTGAAACGGTTTTAAAATGGCAGAGGGATAAGTAGTTTTTTTTTCTCTGTAAACTTTTAAAAGTTCGCTGGTATCAATAATTTTCTACTATTTTTTTAAAGGCATCTTAGACAAATAGTTTTTGGGATTACAGTTTCTCTTTCACCACTAACTCAATTTTAATAAAAAAGAAATTACTTAAGTCATAAAGTCTGCATATTGCTGTTGCATTATATATGTATTCCAAACATATTTTAAGCTGCAATACCATAAAAATAAGCAAACAAGACACATTAGAAGAACAATACAAGTACGAAAACTGGCTTCTCAGCTCCATCATCACAAGCGATTCTTTCTTCTCCAAACTGAATGGTTTAGGGGAGAACAATAACAGAGTGTATGGTTGCTGACAAACAATAACAGAGGGTATGGTTGCTGGTAGACAATAACAGAGGGTACGGTTGCTGGTAGACAATAACAGAGGGTACGGTTGCTGACAAATAATAACAGAGGGTATGGTTGCTGACAAATAATAACAGAGGGTATGGTTGCTGACAAATAATAACAGAGGGTATGGTTGCTGGCAAATAATAACAGAGGGTATGGTTGCTGGTAGACAATAACAGAGGGTACGGTTGCTGGTAGACAATAACAGAGGGTACGGTTGCTGACAAATAATAACAGAGGGTATGGTTGCTGACAAATAATAACAGAGGGTATGGTTGCTGACAAATAATAACAGAGGGTATGGTTGCTGGCAAATAATAACAGAGGGTATGGTTGCTGGCAGACAATAACAGAAGGTATGGTTACTGACAAATAATAATAGAGGGTATGGTTGCTGACAAATAATAACAGAGGGTATGGTTGCTGACAAAAATTAACAGAGGGTATGGTTGCTGATAAACAATAACAGAGGGTATGGTTGCTGGCAGACAATAACAGAGGGTATGGTTGCTGACAAAAATTAACAGAGGGTATGGTTGCTGATAAACAATAACAGAGGGTATGGTTGCTGGCAAACAATAACAGAAGGCTCTCCAGGATATGATAGTGTCAGGAAATAGCAACAACTCTAAATACCACCATCACTGAGACAAGTTACTGGGTTAGACGATGAGACTTTAATTAGATTTTGCTTGTGGAGGTCAACGTCCAGACCAGGCCAGACAAGGCCAGGCCATAAATAAGTAAAATCCCCGTTTCCATGCCATTAAGGCACACTGAGGATACGGTCAGTCAGTCATTTGTATGTCCCTTGCGGAACTTTGGCTCCATGACGGCTCTCCTGTAGGCATCTCGGTTGTATGCAAGATGCCTTCTGCTGATGTGTCCATTCGCAGAATATCAACGATGTCTTGCAGCCATCTTCGCCTTGGTATTCCTCTCGCAGCTGACGAAGGATATGTTATTGGGAAATTTAGCATAGGACATAGAAATGAGGCAGGTGACAATCTAATGGCAATTTGCATGGAAAATGAGCTAATGATTGATAACACACTTTTTAAACAACATCCAAGAAGATTTTACACATGGACATCACCTGATGGGACAACCAATAATCAAATAGATTACTTTTTAGTGCAAAGAAGGTGGAGATCACGTATAACTTCAGCAAAATCTTTACCAGTTGCTGATTGTGACACGGACCATGAGTTATTAATAGCAGACATGAAGATAAAGATTAAAAATACAGTTATGGGATAAAGACCACTCAGTTTTGATCTTATAAAAAATACCAGATTACATGCACAAACGAGACCAAACAAAATGTCTCGCTTGTGCATGTGATCCTCGAAAAAGGCTCACGCCGAAATATCGAATGTTGTATGTTTTTCATTTATACATTCTCATACTTTCTATTCGTTTTTTCTCACTTTACTCACTCCCTCCCTCACTTTGTAAAACTGCACCATACACCTCTATCTACCATTTTTATTTTAACCAGTTTTACTGCAGTCGCCATCACCTTTATCTGATTTATTATTGGAGGAGAAAGAACCCGAGCCGACAATTGAAGAAGTTTTATAGGCAATAAAGAATCTGAAAAATGGTAGATCACCAGGGTGTGATGAGATAACAGCTGAACTTATTAAGGTAGGAGGAAAGGAATGTGCAGCAATCTATCATGCGCTATGTAAAAAGATATGACATTCAAGTATTTGGCCAAAGGAATGGAAAAGAACTGTATTCATACCACTGCTTAAAAAAAGGGTAACCTGAAATTAGGCACAAACTACAGAACTGTTGCCCTGATTAGTCATGCCAGTAAAAATCTATTTAAAATCATAATAGGTAGACTTCGTGAGAAAATATAAGATGAGGTCAATAAAGTCCAAGCTGGTTTTAGACAAAGAAGATGATCAAGTGATAATATATTAAATATAAGATTAATAATAGAGAATTACAGAGAATTTACTATGAATCTATATTTATATTTTATAGACTATTCAAAGGCATTTGATTGTGTACATCACCAGAAACTTTGGGAAGTAATGGAAAAAAATGAGATTTCAAACAACTTCAATTAAATTTATATCACTGATGTATTTAGACCAACAAGCAGCAGTAAGAATAAATGGTGAAACAACAACTTGGTTTGACATAAAACAAGGAGTCCGACAGGAGTGCATATTACTTACTTATTTAAATTGTATACTGAAAATTTAATGACGAATGTTAGAGAAGATTAGATAAAGAATAATACGATGCCATAACAATTGGTGGTTATGAAATACCAGAGATTAGATATGCTGATGACACGGTATTACTATCCACAACACAAAAATGAATGGAAAACCTAATTATGTCAGTTCGTAAGAATAGTGAAGAACAAAACCTCTATCTTAAAGCGAAGAAAACTAAATTGATGACAACTGACAAAACACATAAGACAGCTGAAATATGTATCAATGAGGAAAAACTGGAAGAAGTGGACTGTTTTGAATATATTGGATCACTGCTAACTAATAATGGAGATACAATGAGGGAAATTAAAAAGGAGGACATCTATCGCTATTCAAAAAGTAAAACAACTATAGAATCTGTGGAGAAGAACAGACAGAACTGGAGAAATAAGATTTTTAAGGGCATGTATTTTCCCCATTCCAAGATATGCCTGTGAGACCTGGACACTTAATAAAACAGCTGAGACATACTTAAATGCCATTGAATGTAAATGCTAAAGAAGAGTTTTTCAAATATCATGGACAAAAACAAGAACAAAGATATCCATACTACAAAAACGTAATATTGAAGAAGGCTGGCTAGTAGAGAGGATGAAGCAAAGAAAACTTAAATATTTTGGACACATTAAACATCATGATAATCTAGGGAAGACCGTCTTGGAAAGGTACATCATGGGAAAAAGAAAGAGAGGAAAACCAAAGTAAAGATGGCTGCAAGTCATCGTTGATATTCTGCAAATGGATGCTTCAGCAGCAGGGAATCTTGCTCACAACCGAGAGGCCTACAGGAGTGCTGTTAGGGAGCCAAAATTCCGCAAGGGACATGCAAATGACTAATTGACTAACTGAGTGTTACAGAATGTTATTTATTCTGTTACAGATTTTTTGGTGAGAAACCCTGTTGTTGTGGTCAAACAGTTATAGACCACAACTCACCTGTTTATGCTAGCACGGAGAAAGTATCTCCGTGTTCCGAGTGAGAACTCAGTCACGTGGATTTGATGGGCGGGATGTATGAGTGAGAGAGTTTTTCGTCTGAATGTTGTAGAGACAAGTCGTGTGTGAGTTTTCTCAGGAGATGACTTCTGTTAGGTCTTGGTTCGTCATTGTAAGTTTTTTAATTGATTGTGTTTGTTAGAACAAATGTGTATTTAGGTAAGAATAAAGGTTTTGCTAGTTGACTGTCCTTTTTAGGACAAAAATGTGATTCTTTGTTGGAAGGCTGTGTCTGGAGTTTTTCAGTATATATGACATTAGTATATTGTTTTAGTGTTGTATGCTAGTGAGGGTCCCTTTTAATGTTGTATGCTAGTGAGGGTTCCATGCCGATACTAATCGCCTGGAACGTTTTTTCTATCCTGTTGGTAATTATTTCCATCAGTTTGCACACCACATTCATTGGCAACACGCATTTAACAAATGGGAATTCATCATTAAAAATGTATTCATGAAACTGGTCACGTTCGTGTACAGAAATGTAGTGGTTGTTGTCCTGCGTTTTCGTGTGTCACACGGTGTATAACAGTGTGACGTCTGTTGTGTCACCTGTGTGGGAGTCAGGTAAATCCGATCTGTAAATAGTGACGTTAGTAATAGTGAATGAAGAATATTCACACACACACACATCACACACACACATAATAGCACATTCAGTACAGTGTGTGGACACAACACGTGTGTGCTCAGTAATACACTAATACAAATATTAGTTTATTAGAAGGACCCCTTGGTCTTTTTTTATGTGTATCAGAAAAAATACATCAGCAGCACGCCATCTTGCTCACAAACGAGAGGCCTACAGGAGAGCTGTTATGGAGGCAAAGTTCCGCAAGGAACATGCAAATGAATGAATGAATGAATGAATCAGAAAAAAAAATCCCCACTACTGGGATTTGAACCTGGTACCACCGAATTAGTAGATAGAGCGCCTAACCATTCAGCCAACCAGGCCATAGCAGCATCTTAAACTTCACATTTAAAAAATGCGAAAGAATTAAAATAAACGCTGAAGAACACAACAAAATGGCCACATAAGGAAGTATGTAACTTAGAATCTGTAGAAAATCTTCGTATTAAAAATGGTTAACTGGTAATTGGAATGCGTGTTGGAAAGAATGTCACTGGTATTCTTGACTGAATGTCAGCTTAAACGAAGGAGAGTTCTAGGAGACTGCTGTGTCTTAAGTGTGTAGGGTACTTTAATGTGGTTCTACTGATCTAGACTCTAAGACAAGCACAGTAAAGACAGATATAAACGTTTGATGAGAAGGTAAATGAAAACAATTATTTTATATCCCTACAAAAAAAAATCAAATGATAAATGAAAAAAGCAAGAAAAATTATTTTTAAAATATAATGTTTTCTGCAAGGAATCGGTGAAAAACACACAAATAAAATCATTTAAAATATGATCTAATATTTCCGCAAATCTCTTCTTAAAAGTCAGTTCTGAAACGGATACATGTTTGCTGAAGTGAAACTTGCCGAGCAATGTATTGCTGTGCACAGTCTATCAGAAAGAAAGTTAGAATTGCAAAAGCAGCATCGATCTTCAAGAACCTTGAGAATATATGGCATTCAAAAGTTATAAGCACAAAAACCATGTTAAGATTATTCAATTCAAATGTAATATCCACCTTCATTTATGCATGCGAAAGCTGGAAAACAACTAAAGAAATAGACAAGAAATTAGACGCTTTTGAAAACTAATGCCCAAGAAGTATACTCGGCTTCAAGCGGAACGAATTCAAGAACAGACAATGACTGAACAACAACTAGTCTCATCTGTGATCAGGAAAAGGAGATGGACATATGTTGGTCAAGTTATGAGAAGAAACACTGATAGAATCCCAAAACAAGCTATCAAGTGGGCCACAACAGCCAAAGAAAAAGAGGCAGACCAAGTGAAACTCTAAAGAGGACATTGTTAAGAGAGGCCAAATTAATAGGCATAAAATCCCTTGATGGGGTTGAAAGGCTCGCCTGAAGACAGGAAAAATTGGCGAACTACCTTGCGAGCCCTATGTGACGTTTAACGGCTCGGGAAGGATATAATATATAAGTTAAGAAAGTCTGTCAAGACTGATTCTGTTAATATTGGATTGGCATATAAAACTGAATATTATAATGGTTTTTAATAACACCTCAAAGTAAGCCCAAAAAATTGCTTCTTAATCTAAAGATCTAATTCTTGTGAACATTCAGCATGAAGTGTCCGTCATTCCAGATGATGGCATGTGGTAATGTCGCCTGTAGTCTCATCTTTCTCTTGTCTTTTATTTTATTCTTTGCGTTTTTCTTTCTCTGATGTACTGTCATCTGTTACAAAAATGTATGTTATTTGATAGAGTGACAGGTCAAAGCCTCGCCCGACAAAACAGCATAGACAAAATAGTGCACAACAAAACAGTACAGACAAAATAGTACACAGCAAAACAGTACAGACAAAATAGTGCACAACAAAACAGTACAGACAAAATAGTGCACAACAAAACAGTACAGACAAAATAGTGCACAACAAAACAGTACAGATAAAATAGTGCACAACAAAACACTACAGACAAAATAGTGCACAACAAAACACTACAGACAAAATAGTGCACAACAAAACACTACAGACAAAATAGTGCACAACGATACAGCGCCCAACGAAACAGCACAGACAAAATAGTGCACAACAAAACACTACAGACAAAATAGTGCACAACAAAGCACTACAGACAAAATAGTGCACAACAAAACACTACAGACAAAATAGTGCACAACAAAACACTACAGACAAAATAGTTCACAACAAAACACTACAGACAAAATAGTGCACAACAAAACACTACAGACAAAATAGTGCACAACAAAACAGTACAAACAAAATAGTTCACAACAAAACACTACAGACAAAATAGTTCACAACAAAACACTACAGACAAAATAGTGCACAACAAAACACTACAGACAAAATAGTGCACAACAAGACAGTACAAACAAAATAGTGCACAACAAAACAGCGCCCGACGAAACAGCACAGGCGAAATAGCAAGTAACCGGCAGAAAGGCTTTCTGTCATTATATTAAAGTGAAATTATCTGCATTGTGCCCTCATGTCATATTCAACATTTACAAAACGGACAGGACCGTCACGAAATTCCCTTTGGGCGCCAGATATGGTCGGAAAAGAAACAACAAAGCTCAAACATACTTGGACTCAACAGACGGCGT
This sequence comes from Achatina immaculata, assembly GCA_009760885.1. Lineage (NCBI taxonomy): Eukaryota > Metazoa > Mollusca > Gastropoda > Stylommatophora > Achatinidae > Lissachatina > Lissachatina immaculata. The sequence continues at coordinate 2,047,124 of CM019720.1, forward strand.
GAAATGTGTAAGGAAAACACAACGTTGACTGAATTATTACTTGGAACTGCTCACAATCAAGAAATCTAATCACCAGGTCTAATCACGCTGTGTAACACGGAATGCGTGCGAAACTTAGATACATTTTTGTATATTTCTGTCTATCTGTATTTTCCCCCATAGATGTAAATAAACTTATCTTGGGGTCAGTTTGTGGCGTACTATTAAGGGTATGTTGTCTTCACTATCTTGCCGTTCACTTTATTTTATTACACATTAGGGATTCACCCTAAATAGCAAGAAAACAGTCAAAGCGGTTATATCAAGAAAACAGAACATATCTAAATACAATTTTAAAGTAGAAACAGTGGTTATATCAAGAAAACAGAACATATCTAAATACAATTTTAAAGTAGAAACATTGGTTATATCACCAAAACAGAACATATCTAAATGCAATGTTAAAGTAGAAACAGTGGTTATATCAAGAAAACAGAACATATCTAAATGCAATGTTAAAGTAGAAACAGTGGTTATATCACCAAAACAGAACATATCTAAATGCAATGTTAAAGTAGAAACAGTGGTTATATCAAGAAAACAGAACATATCTAAATGCAATTTTAAAGTAGAAACATTGGTTATATCACCAAAACAGAACATATCTAAATGCAATGTTAAAGTAGAAACAGTGGTTATATCAAGAAAACAACATATCTAAATGCAATTTTAAAGTAGAAACAGTGGTTATATCAAGAAAACAGAACATATCTAAAGCAATGTTAAAATGCAAGGAACAAACCTGAGACAAGGGCATACTTTTAAATATCTGGGCAGTCAAGCAACATCAGGTGGGAAATGCACATCTGAAATCAATAATAGAAAATGCCAAGTCAAAACAGCTTTCACACAAATGAGATGCGTCTTTTGCAGCATTTCTGTCGCTGAATGTTTTAAAGAGAGTTCTAAAATTCTATACTGAACCAGGCCTATTCTATGGAAGTACGTCACAGGCAGTCAAAAGATCCATGCAAGGTTACTAGAGGCAACAGAGATTTGGTTTTCCTGGAACAATGTTAAGACTACCATGGACAGCTGAGATGATAAACAAGAATGTCAAACAAAAGCAAATGTAGAAAAAGAACCTAAATGAATACACAAGAAAACGACTGTCGTCTTAAGCGGAGAGAACGGCTTGAAAACATCATATGAAGAGACAACACAAATAGGAAAGATTTGTTGTACATTATTTTGTTGTGCGCGGTTGTGTGGCGGTGCCACGTCATAAACTCATTTTTATTGGAATCGTTTTCTCGATTATTGCACAAGGGTCAGAAAAGTAAGAAGGGGAAGATAATAAAGAACAGAAAATTGCCAGAGATACAACAAGCAACAATTTCGGTGTGGCAGGTTTGTGTGTTTGAACACAAGGAAGACCTAGACTTAAACTTAAACGAGAAAAGCCTAGACTTACATGGAGAAGAGAAATTATGACAGTGTTATGAGACAAGGGATACACATGGAAGGAAGCCGAGAATAAATCCAAGAACAGGGATGACTGGAGAGCCTTTATCCGTGGCCTGTGCTCTCAGGGGAGTGAAAGGCGCTGATGATGATGATGATGATGAAAATTTGTGTGCTGCTTCAAGAAAAATGAAGAAAGAAAAGAAGAAAAAAAATAGAACAAGTAGCGAGAATCAGGATCGTTAATGATTTCCGTTCATCATCATTTTCCTTAGCCGAACTTTGGATGCGAGAAAGTCAGTTCATTTCTGAGACAGAATTCTTGGAAACTGAAACAAGAATCGTCTCTCACGTCATTTTCCGCTAGAGCTAGCCCGTAATATGCTGGTTAGCCTCGTTCTTGAGACATTTAACACATGACTTCCCACACATGTTCTTTGTCTAAACATGCACTTTGATGTGATCTTAACATCCGAATGTTGGCAGACAAAAATCCTAACGTCTGAGATATGAACCAAAGTAACGTTCTTCTTTTGTTTTGTTCCTTTTTAAATTCTTTTTAGGTGAAATTTATTGGAAATTATGTCATTCAGGCACCAGTCAGTCAGTGATTCTTCGTGCGTGTGTTTGTGTGTGTGTGAGAGAGAGAGAGAGAGAGAGAGAGAGAGAGAGAGATGGAAGATCGTTTTATACTAAACTGAATTAGAAGGCGCCAGTTTTAACGAAACATCGAAAGCATCCCGTGTTTGTGATTAATTTCTTGCCTAACACAAAGAAAAAAATATTACCTTGGCAACAAGACGGAGCTGTACGTGATTATTTCGCTTTCCGGTAAAACTTAAAGGAAAGTAACTAATTTTCATAAAAGAGTCGTAAAATCTAACACATCTTGAATGATTAATTAATTACATTCTGTAGGGCTTCCCTCTATAGCATTCGTCTGTAACGGACGCCATGATGTTGATTTTGTAGCCAATTCACTGATTCGGTGGGGAGTAGGCTACAGAGAAGGGCTTGCATGAATTACTGCAGCGAAATCAACATGTACTTACATTAACCAGACTCTGCTCTCTCGTATAAACTAGGAAAAAAAAGTAGGAACAGCTTTATTACTTAACGACCACAAAGATGTGACATTTCGGCGTGAGCCTTAATTATACAAACAAATACAGGATCGCAGCAAAATTCTATATACCCATCTAAACGGACACATTCAGGCACAAAATGGTCAAATCTATGTCTGCGACATCTGTGAGCTTGAGATAACATTACGCACATAGTTTACCCGTCGTCATGCACCGGCCATCTTGACCGGAAGTATCAGCAGGCGCACACTTCAGTGGATGTTGGAACGGAAGGCGGAGCACATATGAGACATGCGCGGTGTATGGGGATGCCAATCTCTAGTTAAAGTTACAGTTACTTTGTAGTAACAACGGCATCAAATACCCGGGAGGCTGACAACACTGCCTACCATCATACACTGCGATAAATCAGCAAAAAAATGTGGACTGTGCAAGAAAAGGCAATACGCGTCTTGTGGTTATAAGAAACAAAATGGCATGCACCCGTTAAGCGTTCTTAATGGAAGGAATTCAAGAATGATCCGGCTGCTGAATGTAATGTTACGTCTTTTCTCCCTGAAACACTTCTTCTATTTTCGATATTTTGGTATATAAAAAAGGTCAGTAATTTATAGATAGGGTGGTTAAATGAGGCGAGGAAGATTAAACAAATTATAAATTTGACTTAAAACATGGAACATCTTAAATAGACTTAGACCGTAGAACATCTTAAACTGACTTAGAAAATAGAACATCTTGCCTCTGTAGAACAGAACGGAAACGTACCAACCACTCTACACTTAACGGAGGCAAATTCTGCACCCACCTGGTGTATACAAGATAAACATTGACATAAAACAGGGCAGATGAAAGTAGTCTGGTAATTTGCTAAATCTTCATAGATTCATTAGAAAAAAAAAGATTAGATGCATTAGAAAAAAGAGGACAGCTAAGAAACCATGCATATGGATAACATGGGCGAGGCAGTTTAAATTAAATACATCTACAAATGCAGGAGATGGAGGGCTACGTGGTCTCGGGTTTAGACATTCTCTTCGAGAGCTGGTGGTCGCTAGTTCGAATCCAGCCGGAAGTGGCAGGGATTTTCTTCCTCGAAAATCTTCCAGGTCTCTAGAAAGAGGGGCCGAACGTCTCTGTGTTTAGTCGCACACATTAAAAATCCCTTGGTAGTTGGGAATATTTAAAAAACAGAGTATGCTTAGCCAGTCGGCACGGCACTTGATGATGATGCTTAGATGGTCGAAGCTGGGACAGACTTCTAGGAAAACTCCAAGGGAGACTGGTGCATGCGCTAGGAATGTTTATGCTGTCTGCGGTAAAGCAGATACTGGAATGTCCTGACTGGGGTGAAGCTATTTCCGAACAAACAAACAAATGATAGCTACAAACATTTCAGACAGAAATGCTAAGTGCCGAAAAGACGAGACCGGGAATAAAAAGAGAGGACACACACAAAACAAAAGCTGCTGCTTCCAGTTCTTGGTGCCTAAAATCAGCCTGGAAACCTTTCCTCCCATGTAATCATCACACATTAATGCAAACTCGTTCAGCAGATCAGATTAGAAGAAAAGTTAGCTCCAAGCAACAGGGCACAACGTGTGAATTTAGAATGATATTAGTACATAAATATTTGCATACAGTATCTAATTATGACATTTAAAATTACACTGATGTAAAACATATTTGTAGTCTTGAATTAAGAATTTTTATCATAGAAAATGGGACTGAAACACTGTAAAGTTATGTTTCTCTTATAGAGGTATTATTTTTCATATACACTCCTGCAGATTCGTAAGTAATAAAACTTTGCCTATATTTATACTTTAATGTTTGCAGCAGCAAATGTTTAGGAAAACATTACTTCTTGTAAACGTCATCATTGAAACTAATTCCTAGGCACTAGGTGTAGTAGAATAAGGAGACAACTGTGGTTTTTTTTAACAGGAAAGACATTTGTATAAAAGATAAACACTGATTTAAAAACAAAGGAGGTGTGATTTTGAACTTCCGAGGAAGTTCGAGGCTTTTCCAGAAGGTCACGTGGTGGTAAGAATTCCGTGACAGGTGGATGGTGGGAAAGACTGTTGAGCGGCAGTCAGTCTACGTCTGAATGTGAAGATGTGTGGGTGGATTCATGCTGCTGTCGTGAAGCTGTGTGGGTTGATTCATGCTGCTGTCGTGAAGCTGTGTGGGTGGATTCATGCTGTTGTCGTGAAGCTGTGTGGGTGGATTCATGCTGTTGTCGTGAAGCTGTGTGGGTGGATTCATGCTACTGTCGTGAAGATGTGTGGGTGGATTCATGCTGCTGTCGTGAAGTTGTGTGGGTGGATTCATGCTGCTGTCGTGAAGATGTGTGGGTGGATTCATACTACTGTCGTGAAGATGTGTGGGTGGATTTATGCTGCTGTCGTGAAGATGTGTCGTGTCATTTATTGGAACGTATGTCGGACCTGCCACGTGGCAGGGCAACCTGCCTGCAGCCTACGATTCGTCACTATCATTATCGTCATGTCCATCGAATAAATGTTGTATCAACTTATCACGCAGGACTGGCTTGGTCTTTAATATCTGTTTTGCCAACAGTTAGAAAGAATCTGAAGGGTGAGAATGGGTCTAGAGACGGTGTGTAACTAATCAAGAACTACTAAGTATTCAGAACATTGGTTCAAAGTATCAGCTGATGCAGTACAAGACACAGTTACACACAGTTTCATATTTACCATGGAATCAATTTATTATTTCAGTAACATGTTATAATCGAAATCTCTGAAAAACACTCCCTTTCGTGCAATGCCTTCGTCACAAAAAATGTACTATTAAGCGTGAGCTTAAGAAGCCATGAGAAATAACACGTGCAGACAGCACGTGCTGGTAAGCCGAGAACTTGCCAGAGGCAGGGAAACAAGGTTCAGACAGAGCCATAATGTGAGAATGTTTGTGTGTATGATATAGCGAGAAAGATTTAACAAATGGACTATGTTCTGTGGAAGAGATTCGATAGTGTTGAAGGCTTACCTCGTCCTCATGAAGTATAAACCGTTCCCTGAAAATGATGTCACTTGTTACCATGTACTGCACTGAACTTCTAGTATGAACAACGAAGAGATAAGACAGATGAGAGAACAACAACCTGTCTCATGGGTGATCAGAAAAAGAAGATGGGACATATGTGCGTCATTGTGATGAGAAAAAAACAGTCAGAGAATCCCAAAACAAGCTATCAAGTGGAACACAACAGGCCGAAGAAAAATAGGTCGACCACGTGAGCCTCTAAAAAAGACATTGTTAAGAGGGGCCAATTTAGTAGGCGTAAAATCCCTTGATGATGTTGAAAAGCTCGCTGAAACAGGAACACTTGGCGAACTACCATGGGAGCCCTATGTAACAGTTAACGACAGGGGAAGGATGTAAGATGTAAGGTGTAAGGAGTTTGAGCAGTCGATCTAGCACTGTTCGTCGGGTAAAGGTTGTATATGTGGTTTTTGTTGTATATATTGGGCCACAGTTAGTCCAAGCACTATTTTACGTCGTTGCTGTGTATGTGTGTTCTATCTGCATCCATCATTTAACAGGCACACATGACAGCTCAAGATAAAAGAAGGATACGGTACGTCTGGTGCATTTTATCAGCGCTATCCATCTTGAGTAGATTTTAATTATTCAGAAAAATGCGGACTTGCTATATTGTGGTATCTCCTAAACGCAGCATCAAGAGTAGTCTCCTTTGTCCTCTAATCAGTACTGACACAAGACCGGGTTGAGTGTAAGATCAGTACTGACACAAGACCGGGTCGAGTGTAAGATCAGTACTGACACAAGACCGGGTCGAGTGGAAGATCAGTACTGACACAAGACCGGGTCGAGTGTAAGATCAGTACTGACACAAGACCGGGTCGAGTGGAAGATCAGTACTGACACAAGACCGGGTCGAGTGTAAGATCAGTACTGACACAAGACCGGGTCGAGTTGAAGATCAGTACTGACACAAGACCGGGTCGAGTGTAAAATCAGTACTGATACAAGACCGGGTCAAATGCAAGATCAGTACTGACACAAGACCGGGTCGAGTGTAAGATCAGTACTGACACAAGACCGGGTCGAGTGTAAAATCAGTACTGATACAAGACCGGGTCGAATGCAAGATCAGTACTGACACAAGACCGGGTCGAGTGTAAGATCAGTACTGATACAATACCGGGTCGAGTGTAAGATCAGTACTGACATAAGACCGGATCGAGTGTAAGATCAGTACTGACGCAAGACCGGGTGGAATGGAGAGTTTTTTTTTTTTAAATTTCCACTTTATGAACCTTTGGGTGAGAACAGAAGTGACGATTGTCACCTGTAACACATAAAATGACAGGTAACCATGTGCAGGAATAGCTCGACGATATCGATTCGACTTCCCTGACTGATGGTCGTGAATTCATTCTCGCTTTTGTTGCAGCTTCTGTTGTTTTGCTTTCTAAACCAGTGCTCCGGCACATGCGCACCTAGTTAAAGTTTCTAAACCAGTGCTCCGGCACATGCGCACCTAGTTAAAGTTTCTAAACCAGTGCTCCGGCACTTGCGCACCTAGTTAAAGTTTCTAAACCAGTGCTCCGGCACATGCGCACCTAGGTAAAGGCTGTTCTACTTTTATACAACTTATAATTTGCACACCCGATATATGTATATTTATGCGTTTATTTATATGCATATTTATATTTATATGTGTATTTCACATTTCCCTGCCCCCATCTCAAGTTCCACAATGTCAGACTACCACATGTGGATTAACAGGGTTCCTACAAGCTCCAGTCGCTTTCTGGCGTGAGAAGCACAGTACGTGTGGAACTTAACACTGAACAAACGACTCGAAGAACTGGGCCAGTGATCGATTTGTTTACCAGGTCCGATTTATTTTACAAGGCAAATATCCACATCGTCCATAGAACGAACAGAATCATACGTAGCATTAAAAAGATTTCGGCAATATCAGTATAAGAAAATACATCAAGTAATCGTGTTTTTACTGGTAAGAAATATACCGGTAATAAATACTGAGTACATAAGAGATACAAATGCGCACTCTTTGTCCGCTAGTACCGGCCTAAACCAAGTCAGTCTGTTTGTGCTGTACAAGTGGCTGTAGTCTAAATGCCTGCATATATTATTGGTGGTCACAGATATAGAACTATTCAAACATTGCGAAGGTTAGCTCCGTGCATTCCATTCTTATGCAGGCACACGGGATAGGCTATTAATCTTCTACCATTGGTGATGCTGTTACTCTTAGTTCACGCCCAAACAGTAGACACAATATATGCTATAAATAAATGTATAAATCTGTAGTTGGTCTATAGTCAGTGACATATCCGGGTCAATGACAGTTATATCAGAACCAATGACAGTTATATCCGAGTCAATGACAGTTATATCCGAGTCAATGACAGTTACATTCGAGCGAACGACAACTATATCAGAGTCAGTGACAATGATACCTGAGTCAGCGACAACTACACCCAGTCATTAACAGTTATATCTGACTCAGTGGCAACTGTACCTTACTCAATGACAAGTACACCCGAGTCAATGACAAGTATACTGAAAACAATGACAATTATATGGAGTCAATAACAACTATACCCTAGTCAGCGGCATTTTTTTACTCGAGTCGATTCAGTGACAACTATACCTGATTTAGTGGCTAGTATACCTGAGTCAGTGCTATAAGAACAGAACCAAAAAAATTCGCTTTACCTGTTTTCTAAATCCTTAAATAAATATAAAATCCAAAATCTGAAGAACTTCTTGTCATGTTGCAGATATAGAAGCTAATAAAGAGCCGTGCTACTATTAGATTTCCAAGAAAATGTTTCGGAAAATGAAAATTATTCCTGGCCTATGAAGTGAACTAATTTCAGCAAATGAATTATGCATTATTTGTGTACAGACACACATTGCAGGAATTTCATTTGCTAACTGAAAACGAAATTTTTCATTAAAAATCAATCTAGGACTCAGGTGGTTACTGGTTACAGTTTTCCTGGTTCAGATAACACGGTGCAGTTCAAATCTATCTATCTATCTATCTATCTATCTATCTATCTATCTATCTATCTATCTATCTATCTATCTATCTATCTATCTATCTATCTATCTATCTATCTATCTATCTATCTATGTCTGTCTTTCTTGTCTTCTGCCTGTCTATGAAACACAAAAAAACCCATATTCTATTTGTAGAAACTTTTTCTTTATAGACAGCAAAGCCAGGAAACATAAAATTAGTCTCTGCGTCTTATTTGAGTTCCCGAGTGATAAGAATCGTCTGGGCACAGTCTCTTTAGTCAGTCTCTTGTACTGTCATACATTAGTTTTCTTTAGTCAGTCTCTTGTACTGTCATACATTAGTTTTCTTTAGTCAGTCTCTTGTACTGTCATACATTAGTTTTCTTTAGTCAGTCTCTTGTACTGTCATACATTAGTTTTCTTTAGTCAGTCTCTTGTACTGTCATGCATTAGTTTTCTTTAGTCAGTCTCTTGTACTGTCATGCATTAGTTTTCTTTAGTCAGTCTCTTGTACTGTCATGCATTAGTTTTCTTTAGTCAGTCTCTTGTACTGTCATACATTAGTTTTCTTTAGTCAGTCTCTTGTACTGTCATACATTAGTTTTCTTTAGTCAGTCTCTTGTACTGTCATGCATTAGTTTTCTTTAGTCAGTCTCTTGTACTGTCATGCATTAGTTTTCTTTAGTCAGTCTCTTGTACTGTCATACATTAGTTTTCTTTAGTCAGTCTCTTGTACTGTCATACATTAGTTTTCTTTAGTCAGTCTCTTGAGTCGTCATACATTAGTTTTCTTTAGTCAGTCTCTTGTACTGTCATACATTAGTTTTCTTTAGTCAGTTTTTTGTACTGTCATACATTAGTTTTCAGGCATTGAGTCAGGGTATTGACCCTATATGATTCGCCCGTTCAGTAGCCGGATGTTATGGTTCGCCATTTTTAGAATTAGAAGTTAGGAAGTTGAAGGCGACAGTCCACCAGTTGTGGAGTCTGATGTTATTTTTCGTCCTCTTTGGAGTCAGAAATTAAAATCCACCAATTCTAGAGTCAGTTGTTGTGATTCGCCATTTTTGGAGTCGTCACAGGATTTTTGGAGTGCACCAGTTCTGAAGTCAGATGTTACGATTCACAATTTTTTGGAGTGAGTCACAGATCAAAATGAGCCAATTGTGGAGTCAGATCTAATTATTCTCCATTTTTGGACTCACACAATGCGTTATTTTTTTTTATTTAGCTGTCGTTTTCAGACTTACAGCATACGCATCAGTTCCCTGTGACTAACATCAATAGAGAAAAAAAGAGGAAATAAACTTCCCTGTGACTAACATCAATAGAGAAAAAAAGAGGAAATAAACTTTCCTGGGACTAACATCAATAGAGAAAATAAGAGGAAATAAACTTTCCCTGTGACTACTCACATAGATTTTTACACGCGTCACTCTAATAATCTTTTCTTTATGGTATTTTAAAAAAAATCACGGAGTCATCTGTTTACTTCCCCAGTTTATATTAATTCTGTTCAAGAGAAATCTTCCATACTAAGTTCTAATATCGAATACACTCTCCACGATGTTTCAGTGTTTCTCCATAAAAGATAGTTAAAAGGCACGACGGAATTAAGGTTTGAATTGATCTTCATGTGTTGTCCCTCCTTGTGGTCTATAGGATTCTTTATTTTTGACTAAAGCACGCCCGCGTTCACTGCAGGATTACGTGTTTGAGACAAATAATTCGTGCACGGTTAGCAGCTTAGATCAACCTTTTTTTTTATTCTTCTTCTGAACAGTTTTTTGCAAGCCATGCTAATCATTTTAAAGCATGTCTTTATCCAGTTTTTTTTTTCCTTTTTTTTTTTTAATGAAGATGGATTTTAGATTCTAATTTATTTACAGTTTCAGCTGGCCATTTTATTTTGCGTTTATTTTATTTTATTTATTTTATTTATTTATTTCACTTCATTTTCTAAACGTGATTTCAGTTTTAAAATAATGATAAAATGAAACCTAGATTTAGGAAATCGAAGCTCAGACTGCAGATCTATCTATATAAAATGAAGCTCACAAAAGCCCACTTTGAACGTGCAGAAATGTTCTGATGCTCCGAAACACACAGGATTGTGGAAAGTCAGGTCGAGCCCGGGGTCGCTTAATGTCGGGCAATCTATCCGAACACAGAAAACTCTATAGGCGGAACGTTATAGTGTTTTCTTGAACTTTTTCTCTAATAAGAAAAGAGGGAGAATGCAGGGCCCTCGAGATCACTCAGTAGTACTGGCCCAGTGATATGGCCCCCCTCTATCCCTCTCTCTTCCCTTTTTTGTAGGCCCTAAGAACACGTGTTTTCTTCCGACAGCAGCGTCAGTCCAAACTTGACCCCAAGAAAAAGAGCATGATGGGAAAAGTTTTAAGCATAAACGAACAAATCTTATTGATGACGGGATACATGTGGGCAACCCACAACGTTTGCTTTAATTAGTGGGCATGTGAACCTAAACGGAGAAAAAGAAGACGAAGGGAAAGAAAAATGAGAAGAACAAAGAGAAAGGTTCATAATTGAGTAACAAAGAAAAAAAAATCTACGGGCAAGGGGACTTAATCATTCGTGTGTAATTTGCTGTGTTTATCTTTCTTTCTCAGTGAACTAAATCAGTCCTGACTTACTCATCTGTTACTGTCTCATTTCCAATGTTCCGTGGCGCTGAGTTTGGCAATTTCAGTCTCACTATTTATCACACTCTCACTCTTTCTTTATCACATTCTCTTTCTCTCTCATTCTCTCTCTCTCTCTGTCTCCCTCATATTGTACATGTGATTCATGTATGTGAAAATTATGTCACTGACATTTAATTAAACATACCAAAACCACACGCATTTACCCACAGAACCTGGATGAAGCAGATGATCAATAAAAATCCGCTCAGCTTGTGTCACCTGCCAAACTCCAACATTCCTACAAGTCAGTGATATCAACATATTGTCGTCACCACTGGTTACCAATTAACAAATTTCTCGGACTTACTACTGTTTAAAAATCTAGGCCACGGACCCCCTGCTGTTTAAAAATCCAGGCCGCGGGCCCCCTGCTGTTTAAATATCCATGTCACGGACCCCCTGCTGTTTAAAATCCATGTCACGGACCCCCTGCTGTTTAAAAATCCAGGCCACAGACCTCCTGCTGTTTAAAAATCCAGGCCACTGGCCCCAATACTTTGGAAACGTTTCATATCTGTATAGTAACTATATGCTTTAAATGCAAAGGAATTTTTTTTTCAGAAAATGTCGGTAGCCTTTAATAAGTAAACGCTGCACTACATTAAAAAAAACAGTACACATATGGTAAATTTTCACAATAACAGTAATGTAGTTAAGAAAAAATTAGACAGCAGTTAACATTCCTGCATGTTCTGACAAATATGGTGAGAGAAATCATGACTCTTTTTATTCCCAACAATCACTTCAACATCTAATTCAATATTTCAGACATTTAAACGTGAAAATGTTTTTTTCCTCCATACATTGATTCTTAAACATTTCGGAGTGAGATTAAAAAAAAAGAGACCTTGAGTTTTTGTCACGGACTCCCGAGGGTCCGCGGACCACCAACTGGGAACCACTGGTCTACATTGAAGGAAAAAAATCGCACTGTTCTATGTGTAATTCACACACATCATCATAATTTTACTTACAGTAAATCTATCATTAAAACACTAAACATACTCATTTAACAAAGTCCCGTGAAACAGAAACCTTGTTCCATTCTCAAGATAACTCAACCTTTCAGAGAACAAAATGAAATTTTTTTTCTTTTATTCTTAAAAAAAAACATATAATAATATTTAGTAACCTCATTAAGAGACAAATCAGCCTTTAATTAAGAACTACTTTTCGATAGTAGCTTCCTATGAGGATTTAAGGGGACATAATCACTCCTCCATGTAATACGCCTTGGTAACTCATACAAGTCACCATATAGCTGGTACAACTCTCGAGGTTCCAGCATCCACCAGTTAAGAGACAGACTAAGGTCTCCTAACAATCCCAAAGATCACTGTCACGTGGTTTGGGTTAATTTGCATAATTAATGTGCCTAGCTTGTTTGGCAATGCCCATATCAGAACAATCTTACATTCTGAGCTATTACATCTTTCATTTGTCATGATTTCCGCTAGTGCTACAGAATGAATGCACCATGCTGAGATTTTTTTTCCACTTACAAAAACTGATGAAACATTTTTTTTTAAAAATAATACGTGGACTGTTCAGTCAGTCGTTTGCATGTCCCTTGTGGAACTTTGCTTCTTTAACAACACTCCTGTAGGCCTCTCGGTTGTAAGTAAGAGGCCCTGTTGCTGATGCGTCCATTCGCAGATCATCAACGATGTCTTGCAGCCATCTGGCCTTTGTATTCCACTCTTTCTTTTTCCCATTTTATATACCCTTCCCAGACTGTCCTCTCTAAATTATCATGACGTTTAATGTGTTCACAATATTTCAATTTTCTCTGTTTAATCCTCTTTACTAGCCAGCCCTCTTCAATATTAAGTTCTTATAGTATGATTATATTTTTTCTTTTTTGTGCCCATGATATTTGAAGCCCTCTTCTGTAGCATTTACATTCAAAGGCATTTGTGTGTTTCTCAGCTGTTTTGTTAAGTGTCCAGGTCTCACAGGCGTATGTTGCGATGGGACAGATCATGCCTTTAAAAATCGTATTTTTGTAGTTCTTAACAAAATCCCCGTGGATAACTCCTGCTATATTGCAACTCGTGAGGAAACGGGATGAAGCTCACAAAAGCAGAAATTTCAGTAGCTATCGTTCACTTAGGAATAAGGTGCAATATTTAATTAAGCAGAAGAAAAATTACTTCAGAAATTTAGTGAAAGACAAAACTGATAGTAAATCAATCTGGAAAGCGATTAATACTCTTGTAAATAAAAGGAAGCAAACTGACCCACAGACACTTAATGGTGAACATACTTGCATTAACTTCAGTGAACATTTTAGGGAAGAAATTAGTATTCTAAAATCTTCATTAAAAAAAGTAAAAGGTAAAGGTAATCCTGTCATACCTTAGAGGCACATAGGGATATGGTGTTAGTGCCCATATTTTCCTTGACCTGTCAGCACACTAGAGGATGATATGGTCAGTATCACGCCTGGCCGCCTTTCCTTCCCCAGAAGAAGTCGGGTACCCATTTCTACAGCTGGGTGACTGGGGTGCCTTCGGCCGGATTCGAACCCCCCAACCTTCGCCATGAGAGACCAGTGCACTAACCACTTCGCCACTCAGACACCAAAAATCTTCACTACCGACCCCTAATTGCGACCTGAGTGTGTTGAAAACTTTCAGCGACAGTAAATGTGTAAAGCTCAAACAAATTAATATTCCTTTCCTCACAGTCGGTGAGGTCTATAACTACATCCGGTCCTTAAAGAACACTAACTCAGAAGGATGTGATGACATTAGTAATAAGATACTACGCTATGCTTCACCAGTTACCACAGAAACACTAACATACTTATACAATTTGTGCATTGACAAACAATATTTCCCTGACGCTTTTAAACTCGCCAAACTTTTTCCTCTTTTTAAATCTGGACAGACTAGTGACCTCTCAAACTATAGACCCATATCCATTCTGTCATCACTAACTAAACCTCTTGAAAAGCATATACAAAAGTTAACACTGCTCCACATGCCAAAGAACAATCTACTAATAGACAATTAATCAGGTTTTAGGCCAAATTACTCTTGTCACACAGCATTAACTAAAATGAGAAAACTGGCTGTCTAATAAAATGATGACAAATTGTATGACGCTGTTTTGTTGATTTCAAGAAACCCTTTGATATGATTGATCATGAAATTCTTGCACAAAAGCTGGAAGGCTATAGATTACACCCTGATTTAACAAAATTTATTACATCTTTTCTCTCAGGTAGAAAACAAGTAGCTTGCTTTAGAAACAGAATATCTGGCTCGTCTGTGGTTGATACCGATATTCCTCAAGGATCCACTTTTGGTCCTCTTCTCTTTGCTGCCTATATTAACGACCTACCACTACATTTAAAGCACTCTTCATGTGATCTTTTCGCTGATGACTGTACTGTTTACAATAGTGACTACGACAACAATAAACTACAGACAATGCTCCAAAGTGATATAAACAGTTTGATTAAATGGAGTAATAAAAATTGTATGTTGATAAACACCAACAAAACAAAATCCATGCTCATCACTACAAGACAGAAACTGCAGAATGCAACAAAAACTTCACTACAGCTTTGTGCTGGGACTAAGGCAATAAAAAATGTTCATGAACATAAAACCCTAGGACTCATCATTGATCAGCATTTAACTTGGAATTCTCACGTACATAACCTAACAAACTTGACTGCACAGAAAGTTTACCAATTAGCCAAAATTAAGCACTTTATCGACAAAGACACAAGAAAGATATACTACATACCACACATACAGACACACTTAGATTACTGTTCCACAATCTGGGATGGATTCTCAGTCTCAAACACAAAAAGGCTCCACTCACTTCACAAACGAGCATTAAATCTTATTTGTGACAAACACCCAGTACAGACTGTAGATCAGCACAAACAACTCAAAATTCTACCCCTCAGAAATAGAATAATTTTTAACAAAGTTAAGTTTGTTCACAGAATTCTGTCGCACAATGCTCCGCCTTACTTGTGGTCACTGTTTACGTATAATACTAAACATAGCCAGCGTTTAAAAAACTGTCTTCTTCCTAAACCCAGGATTGATCTGTACAGGAAAAGTCTTGTATATTCTGCAGTACAGCTCTGGAACACCCTCCTCTATTATTTAAAATCCATTAGTAATACTTCATCCTTTAACTCAAACCTGTTTCATTATTTACTTGCTTGTAATTATATGCCTCCATAGAATAACCAGCACTCTCTCAACACGTGACTCGCCAACCATCAAGTACTAAAATGACATAGTTAGAAAAATAACTTGTTATATATTGTTAGAAATTATTTTAATGTTTGTTAAAAAACATATGTTGGAAGATTTGTATTTACAATGTATTTTTGTTTATGTATATGTCTGCGTGCGTATGTGTCGTGAGAGCTATTTTGTTAGGTTAATTACTTCTTCTCTTTTACTTTGAATGTAGTAGTTAAATCTTACACTCTTTTGATATGTTTTTTCCTAATTTAATTTGTATATTTGTACTAAATCAAGTGTGTGGGAAGAATGAAAGATGGAGTGATGAAGGGCAGAACGTAAGACGGGCCTGCGTGCCCAATTCTTTACCCTTTAAATCTAAAAATTATTCATTCATTCATTCTCCACCCTTCTTTAGATTTTTGACTTTTTGAAGAGCGTTAGATGTCCTTTTAATTTCTCTCATTGTAACTCCATTAGTAGTTAGTAATGATTCAAGATATTCAAAACTCTCCACTACTTCCAATTTTTCCTCACTGATACATATTTCAGCTGCCTTATTTGTTTTATCAGGTGTCATCACTTTAGTTTTCTTCCCTTTAAGATAGAGCATTTGCTCTTCGCTATTCTTATGAGCTGACATAATTAGTCCACACAGTGGACTGTTACTGATACTAAATGAAGAACAATTCTGATTAGATAGAAAATAGATAAACCTGCAACAATAAACTTGACAGACTTCATCTTATGATATAAGACACTGAGGCGTGTCTTAAAACAAGACCATTGCTTGGAAATGAAACAAACAAAACAGTTTGTATATGTTAAGAGGAGACTGAAGATAGAGAAGCAGATACACACTTTAAAAAAAACTCAAGAGAAAAGAAGAGCAACGTAAAAAAGGTAAAGTAAAAGGTAAAGGTAATCCTGTCATACCTTAGAGGCACATAGGGATATTGTATTAGTGGCCATGAGAAAAAAATGTCTGAATATTATGACCACACAGGAATATGAGGAGAAGTATGAAAGCGTGAGAAGCAAGATATTTTAATTACCATTTAACTAGTTCTCTTTTATGCCATTCCAAGTTAATCATCTTCTTTCTTTGTTGTTCCTTCCAACACGCGATAGTGGGTGTTTTTAGCGTTCTAAATCTTGGCTGCGAAATTTGTTCCTGCAAAATTATTTTGCTGCAATTTTCAAATTGATCGGCTTGTGTAAACCAAGAAGAAACACTATCATGAGTCGGCAGCCGGAGGCAAAGAAAGAAACAGTGTGGCAACGTGAAGAGAAATATTTCAAGCTGCTTTTAATTAATCCTTTGAATTATCTTTTTTCATCTTTCTCTTTGGTTTATTTATTTTTCTAATCTCCCATCTTTTTGGAACGCGTAGTGATATACTTTCATTCATTTTCTTTCAATGTGAAATCAGCTTGTACGCTTCTCTCCGAATTTAAACGGAAACTAGAGTTTGTAGTTGTTTGTACATGGAACTTAAGAAAGGGTAGACCTGAACTGATACTGGGGGGGGGGGTTGTGTTACTGACTTCTGATGATTTATGGTACACGCAAAACGGCTGTGTTCGGTCTAGGCTGCTTTTTGTGACCTCTTCGTTATTCACTTTACTCACTGTAAGTAAAGCTCTTTATATGATAGTAGTGTTATATTTAGAGTTCTTCAAATATAATAGACATATAAAAACAAATATATCCGTATTACACAATATAATATTCAAGAATTGTGGCTAATAAGGAATATTAAACAGAGAACACTTAACTATGTTGGACTTATCAAACGTCATGATACGAGAAGTCACTAAGTAACTCGCAAAATGAAATATTTTATCAGTGTCAGTTATCAAGTAGTATTTAAATATATCCTTAAATAGTACCATCATCCAACTTTATAATAGTTGTATGTATGTAGGGGCCGCTGGGAGTTACGTGCGCATGAGCAAAGCAATAACAAAATGGCTACCCAACTGTTAGTGTGTACCAAAGAAGAACAGGGAAGTACTGTGCGATTTTTGTGGGATAAAGGACATTCAGTTAAGGACAATCATAAGGAAATGATTACAGTTATTCTGAAAAGTGTTTATCACGTAAAGCGGTCTATAACTGGGTAAATGAATTTTCTCAGGGACGCACCGAATTATTCACAAAGTCCGACTTGGCCGACCTGTTCAGATTCCAACAAAAGCGACTGTGCAACGTGTGAATGAGATTATCAGAGCTGATAGACGAGTAACGATAGACAATGTAGCAAGTGAAATGGGATGTTCACATGGCTTAGCCTACAGAATAATGCATGAGCAATTGAATTTTCGGAAAGTTTGCTCACGTTCGGTACCCAGAGATCTGAATGATGATCACAAAATGAACCGATTTGGTTTGTCATTGAAGCATCTCTGTCACTACGCATATGAAGGTGAGGACATGCTCCAAAGGACTATTACTGGAGACGATTCTTGGGTGCACCACTATCAACAAGAAACTGAAGTAAAAAAATGGTTCAGAAATCGGACTCCCGATTTTTACCCATGGGTATTGCATCACAGATTACACGATGGGACAAATGTATCAATGTTGGTGGCTATTACGTTGAGAAATAGGGGAATAATGTAGGTTCAAAAATTTAAAGTTTTCAAATTACTGTTGCATTTAGTTTTTTTTTTTTGTTTGTAACAGGCATTTATGAGTTACTTAGTGCCTTCTCCTCGTAATTTAGAGTCTTGGAAGGACACATAATGGGAAAAAGAAAGAGAAGAAGACCAAGGCGAAGATGGCTGCAAGACATCGTTGATGATCCGCAAATGGATGCATCAGCAGCAGGGCATCTTGCTCACAACCGAGAGGCATACAGGAGAGCTGTTAGGGAGGCAAAGTTCCGAAAGAAGCATGCAAATCACTGGCTGATTGGGTAATATATGTTATCATTATAGTTCCTTTATCGATACGAGGGCAGTAGAAACATGCGATACGTGAGTTTTTTTTCCACTTCATATGGTTTGTATGTGTGTGAGTATGCATGCGTACATAATGAGGTAAACGAAGGTCAGAACTCACCCATCGTTTTAATTCATAGATACGGAATGAAATTTGAATGGTGTATTATTTTACCCAGTGATGATGATGATGATGATGATGATGATGAATGTCTTGGTTATAGTTATGGTGATACTTGACTGCTTCACATTTCATGATTAGAATATGAATCGACATTCTCACATCTAGTTTACTTTTTCAAGTTTTCCCAGTAGACTTTGGCCAAGACCGAGGCCGTGTCTAATATTTGTCTTCCTGGTTCGCAGATCATAAGTGCTATTTTTATATTCATTACAGTAATGTAATGTCCACAAAGACACAGCAGTAATGTAATATCAAATGCTATATTACACCAATGCACTATAGGCTCTCACATAACACGGTTGTGTGACATCAACTACCGCATAATAATTTAATATCAGTTACTACATTAACATTACATTACGTATTGCAATATCTACTGCCACATCAAATAAAGGTGATATAAACTATGAAATAATAGAAATTTAATATCAGCTATCACGTAGCAGTAACGTAGTATCGACTATAACATAGCAATAACGTCGTATCGACTATCACGTAGCAGTAATGTCGTATCGACTATCAGATAACAGTAATGTAATACTGAAAAAAAAAGAGTAAAAAAAATCTGAGAATGTATCCACTTGTTATAACATATATGTTGTCTGAACTGTTCTCTGGCAAAGAACTCACTTAATATGTCCCGCAGATCGATAAAAGTGATCACAGTGGAGTAGGATTGCTTCGGCCATAGGCCAGCTCTCTTATTCGCTCCCTGACAACTAAGGGAGGTAAACCAGCAACTGATGCCCGCAGTTTTACAACGCAAATGTTTTATGCAGGTAACTCTGACGAATGAGAGGTAGTTTTGTGAGATTTCAACCTGTGGCTCCTCAACAGATGCTATCATCAGAGTGCCAACATATTTCTGTACTCAACAATTTGTATAGTCGGATGTCAGCGGTCTTCTAAATCAGAGCCTGTTCCGTTCAACACTATGTGCTAGAGCGAAAAGAACCTTTCTTAAGTGAAAGTTGTGATGTCGTGTCTTTCTTAAATAAGTAACAAGGTAGTAAAGAAGTGAATGATCGTGATAGCCTTTGTGAATTTGATTATCAGATTTTTAAGCGTAACAGTTTTTGCGCTTTGCCAAGTTGTTTTAATGTAGTGTAGTTTCTTAGACTGGGAATAGACTAACATCGTTTGTCAGCTGATGTGTGGAGGCATGCAGTGGTTTACAGCCGTTTCTAAATAAAATCTTTTTAACAAGTCCAGCCATAACTTGGGAAAACTATTCTGAGCCTTATCGAATTTCTCGCTGGCGTAACAAGTGCTGAAAATTAAGTGAGTATGGGCTAGATAACTTGAAATTATGAAAGTTTAAACAGTATGGATGTTGAAATTCTTCATAACAATCATATAGATTACTCTAAAATATAGATTAGAGTGGGTAGTGCAAGTAGATCGTGTTTCATGTATTGGTTACAGTGATTGTAACATATAGTGTTGTTAATAAATTACTATGGCAATTGTAATGCATAATACTGGTTAAAGTGATAATATTTGATCAGTGTTTCTCAAACCGAGGCAGGTGGATGCCCGACGAACAGTTCTAAATTTAAGGGAAGGAATTTTACCGTCTTGAAAAAAATGTACAATTGTGAAATTCCTTTCTAGATGCCGATTTAATGTATGTTAAATATACATTGGGGTATGGAGGGAGGGGGAGAGGAATTCGGGGGCAGTAGTCCTGGACTTAGAAGGAAAGGACTGGGACATGGGACGTTGATAACCCTTGCATGTATAGATTTCTTTTTCTGTGTTTTGGACCTCGAGGGCATTTCTCTCTCAGCTTTTGCGTGAAATAAAAGATGAGTGCATTCACATTAATTGCACTGCGATTGCAGATTTTTAAAATTGTTTTTAAATCTTTCTTTCTTTTCTCCGTGTGTTTTAAATAGCTACAGCTCGAGGGAAGTGTTTCTGTTTTTGGAGGGAAATTATGGGATGTCTAACCTTTTTCAAATTCGCAGATGACATTGAAGATAGCGCGTGTGAAGTGTTATTATGGTTGCTAGGTAACATCTTGATAAGCAGTGTGTATAATAGCTGATCCTATTAATGTGACGAGGACAGCATTCTCTGTAAGATAGGAAGTTTCTGTCGCTCATGTTCATTGTGTGTGGTAAGGTCATAAATGGATATTCATTTAGTTATTCATTCTGTGTCGCGGCGATTGGGGTTCGCGATCAAGCTTCCTCGTTGTGTGTGTGGTCATTGCTATTTCAAATAACATCGATTCATTTGATTTTATGTTCCAGAGCCAGTTGGTGATCCCATTAAGATATTTTCTCCCTTAGTAAACTCTTCTTTAACTTGAAGAGTAAGTTTAGGAAGTGCCCATGGTGATCAGATTCTGTAGCTTCTGTCTTCTCATGCCGTGTTTTCTGTCAATGTTTACAGTGATTCATTCATTCATTATCGTGTCCCTTGTGAAACTTTGCCTTGTAAGGAATTATAAGTTCTTAAATGGGGTAATGATTGTCTGTAATTATAATGTCGCTTATCTCTCTCTCTCTCTCTGAACCTTAAGTGCCCAGGGCACATGGGGCTTCCGCAAGGGTTTTCCACAAATGCCTGTCTTTCGCCTTTTTTTCTGCTCTTGCCCAGGTGAGCCCTCTATTGCTCAACATCCTTTCTGTTGTTCTTCTCCATGTCTCTTTTGGTCTACCCTTACTTATATTTTCGTTATTCATCAGTTTACACAGTCAGCAAATCACAAGCGAGTCATCAAATATAACGTAGTTATTTATCAGTTATGTCAGTCAATGAGAACAGCCAAGAGCACAACCTCTATCTTAATGCACAGAAAGCTAAATTGATGACAACTGACAAAACAAACAAGGCAGCTGAAATATATATCAATGAGGAAAAACTGGAAGAAGTGGAGAGTTTTGAATATCTTGGATCACTACTAACTAATAACGGAGATACAATGGGGGAAATTAAAAGGAGGACATCTATCGCTCTTTAGAAAGTAAAACAAATAAAGAATCTGTGGAGAGGAGCAGACAGAACTACAAAAATAAGATTTTTAAGGGCATGCATCTTTCCCACCGCAACATATGCCTGTGAGACCTGGACACTTAACAAAACAGCTGAGAAACACATAAATGCCTTTGAATGTAAATGCTACAGAAGAGTTCTCCAAATATCATGGACACAAAAAAGAACAAATATATCTATTCTACAAGAGCTTAATATTGAAGAAGGCTGGCTAGTAAAGAGGATTAAAGAGAGAAAACTTAAATATTTTGGACACATTAAACGTCATGATAATTTAGAGAAGATCGTATTAGAAGGATACATAATGGGAAAAAAAAAGAGGAAGACCAAAACGAAGGTGGCTGCAAGACATCGTTGACGATCTGCAAATGGATGCCGCAGCAGCAGGCCATCTTGCTCACAATCGAGAGGCCTACAGGACAGATGTTTGGGAGGCAAAGTTCCGCAAGAGACATGCAAATGAATGAATGAATATTTATCAGTTTATATTGTTATCAACAAAAAAATCACTAAAACAATTTCCTTAAATATTTAGATTCGATTCAGATTTGTAACACACGTAACTAATTGGCAAGAATGTATTCACATGCATAAAAATCAGCAATATAAAATCAAGTGCACATATAAAGCACCACTTCCACATTAAAAAAAGGAATATCAAAATCTTACATCGAACAATTACACCTCCATTGAGTTATGACTATTCATTACAATTCGTTACCATTCACTAACAAATAATATTTATAAAAGTGAGGTCGGGCCTGGTCGGAGGAGGAGAGCACAGAATGGACACAGCACTCCTCAAGCTGCCCAGTTGCTGACTCATTATTTCTACGCTAGGGTTGCCAACCAAATTAGGTAACTAGCACTTATATATTCCCTTATATCCTCCTTAGTAGCAGCTTTCTTGAAGGCCTCTCGGTTGTAAACAAGAGCATCCCTGCTGCTGATGCACCCGTTCGCAGACCAACAACAATGCTTTGCTGCCATCTTCTGCCAGCTTTGCACTGATGCTATCTTTTGTTTCTTTACATCTGTTGACAGAGAACTCAATCGCTTGCAATCTTCCAGGACGATATATCACTGGCGATGTTTCTTCTTCGTTCAGTTTCATACGCAGACCATCTAGACAAGTCTACACAGGAAGTCTCACACTTGCCCTGCAAGCTATACCCCTAGGGCTACTTTCTGTCTTATTTTTTTCTTATTCGTTAGGGTTCGTATGTGTACCATGCAGACAGGTCTCCCGGTTGTCTACACTAATCCCACCGTCAGCATGAGTTCTCTCAGTTTTCCTTGTTCTTCTTCTTCTTGGACCAGGCTTGAGTTCGCACATCCCTGTAGATGATGCTGGTTTATAGGGTGAGTTCTGAGTTCTGGAAGAACCGAGGACTGGGAGACTTTCAGTTCTTGTAGTTTGACCTGTGACCTGCAATGTCTTGCATGAAGCCCCAAAACTATTATTTGTCACATTCTAGTTAGCTTAAATATTTTTATTTCTAATTATTTTAAATTATTTGCTCACGTATAGCACTTGATATATTATTTCGCCTTTCTCGAATTTGCGATGTAGCAATGTAAGAACTGTATTTTTTGTTTTGTAATGATTCTAACATTAAATTTTCGAAGTTAAAAATATGAATTTTTTTATGTTAGGGGGGGGGGGGGTAGAGGAGGGGAGAGAGAGAGAGAGAGAGAGAGAGGGAGGTGTCTAGACTTTCAGTTGTTTTGTTGTTGTTGTTGTTGTTGTTGTTGTTGTTGTTTTAAACCTCCACTTCCGTCCTGATTAGCTGCCGTGTGGGTAGACGTTGGAGGTCATGCTTCTGTAGAGGTTTCGGTTCTTTATATTTTCCCCCATCTCAGCTCGGATGCCCCATTTTTGTTGTGTCATCGCGTTAGATTGTCCATGGCTTTTTCTCTTATCTTCTCATGCGGCTCTTCCCCATTTATCTCCCCTGTTGTTATTATTTTTTTCAACCCCTCGCATACTCATTTGTATGTGGAATGAATGAAGGCTGTCGTTCTCTTGTGGATTTAATTAGGTTTCTTTCTACATTTGCTTTTTTTAAACATTCACTTTTTGCCATCTTAGATGTCCATATTGTTCTTAACATTCCTCTAAGAAAGCACATCTGTGTTGCCTCTAGTGATATATGCTTTAGAAAGCCCCTGATTTTACATAGAAACAAAACCTTAACCTTACCGTTACCTCTAAACTCTCTCCCATTTTCATGCGTGAGGAATAAGCCAGAATAACAACACAACAGCAGCCAAAACATATATTCATAACTGCATTATCTTGGTCGTAATATTTTTATAGGTAGAGGTAATAATAGTTTCAAGAAGCTGACTTTTATTTTTGGTCTTAGGAAACTGTGGCTGGCATACCAGCAGGAACCCGCAGCGAGGAATATACGGTTTTGTTTATGTCAGAAAGAAAGTTTTTTTTTCCCTTTTTTTTTCTTTGCATGTAATACCCCACAAGAACATCTCATGCGTACATGATGCAAAGAAGAACATATATTATGTGCCAAGATTACCATCTTTTGTTGCGTTTTTTTTTTAAAAATTTATTTTTGTCTATTGTAATAAAACTTTTCCTGTCATTGTGTATTATCTTGCATGTTATTTACAGTAACATTATTTTATGATCTAAGGAGTTATTTTTGGGAAATAAATAATATAATACTTTAAGGATAGATGTATAAAGAGCGAGCAGTACACTGACAGGAAGAGAAAAATAACCCCCCCAAAAAACGAATTATCAGAAATAACACTGAAATTGCAGCATCGAAATGTTTGATGCAGTAAAATAAACAGCAGCTTGCACTTAATCACAGTCTGGATAAAACAGAGAAAACTTAAATATTTTGGACACACTACACGTCACGAGAATTTAGAGAAGACCGTCTTGGAAGGGCACATAATGGGAAAAAGAAGGAGAGCGAAGATAGCTACAAGACATCGTTGATAATCTGCGAATGGATGCATCAGCAGCAGGGCATCTTGTTTACAACCGAGAGGCTTACAGGAGAGCTGTTAGGGAAGCAAAGTTCCGCAAGGGCATGCAAATGCCTAATGCACTCAGTCACCGGCGTACGATCGAGTTCCGTTTCTAAGTTTATTTGTAAACCGAATTTGTACGTAAGTCGGAACTGTTAGGTACGGTTTGTAATCTAAAGTCGGTTGGTCAAATGTTTGTCTTAGTAAACAGTATACAGTGCTATCTTTCTATGCGTAAAAAAACATCAAAGAAACTGCCCCGGTCGCGAATTGCTTTGATGCGCGCCGCAAAATAGGGCTCTTTTGTTATCCCGAGTCATTTGACGTAAGTGGAATTTTTAAATATAATAGTCAGTACGGGACTCGTTAGTAACTTCGTCCTGGGCCCAGTATGCCTTTTAAGCTGCGCTGCAGCAGGACAGATGCTACAAAAATATCATTCAGGGCACGAAATGTTATTTGCTTCGCAAAATTATTTTAGAAAAATGATACTTTTATTTTCGAGTTTCCTCATGTTGCTTTTGCACTTTAGTAGCGCTGAAAAATAATATGATAGCGCTATATGAATTTGTTTTCCTGATCTCTATTGGCTTCAGTATTTTTTTGCTATGAGAACTTTAAATTATACTTTGTAATTTGACTTTACCACGTAAACGAGCGGGTAGAATGTCTTCTGAGAATTTATTTCAACACGGGGTCGAAGATTTTGGCACAAACCGCTCAACCTTACAGGGTGCTTTGGTTGTGCGTAAGTCTGAAGAGCTGCTTGTGCTGTATTTTATCATTCGATCAGTTGTAATCTTTCATACTGGTTGGATAGAGAAACGGAAAATGCGATTTTTTTTTGTACCTGCAGCTCCACAAAATATATTGAACTATTTTTTTTCTGTTTCTTCCCTTCCCTCTTGTCTATTGATCTGCAAGCATAAACTACTTTATATGTATTTTGTATCATGTCACTGTATCTTTCTCGTCTATTGATCTATATGTTATTTTCTATGTATTATGTATCATGTTACTGTGTCTTTCTCATCTATTGATCTATATTTTATTTTGTATGTATTGCGTATCATGTCAATGTGTTTTTCTGATCTATTGATTTATATGTTATTGTATATGTATTCTGTATCATGTCACGGTCTCTCTCTCGCTCTCTCTCTCTCTTTCTCCCATCACTGATTAGCATATAACTTGGAATTCTCAAGCACATAACCTAACAAACGTGATTGTACAGAAAGTTTACCAACTAGCCAAAATTAAATACTTTACCGACAAACACACAAGAAAGATATGCTACATATCACACTTACAGACACACTTAGATTACTGTTCCACAATCTGGGATGGATGCTCAGTCTTAAACACAAAAAGGCTCCACTCACTTCACACACGAGGATTAAATCTTATTTGTGACAAACACCCAGTACAGATTGTAGATCAGCATAAACAACTCAAAATTCTACACCTCAAATGCAGTCATTTTTAAAAAAAGTTTGTTCACAGAATCCTTTCGCACAATGCTCCGCCTTACTTGTGGTCACTGTTTACGTATAACACTAAACATAGGCAGCGTTTAAAAAAAGACTGTCTTCTTCCTAAACCCAGGATTGATCTGTACAAGAAAAGCCTTGCATACTCACAGTATAGCTCTGGAACACCTTCCCCTACCATTTAAAATCCATTAGTAATACTTCATCCTTTAACTCAAACCTGCTACATTATTTGCTTACTTGCAATTATATGCTTCCATAGAATAACCAGCAATCTCTCAACCCATGACTCGCCAGCCATCAAGTACTAAAATGACATAGTTCGAAAAGTAAATTGTTAGATATCGTTAGAAATTATTTTAATGCTTGTTAAAAAACATATGTTAGAAGATCTGTATTAACAATGTATTTTTGTTTATGTATATGTCTGTGTGTATGTGTGTGAGAGCTATTTTATTAGGTTAATTACTTCTTCTCTTTTACTTTGAATGTAATAGTTAAATCTTAACCTCTTTTGATATGTTTTCCCCTACTTTAATGTGTATATTTCTATTAAATGGAGTTTGTGGGAAGAATGAAAGATGGAGTGATGAAAGGCAGAATGTAAGACGGGCCTGCGTGCCCCATTCGTTACCCTTTAAAAATAAAGATTATTCATTCATTCATTCATTCATTCTCTCTCCTATTTATATATACGCTGTTTTCTGTCTATTTTATATCATGTGACTCCGTCTTTGTTTTTTATTGCCTTCTTTCTGTCTATTTTATATCATGTGACTCCGTCTCTCGTTTATTATTGCCTTCTTTCTGTCTATTTTATATCATGTGACCCCGTCTCTCGTTTATTATTGCCTTCTTTCTGTCTGTGTTCTATCACTTTGCTGAATATCGGAAATTATTTTTTTCAAGCAGTGGGAAAAAAAAGCCGAAGTAAAAGTCAAGATTTTAAAAAAAATATGCATCACAAAGCCAGACAATATTTCGGCTTGAAAGCCCTTCATCTAAGAAAATATGTGAAGAGATAATGTGAAACGGCAAACATATGACCTGTTCTCCCCACACATAATCTGAATTATGAACTGACCCTTGTCGGGAGTTTTTAGACTTTGCCCTGGTCTAATTATCATACTGAGCTGCCTTTTGCTATATCCTGGTATACAGTAGTTAATTGTTTAAGTGTCTACGTATTTTGTTTTTGGCTAGTTTTCAATGCGTTGTTCTTGCTTCCCTACGTTAATAAATCTTCATTAGCTGTTTTTTAAAATCCTTTAATCTTTATACAAACACATGTGAATTAGCGACTGAAGAGACAAAAAAGATTTATCACAATTAACGTGCTTTTTTTTCATATGCGGGGCGGGGAGTGGTATTGTAGGACGTCACTTCCTCTAGAAAAAAAAAATCAGGCGTCATACCTGTGATTTGTGTTTCGTTATTGCTACCCCCCCCTACCCACTCTCTCTCTCACCACCACCGCCCACCCCCCCCCCCCCTCAAAAAATATTATCATGGCTAGGTGGAGTCAGTTAACAGGAAATTGGAGGTAAATTACCGGTTAAAGAAAGAAAAAAAAAGGAACCATTTGGAAGTCGTCGGTTACTGTAGCCGGCTTATATTATCCAAAACCGGTTATACAGACAACCAGCTAAATCGGCTGGAGGATAAAATCGGGTCAGTAGACTGATGGTACTCAGTTTCTGTGAAGAAGAATCAGCAAAGTTTTGACGTTGGTACAGCAGATGAGCCTTTTTCTAAAAAGCAAATCTCATGTCGTGGCAAATAAGATCAGAAATATTCCATGCAATATTTAGTTCCCGTTCATTTTGTAGTATCCCTGTCCGCAACACAAAAAGGAATGGGAAAACTAATTATGTCAGTCCATAAGAGTAGTGAAGAGAAAAACTTCTATCTTAATGCGAAGAAAACTAAATTAATTAAAACTGACAAAGCAAATAAGGCAGCTGAAATATGTATCAATGAGGAAAAATTGGAAGAGGTGGAGTTTTTTAAATATCATTACTAACTAATAATGGAGATACAGTGAGGCAAATTAAAAGGACATCTAACGTTCTTCACAAAGTAAAAAAAAAAAAACTAAAGCTGTGGAGAAGAACAGACAGAACTACAAAAATAAGACTTTTAAAGGCATGCATCTTTCCCGTTGTAGCATATGCCTGAGACACCTGGACACTTAACAAAACAGCTGAGAAACGCATAAATGCCTTTGAATGTAAATGCTACAGAAGAAGTCTTAAAATATCATGGACGCAAAAAAGAACAAATATATCCATACTACAAGAACTTAATACTGAAGAAGTTTGACTAGTAAAGAAGATTAAACCGAGCAAACTTCAATATTTGGGACACATTAAACGTCATGAGAATTTAGAGAAGACCGTCTTGGAAGGGTACATAATGGGAAAAAGAAAAAGAGTAAGACCAAGGCGAAGATGGCTGCAAGACATCATTGATGCTACTAACCCGTGGTATTACTGATGGCTGTTATGTATCTAATACAGAACTGTGAACAATATTTAGTTTAGGCCCAGCTCAATCTTCATTACTTACTGTAGTAATCAAGACCACACGCACGTTAATCCATTACTGTGCCAGCAACGGAAGATTGAAACGGAAATTAAATTTTATTATCATAAGTTCACGGCTGGTAACATTTGTCAGTTTGTCTTTGTCCGCAGGAAGCTAACGAGAGTTCGACAATACTTTCCTTTTACAGAGCATTTCTGCACTGCTCTGTGTTTATTTGGTTTTTTTCTATTTCTATTCGCTGTCATTTACGTATTGTTATTATGGCCGGTAACGGAACTGTGTGTACAGTCGAGCAGAGTTTTAACAGTTCAGTGCATTTATTTCTTCTTCTTCTTATTCTTCTTCTTCTTCTTCTTCTTCACTTTCCGAGCCATCAAGCCTCAGTGCTGCAGATAAAATTCGCCTCCATTCCTCTCTGTTCCTAATCTTCTCTCTCCAGTTGGTGATACCAGTTTCCTTTATATCCTCTTCTACGTTGTCTCTCCATCTCTGTCTTAATCTATCTTTTAGGCTTCTTGTACATACATCATTTTGTTTTTCTTTTTTCTCTTCCATTCTTTCTACATGCAGAACCAAGATAATCTGATCAACGTCAATATATTTATTATACGCTGTGATGTAAATAAGCTGTTCAGTTCGGTGTTCTTTCTAGCTCTTCATTCTCCACTGTTGATATCCTTTATGGGCCCAAAGATTCTTATTAGGACCTTGTCCTCAAAGACCTGCAACTGTTGTTCATCTTTCTCTGTTTCATTCCACGTTTCTGATCCATACATAAAGAGACGCATTTATTTATGTTAATTAATCTGGCTAGACCAGAAATGTACGCACAGAGTGTAGGACGAATGGTAAGTTTATTGTGTCAGATGCAGCCTACACTCCAGGTGCATCGAATCAGCAATGGTCACGATTCTTTCTTATATGTTTGCGGTACACCTGGCCTTTTATCAGGATCTTGTACTACTACAGTTTGACCAAGACCGCTTGGGACTGATATTTTGCTGTTTGATGATCTAGAAAGAACAATAATAATGGAGTTTGCGGCATTCGAAGGCGGGGGGGGGGGGGGGGTGGCGAAGTTTGGTTTATGGAAATAGAGGAATGGGGCTGGAGTTTGGATCATGAGAAGCCAGGAAGAGGGCTAGAGTTTGGATCATGAGAAGCCAGGAAGAGGGCCGAAGTTTGGATCATGAGAAGCCAGGAAGAGGGCTAGAGTTTGGATCATGAGAAGCCAGGAAGAGGGCCGAAGTTTGAATAATGAGAAGCCAGGAAGAGGGCCGAAGTTTGGATCATGAGAAGCCAGGAAGAGGGCTAGAGTTTGGATAATGAGAAGCCAGGAAGAGGGCCGAAGTTTGGATCATGAGAAGCCAGGAAGAGGGCTAGAGTTTGGACCATGAGAAGCCAGGAAGAGGGCTAGAGTTTGGATCATGAGAAGCCAGGAAGAGGGCTAGAGTTTGGATCATGAGAAGCCAGGAAGAGGGCTAGAATTTGGATAATGAGAAGCCAGGAAGAGGGCCGAAGTTTGGATCATGAGAAGCCAGGAAGAGGGCCGAAGTTTGGATCATGAGAAGCCAGGAAGAGGGCCAAAGTTTGGATAATGAGAAGTCAGGAAGAGGGCCGAAGTTTGGATCATGAGAAGCCAGGAAGAGGGCTAGAGTTTGGATCACGAGAAGCCAGGAAGAGGGCTAGAGTTTGGATCATGAGAAGCCAGGAAGAGGGCCAAAGTTTGGATCACGAGAAGCCAGGAAGAGGGCTAGAGTTTGGATCATGAGAAGCCAGGAAGAGGGCTAGAGTTTGGATCACGAGAAGCCAGGAAGAGGGCCGAAGTTTGGATCATGAGAAGCCAGGAAGAGGGCCGGAGTTTGGATCATGGAAAGCAAGGAATGGGGCCAGAGTTTGGATCACGCGAAGTCAAGAAAGGAGCGGCCGAGGAAACAATGGGCCCATGATATCACTGGCATTCTAAACACTGCAATCATTGAAACTAACATCGTGGTTAAACAACAAAAAGGTATCGTGGCGAAACACCAAATAGGCATCGTGACTAGACAACAAACAGTTGTCGAAAACAGGTATCGCGGTTAAACAAGGATACACTTATATAGTTTATAAAGTGAGCAAAGTTCTGTAAAGAACAGACAACATCAACAGGTAACACAAGCATCATAATCTCTTAAGGAAAATGATCTATAGTTTCACTGCGGTCACAAGTTCCGAATCTGACCCTTGTCGGGAGTTTTTAGACTTTGCCCTGGTCTAATTATCATACTGAGCTGCCTTTTGCTATATCCTGGTATACAGTAGTTAATTGTTTAAGTGTCTACGTATTTTGTTTTTGGCTAGTTTTCAATGCGTTGTTCTTGCTTCCCTACGTTAATAAATCTTCATTAGCTGTTTTTTAAAAAATCCTTTAATCTTTATACAAACACATGTGAATTAGCGACTGAAGAGACAAAAAAGATTTATCACAATTAACGTGCTTTTTTTTCATATGCGGGGCGGGGAGTGGTATTGTAGGACGTCACTTCCTCTAGAAAAAAAAATCAGGCGTCATACCTGTGATTTGTGTTTCGTTATTGCTACCCCCCCCCCTACCCACTCTCTCTCTCACCACCACCGCCCACCCCCCCCCCCCTCAAAAAATATTATCATGGCGAGGTGGAGTCAGTTAACAGGAAATTGGAGGTAAATTACCGGTTAAAGAAAGAAAAAAAAAAGGAACCATTTGGAAGTCGTCGGTTACTGTAGCCGGCTTATATTATCCAAAACCGGTTATACAGACAACCAGCTAAATCGGCTGGAGGATAAAATCGGGTCAGTAGACTGATGGTACTCAGTTTCTGTGAAGAAGAATCAGCAAAGTTTTGACGTTGGTACAGCAGATGAGCCTTTTCCTACAAAGCAAATCTCATGTCGTGGCAAATAAGATCAGAAATATTCCATGCAATATTTAGTTCCCGTTCATTTTGTAGTATCCCTGTCCGCAACACAAAAAGGAATGGGAAAACTAATTATGTCAGTCCATAAGAGTAGTGAAGAGAAAAACTTCTATCTTAATGCGAAGAAAACTAAATTAATTAAAACTGACAAAGCAAATAAGGCAGCTGAAATATGTATCAATGAGGAAAAATTGGAAGAGGTGGAGTTTTTTAAATATCATTACTAACTAATAATGGAGATACAGTGAGGCAAATTAAAAGGACATCTAACGTTCTTCACAAAGTAAAAAAAAACTAAAGCTGTGGAGAGGAACAGACAGAACTACAAAAATAAGACTTTTAAAGGCATGCATCTTTCCCGTTGTAGCATATGCCTGAGACACCTGGACGCTTAACAAAACAGCTGAGAAACGCATAAATGCCTTTGAATGTAAATGCTACAGAAGAAGTCTTAAAATATCATGGACACAAAAAAGAACAAATATATCCATACTACAAGAACTTAATACTGAAGAAGTTTGACTAGTAAAGAGGATTAAACCGAGCAAACTTCAATATTTGGGACACATTAAACGTCATGAGAATTTAGAGAAGACCGTCTTGGAAGGGTACATAATGGGAAAAAGAAAAAGAGGAAGACCAAGGCGAAGATGGCTGCAAGACATCATTGATGCTACTAACCCGTGGTATTACTGATGGCTGTTATGTATTTAATACAGAACTGTGAGCAATGTTTAATTTAGGCCCAGCTCAATCTTCATTACTTACTGTAGTAATCAAGACCACACGCACGTTAATCCATTACTGTGCCAGCAACGGAAGATTGAAACGGAAATTAAATTTTATTATCATAAGTTCACGGCTGGTAACATTTGTCAGTTTGTCTTTGTCCGCAGGAAGCTAACGAGAGTTCGACAATACTTTCCTTTTACAGAGCATTTCTGCACTGCTCTGTGTTTATTTTGTTCGTGTCTGTTGAGTTCTATTGGGTTCATGTCTGATGACATGGATGGCCACGGAATTGTCTGGACGTTGTTGTCAGCGAGGAACTGGGTGGTGAGTTGTGACATGAGTTCGAGCGTTATCCTGCTGAAAAATCGACCCTGGTGCAGTCAGAAGTGGAAGGACATCAGGAGGAACAATTTCAACAACGTATCGTTGGGCATTCAGGCGTCCTTCAATTTGTACCAGGTCACTTTTCGCACGAAGATGATCGTCCCCCACACCAGTACACCTCCACCACCACGTGGAGGAGCCTCATCCACGCAGTTTCGGGCGTAGCGCTCATGCACTCTGCGGTAAACTCTTCTCCGACTATCGTGTTGCTGGAGCACTAAACGAAACCCTTCTCTAATCATTCGCAACGCTCCACTGACGATGGCAGTCCGTAAGAATAGGATTTCTCTGTAGGCCCAAAAACCAGTGTCGTGCAGCCGGTTCCTGACCGTTTGATCTGAGGTTCGACGAGCTGCTGTCACTGACTTGGACTGTTGAGGACGCAGATGCAAATCGATTCCTGAGGTGGCGCTGCAGTATGAAGCGGTCTTCGGCAAGAGTTGTGAATATGCGTCTTCCACTGCGCAGCCGGTCTGCAACTGAGCCAGTTTCTTGAAATCGTCTCCAAAGACGACTAATGGTGCTTCTAACCACATTAAATTGTCTGTCCACTACACTTTGTGACTGTTCAGTCTGTAAACGTCCAATGATGATGAGTTGTTGTTCTGTAGTGAGATGAACCATACTTGCGCATTGAATTTTTCAAATGAATCGATTCGAGCAGCGTCAATCTTTTATAGGCATTCAGTAACATGGTCAGTGAGTTTTGTGTTCAGTAAGTTTCACTGGATTCTCGTGAACCTATTATGAATTATTGTCAAAAATGCTGTTTTGACTAGTGTCGCTTTTCTGTGCTCATGAACCATCTGCTGAGTACAATTCAAGCCAACACGTGAAACTGATGTCCAAGTCAACGTTTCAGGCAATTAGCTCTTGCCTGATCAGCAAACTTCAGTTTAAATCGCAACATCATATTTGTTGCTTTTCTTTCTTTTTTTTTTAACAGTCTACATATATATATATATATATATATATATATATATATACATATATATATATATATCTTCTTATATCTTATATCCTTCCCGTGCCGTTAGACGTCACATAGGGCTCGCAAAGTAGTTCGCCAATTTTTTCTGTCTTCGGCGAGTCTTTCAACCTCATCAAAGGATTTTATGCCTGTTAACTTGGCCTCTCTTAATAATGTTCTCTTCAGAGTTTCACGCGGTCTGCCCCTTTTTCTTCGGCCTGTTGTGTTCCACTTGATAGCTTGTTTTGGAATTCTCTGCTCATTTCTTCTCATCAAGTGGCCAACATATGTCCATCTCCTTTTCCTGATCACCCGTGAGACTGGTTGTTGTTCAGTCATCTGTCTTATCTCTGCATTGTTCTTGAATTCATTCCACTTGATGCCGAGTATTTTCCTTAGGCATTTGTTTTCAAAAGAGTCTAATTTCTTGTCTATTTCTTTAGTTGTTTTCCAGCTTTCGCATGCATAAATGAGGGTGGATATTACATTTGAATTGAATAGTCTTAACTTGGTTTTTGTGCTTATAACTTTTGAATTCCATATGTTCTCAAGATTCTTGAAGATTGATGCTGCTTTTGCAATTCTGATCCTAACTTCCTTTCTAGTGTCACCATCCTGGTCTATGTAGCTGCCAAGGTATGCAAATTGATTGACTTCTTCAATATCTGTCCCTTCTATGTGTATTTTTCCATTTTGATTGATGGGAATTTTCATTATTTTTGTTTTGTCCTTGTTAATTTCAAGTCCTATTTTGCTAGCCAGTGAAGATAGGCTATCTGTTTTTTCTTGCATGGAATTCACATTATTACTGATAAGAGTTATGTCATCAGCAAAATCAAGATCTTCTAGTTGGGTCCCATGTACCCAGTCAATACCTGTGTTACCTGTGCAGCATTTTTCATTATGAAGTATGTTGTAATCCCAAAAAGTAAAGGAGACAGTATACATCCTTGTTTCACGCCTGTTTCAATCTGGAACCATTCACTCATCCCTTCTTCTGTCTTGACTGCACAACCATATCCATTGTATAAGTCCTTAATGATGTTGACAATTTTAGATGGTATTCCATATAGACATAAAATTCTCCATAATGAATCTCTGTGTATGCTATCAAATGCCTTTTTAAAATCTATGAAATTCAGTATTAATGGTTTCTGCTTTTCAATATGTTCTTCAAGTATTATTCTGAGAGTAAAGATCTGGTCGAGACAGCTTCTCCCTTTTCGAAATCCTGCTTGTTCTTCTCTCATTGCAGTATCCACTATATCTTTGAGTCTATTCAAAATGACCTTGCAAAATACTTTTGACACAACTGATATTAAGGTTACTCCTCTCCAATTGTTACAGTCACTAAGGTTGCCCTTTTTTGGTATTTTAACAATGATTCCCTTCTTCCAATTAGAAGGGACCTTTTCTTCTTTCCAAATCTTGTTAAACATTCTCAAGCAAGGAATGGGGCCAGAGTTTGGATCACGCGAAGTCAAGAAAGGAGCGGCCGAGGAAACAATGGGCCCATGATATCACTGGCATTCTAAACACTGCAATCATTGAAACTAACATCGTGGTTAAACAACAAAAAGGTATCGTGGCGAAACACCAAATAGGCATCGAAAACAGGTATCGCGGTTAAACAAGGATACACTTATATAGTTTATAAAGTGAGCAAAGTTCTGTAAAGAACAGACAACATCAACAGGTAACACAAGCATCATAATCTCTTAAGGAAAATGATCTATAGTTTCACTGCGGTCACAAGTTCCGAATGTTACATAGAATTCGAATGGTACATTGTGATGTATATAAAGAAAAGACCGCAGGCCCTATCAGAACTAAGTCATATATATATATATATATATATATATATATATATATATATGCTGCTAAAAAAAAGCAATGCAACACTATAATAGTCGTAATGGACACGAAATATCAAAGTTGTATCAAAATGTTATTTTACGGAATTAATGTTTCAATGTTGGCGTGAAGAAACTTTACAACTTTAACAATGAGATGCTGTTCATTAAATCTCGTTTGGAATATTATTCTTTGCGACTGAGGCCTCCTTTTGAGTAAGGTGTAAGGGCTCCTTTGGCCTGTATCAGAGAACGACATCTCCTTGACATGGATCCGATTAGCCGCTTGATCTGTTGTTGTGGGATGGCTGCCCACTCTTCCCGCAGTGCAAGAGACAACTGTCGGGGATTGTTTAGCGTCACGTCTCGCTGGCGGACTTGTCTGTTGAGTTCATGTCTGTTCGTGTCTGTTGAGTTCTATTGGGTTCATGTCTGATGACATGGATGGCCACGGAATTGTCTGGACGTTGTTGTCAGCGAGGAACTGGGTGGTGAGTTGTGACATGAGTTCGAGCGTTATCCTGCTGAAAAATCGACCCTGGTGCAGTCAGAAGTGGAAGGACATCAGGAGGAACAATTTCAACAACGTATCGTTGGGCATTCAGGCGTCCTTCAATTTGTACCAGGTCACTTTTCGCACGAAGATGATCGTCCCCCACACCAGTACACCTCCACCACCACGTGGAGGAGCCTCATCCACGCAGTTCCGGGCGTAGCGCTCATGCACTCTGCGGTAAACTCTTCTCCGACTATCGTGTTGCTGGAGCACTAAACGAAACCCTTCTCTAATCATTCGCAACGCTCCATTGACGATGGCAGTCCGTAAGAATAGGATTTCTCTGTAGGCCCAAAAACCAGTGTCGTGCAGCCGGTTCCTGACCGTTTGATCTGAGATTCGACGAGCTGCTGTCACTGACTTGGACTGTTGAGGACGCAGATGCAAATCGATTCCTGAGGTGGCGCTGCAGTATGAAGGGGTCTTCGGCAAGAGTTGTGACTATGCGTCTTCCACTGCGCAGCCGGTCTGCAACTGAGCCAGTTTCTTGAAATCGTCTCCAAAGACGACTAATGGTGCTTCTAACCACATTAAATTGTCTGTCCACTACACTTTGTGACTGTTCAGTCTGTAAACGTCCAATGATGATGAGTTGTTGTTCTGTAGTGAGATGAAGCATACTTGCGCATTGAATTTTTCAAATGAATCGATTCGAGCAGCGTCAATCTTTTATAGGCATTCAGTAACATGGTCAGTGAGTTTTGTGTTCAGTAAGTTTCACGGGATTCTCGTGAACCTATTATGAATTATTGTCAAAAATGCTGTTTTGACTAGTGTCGCTTTTCTGTGCTCATGAACCATCTGCTGAGTACAATTCAGGTCAGCACGTGAAGCTGATGTCCAAGTCAACGTTTCAGGCAATTAGCTCTTGCCTGATCAGCAAACTTCAGTTTAAACCGCAACATCATATTTGTTGCGTTTCTTTCTTTTTTTTTTGAACAGTCTACATATACATATATATATATATATATAGAGGGTTCGAATCCTAACAGTGGGAATTTTCTTTCTACACCAAAATGTCGTCATTGTCCACAGAGTTTCAAAATGAGTACCAGAGAAATCTGGGAAGGTAAATGCGGCCAGACGAGATACTGAAGAAATGACACGTTCATGTCCCCAAAGTCTGGGAAATACCGGCCGAATACCGTACACCGAATAGGCCGTAATGGCATGGAGACTGGGATTTTTACCATTTTTATCTTACACATACACACCCATATATATATACATATATATATATATATATATATAAGTATATGTACATACACACATACACCAGCATAACAAGGCAAGTACTGACATGGAAACCCCAGGGAAACGGGAGTCTATGAAAGCCTTGAACTACTTAGAGAAAAGAAATTATGAAAATCTTCAGAGACAAATGATACTCTTGAGTAAAATAGAGAATAAATTTTAAAAAAAACAGGGGCGATTATAGATATTTTACCTATGACCTATACTTCCAAGGGAATAACGGGCAGCGATGATGAAGGTGATATATACATATATATAAACAGAATAAACAGCCTTTTTTCAGCGGCAGAGACATTAGGGCGTGAACACTATTTATATACAAGCTGTTGCAAGGATATTTTCCAGTTAATTCGGGATATGTCCCGGTGGGCGAGTCATTGTTTGATTTTGTGGGATGGGCTGTTCTTGAAATTGAAGTATATATGCAGGAAACTCTCTACCGTAGAGAGCGGAACAACAACACAACTCCTTCAGATCATCAAAGGAAGTACCCCCCCTCAGACAAGTGTTTCGGCCCTTTAAACTCCTGACACTCTAAGGGGGGTGGGCCCCTCTGGGTCATGACTCCCAGAGGTCTTGTGAGTTGTTGCTTTTTTTTCGGTCCCGGGATCGAACCCATGATCTTCCAGTTGCCACGCGTCTTTAGCGATTTAGCTATGGAGGACTGGTATTGGTTGTGGCAAATGAAATTACTTATGCTCCCAATGCTTGTTTCGCATACTCCACAGCCAGCATGAGGCCTTTTCTGCTGTTTCTGAAAGTGTTACTGTGGCCAGCATTGATTACGTTTTAAGTATATGAGATATGTGGTTGTTGGATATGACCCCATCAAGCACCCTGGACTCAGGTTGGTTGTGTATGAGTTTGGTTAGTAGAGATGACTTCGTAAGGATGATAGTGTATGTACTGAGTGCACGCATATGTATGTATGGCAAGGCTGTAGTATAAGTTGGGGTGGTCTTAATATATATCTGTATACAGCTGATGTGGGATGACATACAATAATGTTTTTGGTCTTTGCTGATAACATGGTCTGATTTATTATGTAAGGGATCTTTGGCGATGATTCATTTATTGCATATTCTTTTGCCACGAGTTGAATGTCGCTGTCATACACATGTAGTATATACATAACGTTGAGTTTTGATATGATGCTTATTATCAGCTGTTCATAATAAGTAGCGACGGTTTGCTATTTCCTAGTGTTTATGATAAAGCTGTTATGAGAGCAATCACACTTTTTTATGAGAGGAATCACACTTTTGCTAATGCTTTACTTGTGTATGATGTTAATATTCGGTGGATCGCTGTATATATGTATATATTGATTTATTGACTGCTGGTATTTCTTAATGTTGAACCTAATATTGAAGAAGGTTGGCTAGTAAAGAGGATTAAACAGAGAAAACTTAAATATTTTGGACATATTAAACGTCATGAGAATTTAAAGAAGACCGTCTTCGAAGGGTACATAATGGGAAAAATAAAGAGGGGATGACCAAAGCGAAGATGGTTGCAAGACATCGTTGATGATCTGCAAATGGATGCATCAGCAGCAGGCCATCTTGCTCACAACCGAGAGGCCTACAGGAGTGCTGATAGGGAGCCAAAGTTCCTCAAGGAACACGCAAATGCCTGACTGACTGACTGACACTCCTTATGACAAAGAAGGTTGATATGCCTGAGGATTACTGACTTGCTGCTATGGCATTGCTTTCTATGTTATGCGCATATATATATATATATATATATATATATATATATATATATTCTATGGTCTTTATATGTGTAATGTGGTTAAGCCGTTGTTGGTACTGTGTGTGTTCATGATGAGTATATTGATGTTGTCATAATAAACTCATTTAATTGTTTCTTAATGCTTTTATGCTCATTAACAAATGCTGAATGACTGTAAGTGAGTTGTACGATGAAGGGCAGAATGACTGTAAGTGAGTTGTACGATGAAGGGCTGAATGACTGTAAGTGAGTTGTACGATGAAGGGCAGAATGTTAGAAAGACCTGAGGGACCAAGTCTTAACCCTTTGAAAATGATTGTCGATAAGCTCTTCGTTCTTCCTTACATAAGTGGTGTGGCCATTCTGATCAGGCTAACAGTTCAGTGCTTAGAAGTATCCACTATAAGATTCTTTAAAATTTCTTAACTAACAAGAATGTCTTTGTTTGAATTGATTTTCCACCAAGTCCAGGACAGCCCAGTGAAGGAAAGTTCATAGTAACAAATAAATTGGACATGCGGGAGCGGACAAGTAGGCAGGAGTCTTTTTTAGAGGAGGGGCGGTTAAGAGGTAGTGTGTGAACTGTGAAACAGTACAGACGGTCAGATT
The DNA here is from genome assembly GCA_009760885.1 of Achatina immaculata. Lineage (NCBI taxonomy): Eukaryota > Metazoa > Mollusca > Gastropoda > Stylommatophora > Achatinidae > Lissachatina > Lissachatina immaculata. The sequence goes on from CM019720.1 coordinate 2,086,841, forward strand.
GTGCTAAGTAATTTCACGTAAAAATGCCGTATGTACGTATAATCAGTGTGATGAAACACATCAAGAGCTCAGTGTGTCGCCTGAAATCAGTCAGTAGATTAGTATGTAGCCAGAAAGTAATTGATTCTTCTGGATTATTATGTGGTCAGCTCATTCTTGTGAATTATTACAAAAGTGTACTCGTAACAATGTGGGCACTAAAGCTCCTGCTTCAGTTGAACATCAATCCACAAAGACAGTTGATCCAAACATGGATGCAAATATATTACAAGAATTGAAGGATTTATTTTATAAAAAAAAGATGCAGATCTCAGGGTGTAACCAGAATGCAAAAGCATTTATTTCCTCCTTTGATGGTAATCCTGAGAAGATTCAGTCATTGCTAGAGGAGCTGGAGCAATTTGCTATCATTTACGGCCATGACGATCAAGCAAAGAAATGAGCACGTTTACAAACGTCTTCAGATGCAGCGTCAGACTTTATTCAAATACGTTTTCTGAAATGCAAAGACGTAACATATTCAACGCTCAGAAAAAGAAATTTTGCATCGTTTTAGGAACGCTGTAAACTCTGATGTTGCCTTAAAACATTTACATTCTCTCTGCCAAAAAGAAGGTGAAAATATACAGTTTCTGGTAGAAAGACGTACGAAAATATACAGACACTGGTAGAAAGACTTATGAAAATATACAGTTTCTGGTAGAAAGACTTACGAAAATATACAGACACTGGTAGAAAGACGTATGAAAATATAAAGAAGCTGGTAGAAAGACTTACGAAAATATACAGACACTGGTAGAAAGACTTATGAAAATATACAGATACTGGTAGAAAGACGTATGAAAATAAACAGACGCTGGTAGAAAGACTTATGAAAATTGCATCGTAGGCGTTCCCGGAAGAACTGAAGTCTTGCTTCGTACAGTCTCAACTTGTCAAGTATTTTGTCGACGCGGTTGTAGACAACGCAACAAAAGCAAAACTGTTACAAAAAGGCGCAAAGAATTTGGAGGAGGCATGTGATGTAGCTGTTACGGAAGAGACATTTCAACAAAGGATTATATAAGCTGTGATCAAACCTCAATGATCAGACGGTCAGCTTAAAATCGGAGACATTTTGTGCTGCCTCCAAAGAGATTCCAAAGACATTTACAAATTCCAGAACTGTGATACACAGAGACCTAAACAGTATAAGGTGTTTCAGTCGTGGAAGAAACAATCAGATTACAGGGCAATGCTGGTTCAGTTCTGTTAAACCACACAGTGAACAAAGAGACTTTAAGAAAACAAGAACCAGTGAGTTTGCTTCGCACAAGTTTCAAACACATAAACTAGGGCCTTTGAGTCGTCAGGGTGTTCAGGAGAACTAAAGCGGGTGGTCTGTTTCTCGACCCAGCAAGCCTCCAATGACTTATACGGGCCGAAGAGAGTGGGATTTGGACATTAACTCATTAGGCACAGCTTGCACAATTCCGGCTGAAGTAGAAAATAGAACTGCCCATGCTCTCATTGATACAGGCGGTAGCGTGGGGTTAATAAGGAAAGGTTTATGGTTTCCTAAGGGGCATAGATACTCGATGCCGTACCCTTCTCCAGCTTTGGTATCGGTGGATAACAAAACGACTTAATGTGGCTGGAGAAACAAGTCTGCAATTCACTACAGGAAACCAGCGGTTTTCACACCCTGTGTACACTGTATTTGAAATAAAGCGCCCCCTTTTATCCTGGGCAGAGAATTTCTACAAGATAATAGAGCATCACTTGATTTTGAGAAAAAAGACTTTAACTATAAAAGAAAATAGAGCCTCACTTGATTTCGAGAAAAAAGACTTTAACTATAAAAGAAAATAGAGCCTCACTTGATTTCGAGAAAAAAGACTTTAACTATAAAAGAAAATAGAGCCTCACTTGATTTCGAGAAAAAAGACTTTAACTATAAAAGAAAATAGAGACTCACTTGATTTCGAGAAAAAAGACTTCAACTATAAAAGAGAATAGAGCCTCGCTTGATTTCGAGAAAAAAGACTTTTAACTATAAATACAACAACTATAACCATGAAGGACGAAAACGAAATTATTTCAACAGTTAGAAGTGCAGTCGACGTTTAACAGAGTAGGTTGAGATCATTAATGATCGATTTTTTGTAGTAAAGGGGTATAATCAATTGGAAAAGTTAGGGTGATTTGTTCAGTCCCTTGGTTGAATATTGATTTGTTTTTACTCAGCTCACGTTTTTCGTGAGAAGAAAGTTAGGCCTCAGACGAAATCTTGACGGTTATGTAAAGTTTCATGTGAGAAGAAAGTTAAGCATCAGCAGAAATCTTGACGGTTATGTAAAGTTTCATGTGAGAAGTAAGTTAAGCATCAGTAGAAATCTTGACGGTTGTGTAAAGTTTCACGTGGGATTTGTGGCAGGTTGTCTGTTTAAACATCAGACAAACAGTTATCACAGACTGTTAACTATGCGGGATGTGTGTGTGTGTAAGGTAACTTTAGCTCACAGAAACTAGGAATTCTCGGGATGTTACCGGTTAGGGTAGATTTTTAGGAAGGATGAGTAAAGTTCAGGGGAATAATTTTTAACCAGCTGATTTTTTGGTCAAGGAGGATTCTTGTGTTAGTTTTTGTATCAGTCAGTAGCGATTTGTAGTGAGATCTGTCACGTCATAGTCTGAGTGTAGTAACGCTTGTGTTAAGACAAAGTTTTTCTGTATTAGTATGTAGAAATTATGTTGTAGCGTCCTTGTTAGGACAAAGTTTTTCTGTAATAGTATGTAGAAATTATGTTGTAGCGTCCTTGTTAGGACAAAGTTTTTCTGTATTCTCTCTCTGAACCTGAAGTGCCCAGGGCACATGGGGCTTCCGCAAGGGTTTTCCACAAATGCCTGTCCTTCGCCTTTTTTTCTGCTCTTGCCCATATGAGCCCTCTATTGCTCAACATCCTTTCTGTTGTTCTTCTCCTTGTCTCTTTTGGTCTACCCTTATTTCTGTTCCCTTGTGGTGTCCATCTTAGTGCTATTTTTGGTAGTGAGTTGTCAGTCATTCGGAGCACATGTCCCAACCATCACCAGCGTCTTTCCTCAATAATTGTTGTCAGTGGCTTCATCTGCATTTCTGCCAATAAGATGTTATTTCTTATGATGATTGGCCAAAATATTTTTCTAATTCTTCGTAAACATTTAGTCTGGAAAGAATTCAACTTCCTTTCTATGGTTTTGGTGATTTCCCAGCATTCACTTCCATAGAGTAGTACACTTAGAACATTATTCTTAAATATCCTGATTTTTATATTTATGCTTAGTTTTTTTTATTTCCATATAGTCTGCAGCATTGTAAAAGCCTGGTTTGCTCAAGTAAGTCTGCTGTTGATGTCCTCTGTGCTGTCTCCATTTTCTACTACTCTGCTGCCAAGGTATACAAATTCGTTGACCTCCTCCACTAACTTGCTATCTACTCTGAGTACATTTCTGTTGTTCACATTTTGCTTCATTAACTTTGTCTTTCCTACGTTGATATTTAGTCCTATGTTGTTTGCATTCTGAGTTAGCTTGTTTATTTTATCTTGCATATCTTTGTGGCTGCTTGATAATAGACAAATGTCGTCCGCAAAGTCCACGTCCTCCAGCATTGTGTCAAAGGTCCATTGTAATCCTCTGCGTTTGTCTGAGGTTGCCTCCTTCATTAACCAGTCTACTGCCAAGATAAATAATGTTGGTGATAGTACACATCCCTGTTTCACTCCTGTTTGTACCCTAAAGCTGCTGGAGGTATGTTCTCCACAGATAACTTTGCACTGAAAACCCTCGTATAGGGCTTTGATTTCATTAACTATTTTATGGGGGAGGCCATGCCATCTTAGGATTTTCCACAGTGCATCTCTGTTGACACTGTCAAAGGCTTTCTCAAAATCTATGAATAATTCATATGTTGTGCTCTGCCACTCATTTGCCTGCTCTAATATTTGTCTAAGTACAAATATGTGGTCTATGCATGATCTTCCTTTCCTAAATCCTGCCTGCTCTTTCCGAAGTTTTTCCTCAAGTGTTGGTACAATTCTGTTGATGATTATTCTGCAAAATACTTTACTGGTGAGTGGCAGTAGGGTAATGCCTCTCCACTTCCCGCAATCTCTGAGGTCACCCTTCTTTGGTAGTTGTACTATAAGCCCAGTTTTCCACTCCTCTGGGGCTTTTTCTAGATCCCAAATTTGTTGTAATATCCGGCAAAGTTGTTTTGGTGTTTCTGTTTCTTCTGCTTTTAACTTCTCAGCAGTCACTTCATCTTCACCTGGTGCCCTGTCTGATTTTAGCTTCTTTATCGCCTCCTTTACTTCATTTATTGTTATTGGTCCTGTATTGATGTTTAGTTCCGTTTTTGCTTCAGGTATGTAGAATTGTTTGTGCTGCTTGTGTTCTGTTTAGTAGGGTGTTAAAGTGTTCCCTCCATCTTTCAATTTTTTTTCTTTCTCCACTGACCAGTTGTCCATTTTGTGTTCTTACTGCACTTTCACATCTTGTGTTGAAGTTACCTGTCATCTGCTTTGTGATTTTATATATGGTTTTCATGTCATTTGTATATGCTGCTTTCTCTGGTGCTTCTGCTAAGTTGTCATAATTTTGACGTTTATCTTGAAGGCATGATTCCTTCACTTCTTTGTCTTTTTGTGCATAATTACTTAAAACTTGTTCTTTAAGCCGTTGTGATTTGATGTTCAGTAATTTTTTCTTGATTTCTTTTCTTTGCTCTATCTTTTCCCATGCGGTCTTGCTTATCCATTCCTCTTTTCTTCTTTTCCTATATCCCAGCACCTCTTTAGCTGTTTCCTGTAGTGTCCTGTGATGTTTCTGGAGTCGTCATCTGCCGATAATCCAACTCAGATACCCGCGACATTTTCTCTGATCCACCCCTATTGGCATACAAACGTGAGCCAAACCTTAAGGACATCCTCGTCCACAGCCACTTGAAGCAGAGCCTTACATATGTTGGCACCAGAAAATGTAACCGCCCCCGCTGCGTTACCTGCCCTGTAGTCTGGAAAACGAAAACAATCACCTTTCCCAAAACTATCCTCACCCTTCATGAGGGATTCACATGCGAGTCTCGTAATGTGATATATGTCATCGTTTGCAAAAGATGCAGGATAACATATATTGATGAGACTGGCCACAGATTAGGGAACCGCATGCAAAAACATCTGTACGACATCACCCAGCATGCTTCGAAACCAGTCCCAAATCATTTCAATGGCCCCAACCACAGAGGCAAATCTGACTTTCTGGTAACAGCCATCAACAATGTCACGCAGATGACACAAGCCGCCTGGCACTTAAGAACCGCTGCATTCAAAATTATGGGACGCTGAAACCACATGGGTTAAAATCGCTGTTTAGTTACACGTGACATTCTCTTCAATCATTACAGTACCTCTCCACAAAGTCCACCCCTTCTTACTTTTCAAACTTCCTCACAGCATCACTCTGCAACCCCTCTTCCCCAATCATCTGTTTCAACTTCTCCTAGCTAGGTCAATATTGCATCACACACTCTCTCTCCCTTCCCCGGTTCCCCATCCACCACCCCCAGTTATAACCCACCGACCACATGTCACAGGTCCCTATTTAAAGTCTCCACGTTCTACTAAATCCATTCATGACACACACCGCCGGACAAGCCACACCTTACAATTTACAGCTAAGTACTCTTTAGAAAAAAATTTTTTTGATATTGAACTACGCTCTTGACTGTTCCTACGTTTGTGTTACTGTTGCGTTGTAAGCTTGCAATATGGAGTCCAGATGTTCTGTTGTTGTCCAGTGGAAGAAGGAGCGTGCCTGGGTGTATTGTTCTCTGAGTGTATTGCAGATCCCAAATTGAAGTCTCTCAGATCAATCTGTCAAATTTGATCCTGAGAGAGTTAACTAACTGCTATCAATTAGTTGTTCCTCTGGACCCTTTGAGGCAACAGCAGCTTCTAGCTGTGCTCTAGCTGTACAGTAAGGAATCCTCTTCTTTTTACATAAAAGATATGTTTTCCTCTACAGTTAAGTAAGAAGATAGATGGATGCGCCTTTAGCTAGCATATTATTACTATGTCACTCTACAGATTTTTCTTTAGTGTTACCGTGTTGGCACATATGCCTTTAACGTAGTTATGAAACCACACGCGTTGAATGTTATTCCATTTTCGCTCCAAAGACATTTGGCTGGTATAAATGACTGCAAGATATTGATTTCAACGCATAAGCTAAGTGCAATTCAAGAAGAGCCTCTGGCTGAACTACCAGACTCCATGGTGAGAACAAACTCTCAAGGAAGAGTGCTGGTCATTCTCCTCAACAATACCAACAAACGCATTCACTTGCGCAGAGGCGAGATCATGCGGAAGGTGAACATTATGATCAAATAAACATTACGCAAGCTATGGAAGCTGACAAAGCTCCGCCCAAGATAAATTTAAGAATTATAGAAATGTTAGAACAACTAAGGGTAGATGAAAAATATCGCAAGATAAAGCTTGATACTACAAGAACATGATGTTTTTGCCCTAACTCACCTCGAGATGGGCAGTACTGAGACTGTGCAACTGATAAAGGCGATCTTCAACCGGTGTACTCAAGACCATATCCCACCCGGCTTAGGTAAAGCAGTCTTACAGAAAAGGCGATCGGGGAACATGTTAGATGATAAGGTCATTGAAAGAGCCCCATTTTCACGCTGGAATTCGCCCACCGTCATGATAACTGAGAAAGACGGGTCGCATAGATTTTGTTGCGACTTCAGAAAGTTGATTAAAATTACGGCACCAATGGTATATAAAATTATCAAATAGTGAGGATATGTTGGCAGCTTTGGATGGTGCAGTTTTTCAACACATTGGACGCTAAGAAAGGCTATGGTGGGTCCCATTAAGTGAAGATTCAAAGACTAAAACCAATTTTGGGAGGTATATGTTTCGCTTATGAAATACCAGAGATTAGATATACTAATGACACAGTATTATTGTCCACAACACAGAAAGGAATAGAACAACTAATTATGTCAGTCCATAAGAGTAGCTCTATCTTAATGCGAAGAAAACTGAATTGATGACAACTGACAAAACAAATAAGGCAACTGAAATATATATCAATGAAGAAAAATTGAAAGAAGAGGAGAGTTTTGAATATTTCGGATCACTACTAACTAATAATGGAGATACAGTGAGGGAAATTAAAAAGAGGACATCTATCGCTCTTCAGAAAGTAAAACAACTAAATAATCTGTGGAGAGGAGCAGACAGAACTACAAAAATAATTTTTTTAAGGGCATGCATCTTTCCCATCGCAACATATGCCTGTGACACCTGGACACTTAATAAAACAGCTGAGAAACACATAAATACCTTTGAATGTAAATGCTAAAGAGGAGTTCTTCAAATATCATCTGCACAAAACAGGACAAATATATCCATACCACAAGAACTTAATATTGAAGAAGGTTGGCTAGTAAATAGGATTAAAAAAAGAAAACTTAAATATTTTGGACACATTAAACGTCATGATAATCTAGAGAAGACGGTCTTGGAAGTGTCCACAAGAGACAAGTAAATGAATGAATGGATATGTTTCGCAAACTTGCGTTTGGTTTAACCAACGCACCTTTTGTGGCTTTCATGGACCAGGTATTACACGATCTGAGTAGTTTTGTCCTGGGATACATTTATAACATTCTGATTTTCAGCAAAAAAATATTCATGATCACATCAGACATTTCAGACAATTGTTTGACAGACTCACAGAACATAAAATCGAGTTATAGATGTCCAAGTGTGATTTTGTTAGTGCCGAAATAAATTTTCTTGGGGCATGTGACCAGACCCAGACAAGGTAAAGGCCATTCTTGACATACAATCACCGAAGAAAATGCGTCAGATAAGGAGCTTCACAGGAAACCTGTCGTATTACCCTAGATTTATCAGCCATTCATTCATTCATTTGCATGTCCCTTGCGGAACTTTGCCTCCTTAACAGCTCTCCTATAGGCCTCTCGGTTGTGAGCAAGATGGCCTGTTGCTGATGCATCCATTTGCAGATCATCAACGATGTTTTGCAGCCATCTTCGCCTTGGTCTTCCTCTCTTTCTTCTTTTCGAATTATGTACACTTCCAAGACGGTCTTCTCCAGAATATCATGACGTTTAATGTGTCCAGAATATCATGACGTTTAATGTGTCCAGAATATCATGACGTTTAATGTGTCCAGAATATCATGACGTTTAATGTGTCCAGAATATCATGACGTTTAATGTGTCCAGAATATCATGACGTTTAATGATAATTAAACTAACTCGCCTGGGTGAGAGTTAGCGTAGTTCGCTGGTACGCTGTTCTCTCGTGGCAAGACGGCTGCTCGTCCTACCGGAACCCATGGTTCGAATCTCAGGTAATTCTCTTGTGATTTTTCTTTCTCTCACGTCTCACTAAAGTACTTTGTGTATGAGTTTGTTCGAGGTCTAATGCTACAGAACTGTGTGCTGTTAATTTACTGTACGAGTGCCTCATTGTTTCCTATTTATTCAAAATGTGTTCCTGTGCTTCCAGGAGTGTGCTGTCTCCAAGTAAATTTTCTTTCACTGACGCTACCAAGGATCACAGCCAGGCCCTGTGAGAATGGGGTTCAAACCAGTGCAGTGCTACGGTGCCTGGAGGGCTTTCCATGTTTTAAGGGTGGGCCTAGAGGATATCGGTGGGCCTGCGGTGGATAATAATAGATAAACAGAGAATGGGTAGTTCTGCACCAACTTACAGAATGTCCCTGTGCAGATGCTAGTCATAGATGTTTCCTCAACTCTTGACACAGTCGACAAACCTGGAGAGTATATTCCACTGCTGTTTCTGATTCGTCGTTGAAGCACTGTGGGCCTTTTCCTATATTTAATTTATTGTGGCGGTTGCATTTCGTTCAATGTTTACCCTAAATGAGATCGCTTGATCTTTTGTTATCGGCTGTCAATCCACTTGTGGTGGTGATGTTATTTGGTCTATTATCATTTATGATTATTTGGTCCATTATCATTTATGATTAAGTCCAGGACCATCTGCAGCTATTATTGCGATGCTGTTTACTGCTATCATAAAATCAAGGGGATTTTCAGGATTTGAAGGTACCACGCAGCAAACTTTGACTAATGAATAAAGACTGCTGTGTGTTTATACCCGTTTGATGGTAAAGTCGTTGCAGTTATTTTAAAAAACGGTTCGGCGGTAAATGCTAAGAGATTTATTAAATTTAATTTGTTAAACGAATTATTCACAGTTTATCTTCAGAAAGCAAGCGGAGGGAAATTATTCGAGCAAAGTTTATGGTTGAGTGGCCGGAAGTAGATAATTTAGTTTGGCTAATCACGCATGCTCGCTTGTGCTCGAGCCTGTCATTAAAAGCCTTCCCGTAGTTACATTCCAGGGTTTAAATCTTATGAGCGTAATTCGGGTCTATTACTACGTCTGGTAGAAGATTGTTATTTAAGACTGCCTGGTGGTTTTCCTCACACGTGATCGATGCCTCGACAGCTGCAGCTGTCCGTGTAGCATGTGGGGGACCTGACTTTCAGCAGTTGTTTTTTAGTGAGTTACAGTTGAAAATATGGGCACGGCGAGGCTACTATATCTCAGAAACTAGACGCTTTATTTGTGGATGGAAGTAGTTTAGGCTTGCCTTTATTTACTTTTATTTTACTTTAAAGTTTACTCGTACATTAGAATACAATTACTTTGCGTTGATGGCGTTCTTCTGGTTGTTAGAATAATTTATGAAGATTAAGCTTGGCGAAGACTGTTTGTTTTGGTAGACGGGGATTCATAGCTGACATTTTAGCATCAAGGATAGCGAACCGCAGTTGACCAAGACAATGGGACTCATCTCCCCGATGGTAACCCCAGTAACAGACTTAGCCCCGGCTTACGGGACAGGAGGGGCCATAGTTCTCATGGTGGTGGAGTCAGTTAAAGAAGTATTGCACACTCCCTGCTCTTTAGCCGCAATCCAGGACTTACAAAAATACCTGCCATTACCCGCCCCCCCCCCCCCCACGCCGGCTGCCATTGCTGTGCATCAACATCTTCACAGCATGGGTTGCAAGTAATACCAGCTAGCAGCTCCAGGCAGTTAGAAGACAAGCCAAGAGACGACCATGAAGATAAGGTAAAGTGAAAAGAATCGACACTGTTAACGGGGCCAGGGAAAAGAAGCTAGACAGGGCTACATTCTGGCTCTAAGAGAGCTGTTTAATGTTAGTGCTCATTAAGCAGCATGATATGATATCAGATGTGCTTTCAGGCAGTGGTGAGCGGTTTTGAGAAATCTTTTTCTTAAGAGCAGATTAAAGGGTTAATGGAAACCTCAATGGTCCACTACCTATCCGATATGATGTCACTGTTATACAGCCTTCGCCAGAGCATCGTCTGCCAGGAATTTCATATTTATAAGCATAAATTCTTATAAATGTATTACAATACAAACGCCTGTTGTATTTTTGTCGGGAACTAAAGTATCACTGTTGGACGTGATAGATGTTACAGAGGCTACCAAAGAAGAATAGGAGCGATTATTGTTATTTTCTTGTGGCAAATTTGATGTCTGAAAGACTTTATTTATAGTCACAGAACTTTTTGGCATCGTAGTTCGTTTCTATCCTTTGAACATCCTTCAAAGGGATGCTTTCTGGCCGAGTTGATAGCGCGTTGTCCTCTCAGACCAGAGTCTGGGATTCCATTCCTATTCATTCTTTTACTCTTACAGCGCTTTGTGTAAAACATGTCGATCCTAATTGCGCATTCTTTTGTCCATCTCTTTGATTCACACAAAGAAGATGTTCAGTGTTTATCGTTTATGGTTTATGGTCTGGGTCATCATCATTGCGCTCCGGACATATCCATAGGTGGTCAGACCCCCCCCCCCCCATCCTAAAAAAATCATATCCATCAGCGTCTCGCGGCTGATAGTGCCCGAGCTCTATTGGTTGACAAGTCCCCTCGAGAGTATGCCTCTCGTTTCTGGCCGAGCAAATCTGTACTGTCAGCTCTCTCAGTCTCAGCAGCGATGTGGATCTGCTGCTCTCTAAGTCCTCCACTCTGGCGCTCTCTCTCTGAGCGTGTAAACAATATCAGCTCGATCAAGTGGTTGCCCTTCTGTCATGATAGCAGAGCCGACTAACGGGACAATATTATTTCAGTCATTCATCGTCTCATGCAGGAAAAGTCTCTCTCTTTCTTTCACCCTATCTCTCTCTCTCTCTCTACTCCTCCTCCCTCTCTCCCCCCGGTCGCCTTTATAAAAATCTATGCTTTTCCTTTATACAGTGTGCTGTAACAGTGGTGTAACATGGCCGAGCACTTTGTCTTACTGCTTCTTAACGTAAAGTAAGTCTTACTCAGCTCTTGTCTCGATGACATAACTTCTGAGTAGGTCTCATCTTCCGTCCAGCATTTTTTTTTGGTGGTCATATCCTTTCACTTTCATCGCTATGGACATCAGTTGGCTGTCTACTACGCTTTTCCTATGCTCAGATTTCAGACAGGATCGCACAACCTGTCACTTCTCAGATGCATTATTTATTCACTTTCATTTCCTGAACTGCACGTTAAAATTCCATTACCAGCCTGCTCACCCTGCGTTAATCAAATCCGCGCGTATGAATACAGCGCAATAAGCTTTCCATGGTGAGCAGGGCTGTAAAATTTATTCAGTACAGATGACAGCAATTCAGGATAGCGTGAGCAAAGATCTTTGTATTCAGAAGGAGCATGTTGTTATTTTGAATGAATTCTCTGGCGAATATCATATATCCATGGCTAGCAGAATAGTACCAGGTCATATAATCAAACACTTATTAAAAAAAAAAAGGTTGACTTGGAAATTACGGATACAAGTATATTTGTTAACTAGTTCATCCAACATTATAAGAACTGGTTCTGACCGGGCTGACTGGAAAGGTTAAGTTGTCTTCCGGATTATTAATTATACTGCTCATTATTTATATAATATATTCTGACATGTACTAAAGGACTACGATTTACGTAGCTTCGACATATGTAATTCTCGACTTACGTTAAAAAAAATTCCGGCATCTACAAAATAATCTACGGACTTTTACGGAATATACTGGTAATGTAACACTGCCAAAATGTGATACATAGCAAAATATGGCTTCTAGGTAAGCAAAAATCGACATTACGTATGTAGTAAGGAAAGGACCTTGAGTTATAGTCTGCCCACCAACAGATCTCCGGCGCAGAAACAAGGCACGAAGAAGAATTCCAAAAAAAGGAAATGAAATTCACATGCTCTTTAGCACTATGGAACTGGAGTAGTTCTAGCTGTCTCGTCTCTCACAGCAATGGTCAGTGGATTAGAATTCGTCTAGAGGCTCACCAGTCATCCTGGTATATAAATGGTTGCCTGACTCCTGGAGCTGATGAATGAAAGGCGGTCAGGCGCGATGCCTGATCAGGTCAGTCTCTAGTGTGTCGATAGGTCAAGACCACATCCAAGGCTAGCAGTAATCAAGAACAAACAAATCACCCAGTAAACTACCAAGAGGCAAAAACTGTAATCCGTAACCAGTGCAGATCCGAATGGAAACAATAACTGAAATCAAACAACGAACCAGACCTAATACATCAACTACAAAGACATCAGCAAACCAGCCTCTTTAAGGACAGGCCACTGCAGATTACTGAGCCACCTACAATCGACTCAAAATAATCGACAGAGGAGTTTCCATGTTGCAGTGAAGTCCAGACTCCGGAACATACCAAACCTGCGGACCTGAGGCGCGAGACATGGCCTGAAGGCACGAGCGTCAGCAACATCTTTGGGGCTCCTATCAGGATCTGGAGAGGACTGCGGGGTTTGCCATGTCGACAGGGATCATGATCTGATGTGACCAACAACTTCGAACGAAGAAGAAGAAGAAGGTCAAGGAATACATGGGCAGTAACACCAAATACAGCAAGTACAGTCTTTGCTGTGCGTTACAAGACAATTGTTACATTTGTCTTTTTTACAGTCTTTTATAGGGTGAATATATGCGAGCTTGGAATCTGACACATTCCGTCTTCAAGAAGTCTTGTTACTACTAGAGACTGGTATAGTACGCAGAAGCCAACAGCTAAAAACTAATTGTAAGCGACGAACATTAATAAATTCTCTAGGTACAGTAACTTCACAAGACATGTCGGCATATAAAGTACAGCCGCAGCTAAATAATGTTATGTTTTAGGAACTGAGTAAGCCTCACATGGATGCACGCCCACACAGAAATGGATTTAGATTTTAGATTAAGCACTCCACCAGTGTGCACAAACGCATGTTTAGGAAACCAGATCAAGACAGATGGTCTAAATCTGAACCAAACGCTCTGGCGTAGATGACATACCCTGGAGAAAGAAATGTTGATTTCGCCATGGAAACAAATCTCTAGGTTTATCATGGCCCAACGGTCGCTAATGAACTTCACCATGGGAAAAAACGGATTCAGAAATATAATGGTCCAGCGATCGCTAATGAACTTCACCATGGAAACAAAGCAGCTCTAGATTTAACAAGATTTAGTAGTCGCTTGTCAAAGAAGAGGAAGAAGGAAGAATAGAAACAGAGGAAAGAAAAATGAACGATGTTTTCTCACATAGAAAAATGCAAGGTTTGATGCTATTTTTGTTGTTGCATGTCTAACTGGTAGTAGAGCAAAATTATATTTTACAGAAGAGTATCAGAGCATAAACTGTTTGATACAGACTTTCAGATACTGAATAATTTAAGAGGAGCTGAAGACAAGGTTACTATTATTCTGGAGTACGCTTGAGAGAAACGTCATTACTTCATTGCTAAATACCATCTGCCTGCTAAAGTAATTTGCTAACTGAGTTACTTGCAGCACCTGCCTGTCTCAGTATACCATACAGGACACAGCCTGGCGTGATGTCGATCTTCAGCCACTGAACATCTATCAAAAGGGGTCACTGGGCTAAAACATAAGTTGTAAATTTATATGATTAGAAAAGTTGGGAGAGGAAGCGGGGCGGAGGATTAAAGGATATCTGAACCTTTAGTTTTGCGGAAATATGTTTTGTAGATTGAAGGAAAGAGATCCAGAGGCAGTTATATACGTAGAAAGGAAATATAAGAAGGTAACAAAAGACAGACCTGAAAGTATCAAATCCAGACTGTAATCATTCGTGCGATTATCCTTGAGGGTCGGCTAAGAGTAAACAAAGTGGGGTAATGAAAAAAAAGACTTAATCAGTTTTGCTGAAATTCATTGATAACTCATCTGCATCTGAATAATCAGAATAATAATAATAATAATCTTTTAATTTTGCTCCGAAATGATAGAAAGAGTTTTATGGCGTTGTGCAATGCAGAACGTTGCATATAATATTGATTTAGAATGGCTATGATCTCTTACTTTTCTGGTGAAAGAAAATCTGGCGTTTTTTAAATGCCATTTAATCTATCTATCTATCTATCTATCTATCTATCTATCTATCTATCTATCTATCTATCTATCTATCTATCTATCTATCTATCTATCTATCTATCTATCTATCTATCTATCTATCTATCTATCTGTCTGTCTGTCTGTATGTATGTCTGTCAATCTGTCTGTCTGTCCGTCCGTCCGTGCGTCAGTCCGTCTGTCTGTCTGTCTCCATCCATCCATCCATCCATCCATCCATCCATCTATCCATTAACGAAGGATACCATTAAACTACAATACCTGAGTTTTTGTCTCTTTGTTACATACATTGGGCTCTATATTTCTCATTTACTTTGTCTGTGTATAAGACACTCAAAAAATATCTTTTAAAAATAATCTTCCATTTTAGAGCAGACTGATATGAGCTGGACTTGTTCTAGGAAAAGACAGCTGTTAAATTTCATCATTTCTTGATGGTGGAAAATTGAATATCACATCCAAAAATTGCGGAAGTGAAATATCCTGGTCGGAAATGATGACTGGCATAGAGAGCGTCATTAGGAACTGTAATAGCGGAAAATCAAGCATCATACACAATATAAGACAAGTGGTTTCTACAGACAGCCCCAGGGCACACAAAGACGGAGATTAATGAAGCGGCAGTGGACTGTAGAGTCGACGTGGTGAAGCGACTTCAGATGAGAGTAGATAGGTCGTTTACAAAAGGTGTAGGAGTTTGGAGAGTAGAAAAAAAAACACGAAGAAGGAGGAATTGTAGATGATGGTATGACTAGCCGATTTTACTAGTTTCATTGTTGCGTGTGATAGTCTTTTATTTCCAGAGAGTTTATCTATCTATCTATCTATCTATCTATCTATCTATCTATCTATCTATCTATCTATCTATCTATCTATCTATCTATCTATCTATCTATCTATCTATCTATCTATCTGTCTGTCTGTCTGTCTGTCTGTCTGTCTGTCTGTCTGTCTATCTATCTGTCTGTCTGTCTGTCTGTCTGTCTATCTATCTATCTATCTATCTATCTATCTATCTATCTATCTGTCTGTCTGTCTGTCTGTCTATCTATCTATCTATCTATCTATCTATCTATCTATCTATCTATCTATCTATCTGATCTGTCATGGCAGACGTGATGTCAGGCTGACTGAATAGGCTTCCGTCCATCATGATAGAAATACTGTCATGTGAAATGTGAGTCACGGACTTGTCACTGACAACCTATACAAGGCAGAGCAGAGTGCACTGCGGCCTCTACTTCCCAGGTCTTGGGGGAATACATGGAGAGTGTCTGGAAATCTCTCTGATAAATTAAATATTACTCTGTGATATTGAGCAAACAGGAAATAAAAAAAAATACTGACAGTTTCGTCATACTATAAAGAATGGGTGAAGGCCCATCATAGGAATTCCCCAAGGGGTTCAGAATGTCTGTGTAAGAATTCACTTAGAAGGGGAATCTATATGAATGCGTGACGTATCAGTTTCCATTAAGCTGCTCTCTTGATAAGAAATATAAGAACGCCTTGCGTCTTGGCAAAATGCCTGCTTCAGTGAATGTAGTGTGTGGAGTGTCTGTGATACCACGATCCCATCGTCTCGCCGGCTGCCCCATATTTTTCGTTTCCATGAAATCTACCGTAACTGGTGTTCTATCTAGACTTTACAGGGTGTTCCAAAAGTTCCTTTACACTTTATGGAGACCGCTGTAGGAAGACAAATGCAGCCACATGGAGGAAGTGTATGTTATCTAGCAGAGAAATTCTCAAAGTTTTAAACAGCATACCTTACAGGGACTCAGTGTGAGGCCCCTCTCCTCTACCCCAACCCACCCAGTGACACGGGCACGCGTCGTGTGATAATCGAGTTCCTTCCAGGTTTATGTAGGATATCTGTGATTCGTTGCTTCAGAGTGTTCAGATCCTGTCGAAGTGGAGGTACATGAACACTGTCTTTAATGTGCCCCACACAATGAAAAAGTCACAAGGTGACAATTCAAAGGATCTGGGGCGCCACCGCAAGTCATAAATGTGAGCTATTTCGAGGGAGAATGTTTAAGAGCGTTTCTTCCACAGAGGAAGATTGTCACTGGTTGTGTCCTATCTCAACACGTTAATTGACTGTTAACTGGCTGTGTCCTATCTCAACACGTTAATTGACTGTTAACTGGCTGTGTCCTATCTCAACACATTAATTGACTGGCTTATGCCTCAGCATCACAAAGACAGTCAAAACTTCCTTCTTTTTTATTCTCATAAAGACGGTGTGTCTCTCACTAGTGGGGAGACCTGCCCATCTCATTTTTGAATGTCATCCTGCCCAATCGATGAACTGAAAGAGCTGATAAAAACGGCTTACATACATACACAAACATATCGTGGTTTAACACGACCAAAAGAAAAAAGCAAAATTCTCCCTTAATGGAACTGAGGTGAGACTTCTCATTGTCACTCATCTCTTGTGAGATGTTTTTTGTAGTTCCTTTCATCCATTAGCGAGATTATAAGGGCTATTCTGTAACGTCTCATTTTAAAATACATAATCCTACCTAACAGTTTCTAGAATTCTACGACTCTGACCTCTGTGTTACCACTGGAAGGGCGTAAGATTTTTAATGTTTAATTTTTTTATGGAGGAAAATTATCTATAATAAAATGTATTTAAAAAACAATGTTTTTTGGATTCATTTCTTTTTAAAAGGTAAGATCTGGCAGAGAGCACCAGGGGTCAAATAAAAAAGAGCAATTATTTTATGGGGGTGTATAAGATATATGGCTAGCTAAGTCTGGTTGCTTTTACGAGCACCTCTAGATATTCTGATAAACGTAGAAGCAAATAGCTCGTGACAACCCGTTGGCAGAAACATGTTTCTCGCCTCCATGGCGGAGACCTGCTTCATTACCTCAGAGATTGACGTGGAAGTGGGCATTTCATTTCCAACTGATGTATGAGACACTGAGATAAACCATGTGGACAGCTCGGAACGAATAGATTATTAAGTTGACTAAATCGGTTAAATCTGTGTTATCTGTTGAAGATGTGCCCTAGAGTTTGGTCTTTTTAAAGTCTATATTTATAACGCAAATGGATTTGTGTACTGATCGCAGTCTAGTTTATTTCGTGAGCATACGTTAGAGAAATTCATTTGTGTTTAAAATTTGAAACGGCCATCAGACATATTCCTGTAAACCTGCACTCCATACAGAAGACTGAGAGTCCAAACGTGGCTCAAAGAAAAGAGTTTGGATGGACAACTTCAGAGCGCACATGAAGAACTCTTCTTGGCACTGAGATTCACGAAGGCAACCGGTCTCTTTGGCGGTACATATAAGAAATCAGTCATTTGCATGTCCCTTGCTGAACTTTGCTTCCCTAACAGCTCTCATGCAGGTCTCTCGGTTGTAAGCAAGATGGCCTGCTGCTGATGCATCCATTTGCAGATTATCAACGACGTCTTGCAGCCATATTCGCCGTGGTCTTCCTCTCTTTCTTTTCCCCATTTTGTATCCTTCAAAGACGGTCTTCTCTAAATTTACATGATTGTGTCCAAAATGGTTAAGTTTTCTCTCTTTAATCCTCTTTACTATCCAGCCTTTTTTCAATATTAAGTTCCTGTAGTATGGATATCTCTCTCTCTCTCTGAACCTTAAGTGCCCAGGGCACATGGGGCTTCCGCAAGGGTTTTCCACAAATGCCTGTCCTTCGCCTTTTTATCTGCTCTTGCCCAGGTGAGCCCTCTATTGCTCAACATCCTTTCTGTTGTTCTTCTCCATGTCTCTTTTGGTCTACCCTTACTTCTACTCCCCTGTGGTGTCCATCTTAGTGCTATTTGTGGTAGTGAGTTATCAGTCATTCGGAGCACATGTCCCAACCATCGCCAGCGATGGATATATGTGTTCTTTATTTTTGTCCATGATATTTGAAGAACTCTTCTGTAGCATTTACATTCAGAGGCATGTATATGTTTCTCAACTGTTTTTTTTTAAGTGCCAGGTCTCATAGCCATACATTGCGATGGGAAAGATGCATGCCCTCAAAAATTTTATTTTTGTTGTTGTGTCTGTTCCTCTCCACATCTCCTTTAGTTCTTTTACTTTCTGAAGAGCGATAGATATCCTCCTTTTAATTTCCTTTATTGTATCCCCATTATTATTTATTAATGATCCAAGATATTCAAAACTCTGGCGAGTCCCCCAGGACAGATAGATCTAATTTTAACACTGGGAAAGAGTATGAGACAGATCAGTACTAGTAATTGTGATGACGTACAAAATCCTGATGGTGTAACCAAGGAAACACCTGCGTATAAGAAATAGAATGAAAAATAAGATTTAAAGTTTCTTTCCATTTAGATATTTTTTAAATGTGTCAACAATTATTTTTAAAAAATAATTCCTAACTGTTGTAAAGGTTAAGCTGTGGCTGATACATTTTGTTCGATGTTTTGGAGTTAGAGAAACAGTTCCTTTGATCGTGTTTCGGGAAATATTGAGAGATGAACATCCCAATCTGGTGGGGGGAAGGGTGGGGGTTTCATGTGAATGTCTTTAGACACGAAAGAGAAAGTGGCTTCAGTGATAGAGAAATGATGATAAGATGAAGTTGAATTCTAGCTAAAAACATCTGTCGAGAAAAAGGGTCCTAGCTTTATATGCACTGATCAGAAAAAAGGTAATGTATGCGTGTAGCTGACGTCGATTTACAACAGCAATCTTTGATCAGAGTCTGCCTTCTTTATCGAATGAGAACAACCATACAAAAAAAAATGGACACGGGCAAAGCACACCAGCTTTGTGTAATTTGGAAGAGAAATCCTCTTGAATTAGTTTCAATTTTCTATTTTTAAAAAAAGTTAACAAGAAGTGACAGAACAAAATAGCTTGCTTTGAAGAGCTGTAGCCTAATGAGTTCTAATCCATGATAAACTACTCCCGGTAACAGAAAGAATGTGTTGACATACTTGTGCAAAACGAAAGTCTTAATTTAAGGAAGAAAGGAGGTATAACAGCAAAGCTTTATCTCAAGATATCTACGAATGTTTTGTTTTTTTTTATCATTCAGGAAATAGATGCGTGACGAACTAATACTAGACTGTGTCACTAAAAAGATCGGCTCTGTGCCCTGTGATGAACTGATACTAGACTGTGTCACTAAAAAGATCGGCTCTGTGCCCTGTGATGAACTGATATTAGACTGTGTCATTAAAATGATTGGCCCTGTGATGAACTGATACTAGACTGTGTCACTAACAAATCGGCCTTGTGCCCTGTGATGAACTGATACTAAACTGTATCACTAAAAAGATCGACTCTGTGCCCTGTGATGAACTGATACTAGACTGTGTCATTATAAATATTGGCCCTGTTCCCTGTGATGAACTGATATTAGACTGTGTCATTAAAAAGATCGGCTCTGAGTCCTGTGATGAACTGATACTAGACTGTTTCACTAAAAAGATCGGCTCTGTGCCCTGTGATAAACTGAATCTAAACTGTGTCACTAAAAAGATCGGCTCTGTGCCCTGTGATGAACTGATACTAGACTGTGTCACTAAAAGATCGGCTCTGTGCTCTGTGATGAACTAATACTAGACTGTGTCACTAAAAAGATCGCCCCTATGCCCTGTGATGAACTGATATTAGACTGCGTCACTAAAATGATCGGCTCTGTGCCCTGTGATGAACTAATTTTAGACTGTGTCACTAAAAAGATCGCCCCTATGCCCTATGATGAAGTAATACTAGACTGTGTCACTAAAAAAAATCGTGCCTGTGCCCTGTGAAGAACTGATACTAGACTGTCACTAAAAAGATCGGCTCTGTGCCCTGTGAAGAACTGATACTAGACTGTCACTAAAAAGATCGGCTCTGTGCCCTGTGAAGAACTGATACTAGACTGTCACTAAAAAGATCGGCTCTGTGCTCTGTGAAGAACTGATACTAGACTGTCACTAAAAAGATCGGCTTTGTGCCCTGCAGGAGAGCTCCTTATACTGAGGAAGAAATGAAGCTTCATGAAATGTTTAGGTAGCATTTTTTTTATGTAGCCTGACTTGGGCTGTTGGGGTGAAGACGCTGTCCGATGGTTTAAGCGAACCATAGCTGACAAAGACCCTGTCCCACCTCTCCATTGGTAGCCCCAGTAACAGGCATAGCCTGGGTAACGGGGCGGGGATGCCACAGTCCCCATGGTGGTGGAGTCTACGAAAGAAGCATTGCATACCCCCTTTGCTTTTTATCTGTACTGCGGGACTGAAAAAGTAGCTGTCATACCCCACCACCAAGCCGATACGATGCTGTACCTCAACACCTCCACAGCATCGGCTGCAAATAATACCAGCTCGCAGTTACAGGGAGATCGCAGAAGACAAGATTAGGGTTGCTGCGGTCAGGGATTTGTCATCAACCATCGCCATTACAAGCAAATACTTTAACCAGTTCGCTTGTTCTCAACCATCGCCATTACAAGCAAATACTTTAACCAGTTCGCTTGTTCTCAACCATCGCCATTACAAGCAAATACTTTAACCATTTGGCTTGTTCTCAGCCATCGCCATTACAAGCAAATACTTAAACCAGTTCGCTTGTTCTCAGTCCCCCTTTGACAAAGTAGAATAAACCAAATCATGGAAAATATCACAAGAATTATGAGGAAAAAAAGCTGCATAATATCAAGAATGTTTACCTCCCAGTTCCAAGTGAAATTAGTATGCTTTGGAGTGACATTAGAAACCTTCACGAGAATTTTAAAAAAACTCTCCTGATGTTGTCTTTACTTTTGAATACTCACGTTGATTGCAGTGCACGCCTCGAGTAAGTAAAGAAGATAATCCAGTATTTGGACTGCATTGTGTTCATATAAAAGTATACTAGCTACACAAACGCAGCAAGAATGCTCTGACCATGGAATGTTACAAATAAAACATAACGTGAAAGAGAACAAGGACAAACACATTCGAGATCATTGAAATGTCACAGGGTGCTGTCGACTCATACCTTTTTATAAATAACAATTTTCTTTGACTGTCAGAACAAATTGGGCACCTGGCAGGTATACTTGGAAATAAAGTAGGTAAACAGACTAAAACAAAATATTCAAACGGACAAAAAGCACAACAAAATCATTAAAATCGCACATTTTTCTGTGTCCTGTAGCATGTGCATGGCATACGTGAAGATTTGTAATAACAAAACCCATCCACTACATAAATATTTACGCATTAGGAAAGGGGCCAGACTAAAAAGAGGGAAATCATGGATGATGGATGCAGGAGATTTATTACCGACAGTAACTGACACTCAACATATATCACCAAACCCTGAATGGATTCGATGCAACAGTTTATTATACCAAAATCTAACCAAAGTACATATCACACTGACCAGAGAATGTAGAACTGGCCTACAGGAAAAAAGAAGGATGAAATAAACGAATTAATTAAGAAAATGTCCAGTCCTGAAAACATCATCATCTCCACGGACACATCAGCACACAGAGGTAAAACAGCGGATGGGGTTTTGCAGCATATCCCGAAGGTAAAATACTCAAAGTCATATCTGAAGCTTATCTGTCCAAGAACTGGAAGACCTGTCCAGCATGAGGATGGAAATTGGAGCCGTCACGCAATCCCTGAAATGGCTGATGCCCCAGGAATTACACCGAAATACAATCATCACTGACTCTCAAAGTCTAATAAGAAAAATAGAAGAATCCTCTATAAGAAGCGAGTGGTTGGACATAATATCCACATCTCATTTTCAAAGCGTCAATTGGCTATAATGTCTGGGGCGTTCAGGAGTTTCCGGCAATGAAAGGGCTTATGAACCAGCAGCACAGCTTTACCCACATGGAAACATCAAACTGGACAAACAAGACATGTGTCAATCTTTCTATCGAAGATTCAGCTTAAAAAGAAAAAAAAAACCTTCCTCGAAAGATCATACCACACACACCTTACGGCCATGCGTGTGATTAGAGGAAGGGGAAGTAACTCCCTGTTTGGGCGCCAAAACAGGAGAAATTAATAATCAATACATTATTGGAATCATATCAGCAAAAACACTGAGGGACATCCTGATGTCATATGTAGAAGACTTATGGGCATGCCCAGAGTGTAATGAAGCAGATACCGGGGGCCAGAAACAGAGCTTGGTCTTATCCAGTATCCAGTATCCATGCCACATGGGTGTGAAGTGTTAGAGCTTTCACATCTCTAGGCCATCACAAAGTTTGAGGCAGAGATGCCAGCATCTGTCCTTCTTGCCTTTCTTTTCCTAGGGGGAAACCTCCAGGTACCCATTTTTTTAGGCCAAGTTGATCCCAGGGCATCTTGCTTACAACCGAGAGGCCTACAGGAGAGCTGTTAGGGAGGCAAAGTTCTGCAAGGGACATGCAAATGACTGAGTGTGATCGAGATGTCGGTCGGCTCGAAAAATATTCCACAGTTAACACTTGCAGTAAATAATAGATTAACACTAGTATATTTACAGTACATCTTTCTCACCATTGCTAGATATGATTCTTAACAAAACACAGGAAATAAGATATTAAAACTAACAAAATAACAATGCTTACAAAAGAAGAAGATATCGTTTATGAATAAATGAGAAATAACTACACTAGAAAACAAGATGACACAAAAACTTGAAATGATTTCATATTTTGAAAGCATGACAGAATTTTTTTCTTCAGTCAGTCACAAAGAACTGGAAGAGCTGGTAAAGTCTGCCTATTAGGGCCCCTCCTTATTTGTCGAGGAAATGAAAGTCAAACAAGAATAGTACAGATCTGTGACTGAAATCTGTAACGCGAGCTGGGTTTCCTTTGTCCTGGATCACTGTCAAACAAGTATCAGTGAAATACACTCCGTCATTTTTCATTAATATATGCCATTCACTAGTTTCAGTACCGATTCCAACGGGACGAAATCCTTATTTACAAATTCCCATTTAAATTCCAAATTCTGGGACAAGATGTAACAAAATTAGTTAGTTTTAGGGTTACAGTAGGACTGACAAGGAATAAGTCTATATTCCGTTGTATTCTATCTTACCCTATCTCTGTTCATGAGCATCACATCTTATCTCTGTTCATGAGCATCTCATCTTATCTCTGTTCATGAGCATCACATCTTATCTCTGTTCATGAGCATCTCATCTTATCTCTGTTCATGAGCATCATATCTTATCTCTGTTCATGAGCATTACATCTTATCTCTCTTATGAGCATCACATCTTATCTCCGTTCATGAGCATCACATCTTATCTCTGTTCATGAGCACAGTACTCTGTTTCTGGACATGGGGAAAGTGCAGCATATAAAATAGTTTCATCTTCATGTTTTCTCTTGCTTTTCTTGATCCTTATTACTTCTAGCCACTGTCTCTATACTTTAAAAAAGCATATAAAAATGCAGTGGTCGCAACTTAATAAATACTTGTACTGAATTTTGTTTTCTTCTAAATTCTGAACTTAGTGGTGAGAAATGTCGACCACGAGACATGTGTTGATCAACTAAATCAAGTCGAGACTAGGTAGTATTTTCTCTCATATTAGGACGTGCTACAACAGCAACAGTTAGAGTGGTTCAAGAAGTGGTGGAGCTGACTGAGAAGACTGGTACTACAGCGTGTTCGGTTAATTTAATCCCGTTTTCTTGTTAGAAAAATGGCAGAAAGTGGCAAAAGCGGGCATCTTCATCTTCCTCACCACCATCTTAACTGTGCTGGAACCAATGCGACTGTCCCATTGTGACAACACCGGTGTCAGAACGTGTGAACCAGAGCTGGCCAAGACCCTGGTACCCCTCTCCGCTGATGCTCCAAGTAGCAGACACAGTTTTGCTGAACCGTGATATAACTCGATATGTCGCAGCGATACAGTGGCCAGTGAAGCGTGTGTTGTTTGTTTTGTGTGGGTGTGTATGTTGTTCTATTTCACGTTTTTTTTAAACCACTCTAGCTCTTCAAAGCTAGCCAAAGCATGCAACTCCAAGTCCGATGCTAATCTCATGTTCCACCACGCTCACTGCGTCCAGTAACAAACAACGCCACGCTAAAACAAAATAGGAACTAGTTTGTTGATTCTACGTCGGATGACGACGGCCCTGTTCCTCATTATACTTCTATATCCTGAACCCAGCGCACAAAGTGTCAGGGCCCTATTTCTCATTTCCTGTTTAACTAATGAATTCTGCCTCAGGTGCCTTCAGAAATAAAAAAAAATGAAAGCATTGATAGCATCCGGGTAAGTTCATTACATATAGTTTTAGATCAGAAATATGTAGGCCACCAACACCAGGGGTTCCTAAGAGTTTGCGGGTTATGAACTCGTAAATAAATATTTCGCGGTCAAACCCCGTTCTTCATCCTCTGCGCCCAAAGGCAGAATGTCAGACAGGACTGCGTTGTAAATTTCTTCCTTCGTTCATTCCAGCCTCCCCCCCCCTTTCCACCCCCCACCCCAACGCCCTCCAAAGAAAAAGGTGAAATTTGAATTCAAGTAACAAAATTCGCACGTGAAATACATAACCAGTTTCATAATTGTGCAAGAAACCGCAAATGTTATTCATTTTGCAAAAAAAAAAGTTATTAAAAGTGATTTCTTTCAAGAGGGTGTAGGTAAAGTAATATTTACCATGATTACCTACACCCAGTTAATAATGTGACGGGCATTGCTGCTTTCCTTCTTTACACGGCTCACAATATTTGTTGTGATTAGACGTACGTACAGGCTTATACATTCAACACGGTCACAAGCTGTTGGTATAAATAAACATCAGAGCCGTAAACATACATTAGCTGTTCACAAGCATCGTTTATATTTTGAGTGCTGTGGGCTTGAGCTCCTTATGATGTGCAAAATAATAATAATAATAATAATAGTAAAAAAAAATTATGCACGCGCTAAACTGATCCCCCCCTCCCCCTAACTCAACTCTTCTACAGGATCTTTCGCAGAATCTCATTCACGGGAGACCCCAGTTTGAGAACCACTGTAATGATAAGGTAAGGGTACATGAAAAAGGAAGGCCATGTCTTGGATTTACGTCTGGTTAGGGTTAATGTAAAACATTTCTGAAGCCGTCTCCGGCGAGAGCGCGGGAGAATCTTCGTTGGATCACATAAACAGGATAGGAATAAAGTTCTGTTCGGTGTATAAATCTTACATCATTGCAGTATGACACACATCGCTGAACGTAAGTTTCCAGTTAGTGAGAGCCCTACGGTATTTATAATCAGAACTTTTGGCATTTTTTTTTTTTTTTGCTGTTCATGTGGTTCTTCTTCAGCATGTTCAGATTTCTTTTCTCTTTGACTTATCTTTATTTCTCCTTGCGTCTTCCAGCGGTTTTCAGACTATGTATTTTCTATTCTGTTACGTGTCCAAATAAATTTTTTTTCAGAATTTATGTTTAATATTTTAACCAGTTCTTGTGTTTTTGCAACCAGGTTTAGAACTTTTATAAATTTCTCTTTATTCTTGTTATTTAGATCCAGAAAGTCTGCTGCTCTTTTTCTCATTTTTCTGTCTATGCAAACAGGGCGAAATGTTTCCAATGCATCGCTTTTGTCAGTCTCATAAATACAGAGAATAATATTACTCTTTTTTTGTTCAAATCCTAGAAATTCAGAAAATAATCTTTCCTCTGTTTTTTTTTTAACCATATCAATAGAAACAAGATTCCGAGCACTTAAAAGTTACATGGAGCCAATTTTGTGTTATGAATGTGAAGCATGGTCTATGAATAATAGAGTACAGCGAGAAATATGGAGGCTATGGAAATGTGGTTCATAAGAAGGGTGTTCAAGGTACCATGGACAGCCAAGAAAACCAACGAAGAAGTCTTAAGAGAGGCTGGAGTTAAAAGGCAAATCACAGCAAAGATCAGAGGCAGACAAGTGAGATTTTTAGGACATTTCCTGAGAAAAGGAAAATTGGAATACACTGTGGCAATTGGAAAAATTGATGGAAGAAGAGACAGAGGAAGACACACACAGAGAGAGAGAGAGAAAGAAGTTACTGGATGGGTTGTCAGTGTGGCTAGGAAGAAAGTCAGCGGCGGATCTCATAAACAACGCAGAAGACAGGGAATTGTGGAGAGAAATGATCGCCTACGCCACGCGACATGGCACTCGACTGATTGAGTGATCGATTTATAGATTTTATATTTATAGATTTATGAAAGATAATATATTGTAGATTTTTTTTTACCAAATCCCATAAATATAGACAGTAATATTTCCTCTATTTTGTCCATTATTCATGTCTCACAAGCATAAAGAGTTGAATATTTCCTCTACTTTGTCCATTATTCATGTCTCACAAGCATAAAGAGTTGAATATTTCCTCTGCACTGCTTTTTGCTCAAGTCTTAGATTTACAGTGTAAGAATACAGAAAATAAATAGAACATAAATGTTCTGAAATAACAACATTCACAATATCTAAGTGTTGTCTGAACTAATGTTCACGGGTGCATTTCTCAAAGATCCGAAACTGATTTATGATTTGGAGGGCTTTCATTGTTTTAAGAGCAGGTCTGGAAGGTTTTTACTGTTTAAGAGTGGGTCTAGAATGTTTTTACTATTTGAGAGTGGGTCTGGAATGCTTTTACTATTTGAGAGTGGGTCTGGAATGTTTTTACTATTTGAGAGTGGGTCTGGAATGCTTTTACTGTTTGAGATTTGGTCTGGAAGGTTTTTACTGTTTAAGAGTGGGTCTGGAGGGGTTTAATGTTTGAGAGTGGGTCTGGAAAGTTTTTACTGTTTTGAGAGTGGGTCTGGAAAGTTTTTACTGTTTTGAGAGTGGGTCTGGAATGTTTTTACTGTTTTGAGAGTGGGTCTGGAATGTTTTTACTGTTTTGAGAGTGGGTCTGGAAGGTTTTTACTGTTTTGAGAGTGGGTCTGGAAAGTTTTTACTGTTTTGAGTGGGTCTGGAATTCTTTGAAGGAGGGGGGAGGGATTGGAGTGAATGAGAAAAGATAGGCCTGGGAGGAGGGGGGGGGGTGGACTGGAAGATATGTAGCAGTTTTAAAATTTCTTTCAGAAACCCTGACCATAATTACACGTAAGCTGTTTTACCAGTCCCTGTCAAACTCACTGGCCTGTGTATGGTTGGGGAGAGTAACAGGTTGCAGGATACCCCCTCCCTTCCCCTCTCCTACCCCAAGAGAAAATCTCAGGAGGGAGGGGCAGTTGGTAGAAAGGGTCTTTACCTGTCCCATCTTCTTCCATTCTTTGCAACGTTGCAGGACTTTCAGACTTATGGGCCTTGTTCTCCCCCTTCCCCCCTCCCCCAGAACTGACCGGAGGGTTTTAAAAGTTCAAAGATTCAAAATCAGATTCCGGCGTCTTTGCATTCAGAACAGCGAACCCCTCAACCCCCCCCCCCACCCCCCCCCCCCCCCCCCATGTATGCTCCGCCGAATGCCGCAGCATCCATCCAAGAGTATGTTTCCTAATATTTCCCATCAGGGGTTGGTTCCTTACAGTGAGTTTTCTGTCACACAGTTCAGACTTCCTACCAGCGCCCTTAACTTTTCCTAGCTCCAGCAATCGCTCCACAGTTACACTGCCCTTCCATCCCCGCTCTCAGACGTCTGTCTGTCACTTCACTGCCACGCACCCCCAGCACGTCTGTCACTTCACTGCCACGCACCCCCCAGCACGTCTGTCTGTCACTTCACTGCCACGCACCCCGCCACCACGTCTGTCTGTCACATCACTGCCACGCACCCCCAGCACGTCTGTCACTTCACTGCCACGCACCCCCCAGCACGTCTGTCTGTCACTTCACTGCCACGCACCCCCTACCACGTCTGTCTGTCACTTCACTGCCACGCACCCCCCAGCACGTCTGTCTGTCACTTCACCGCCACGCACTCCCCATCACGTCTGTCTGTCACTTCACTGCCACGCACACCCCCAGCACGTCTGTCTGTCACATCACTGCTACTCACCCCCCACCACGTCTGTCTGACACATCATTGCCACGCACCCCCCAGCACGTCTGTCTGTCACTTTCCTGTCACGCACCCCCACCATGTCTGTCTGTCACTTTACTGCCACACACCCCCCGCACGTCGCTCTGTCACTTTACTGCCACGCACCCCCTCCCCACCACGTCTGTCTGCCACGTCACTGCAACGCACCCCCACCACGTCTGTCTGTCACTTTACTGCCACGTACCCCCAGCACGTCTGTCTGTCACATCATTGTCACGCACCCTCCCACCACGTCTGTCTGTCACATCACAGCCACGCACCCCCCAGCACGTCTGTCTGTCACTTCACTGCCACGTACCCCCAGCACGTCTGTCTGTCACGTTACTGCCACGCACCCCCACCACGTCTGTCTGTCACTTTACTGTCACGCACCTCCACCACGTCTGTCTGTCACTTTACTGCCACGAACCCCCCCCCCTACCACGTCTGTCAGTCACTTTACTGCCACGCACCCCCACCACGTCTGTCTGTCACTTTACTGTCACGCACCTCCACCACGTCTGTCTGTCACTTTACTGCCACGAACCCCCCCCCTACCCCCCCCCCCCCCCCCATGTATGCTCCGCCGAATGCCGCAGCATCCATCCAAGAGTATGTTTCCTAATATTTCCCATCAGGGGTTGGTTCCTTACAGTGAGTTTTCTGTCACACAGTTCAGACTTCCTACCAGCGCCCTTAACTTTTCCTAGCTCCAGCAATCGCTCCACAGTTACACTGCCCTTCCATCCCCGCTCTCAGACGTCTGTCTGTCACTTCACTGCCACGCACCCCCCAGCACGTCTGTCACTTCACTGCCACGCACCCCCCAGCACGTCTGTCTGTCACTTCACTGCCACGCACCCCGCCACCACGTCTGTCTGTCACATCACTGCCACGCACCCTTTCAGCACGTCTGTCTGTCACTTACTGCCACTCAGCCCCACAGTACGACTGTCACTTCACTGCCACGCACCCCCAAAACACGTCTGTCTGTCACTTTACTGCCACGCACCCCCCGCCACGTCTGTCTGCCACTTTACTGCCATGCACCCCCCAACACGTCTGTCTTTCACTTTACTGCCACGCACCCTCAAGCACGTCTGTCTGTCACTTCACTGCCACGTGCAGCCCAGCACGTCTGTCTGTTACTTTACTGCACGCACCCCCACCACGTTTGTCTGTCACTTTACTGCCACACACCCCCCAGCAGGTCTGTTTGTCACTTTACTGCCACGCACCCCACCCCCCCCCGCACGTCTGTCTGTCACTTTATTGCCACACACCCCCTCACCACGTCTGTCTGTCACTTTACTGCCACGCACCCCCACCACGTCTGTCTGTCACTTTACTGCCACGCGCCTCCCAACACATCTGTGTGTCACTTCACTTCCACGCACCCCGCATTACGTCTGTCTATCACTTTATTCCCACGCACCCCCACCACCTCTGTCTGTCACTTTATTGCCACGCACCCCCCCCCCCCCAGCACGTCTGTCCGTCACTTTACTGCCACGCACCCCCCACTACGTATGTCTGTCACTTCACTGCCACTTACCCCCCCCACCATGTCTGTCTGTCACCTCACTTCCACGCATCCACCTCCAACACGTCTGTCTGTCACTTTACTGCCACGCACCCCCCCCACGTCTGTCTGTCACTTTACTACCACGCACTCCCCTACCACGTCTGTCTGTCACATTACTACCACGCAACCCGCAGCACGTCTGTCTGTCACTTTACTGCCGCGCGCCTCCCAGCAAGTCTGTGTGTCACTTCACTTCCACGCACCCCGCATTACGTCTGTCTATCACTTTATTCCCACGCACCCCCCACTACCTCTGTCTGTCACTTTACTGCCACGCACTCCCCCCTCCCCCAGAACGTCTGTCTGTCACTTTACTGCCAAGCACCCCCACCACGTATGTCTGTCACTTCATTGCCACTCACCCCCACCATGTCTGTCTGTCACTTCACTTCCACGCATCCACCCCCAACACGTCTGTCTGTCACTTTACTGCCACGCATCCCCACCACGTCTGTCTATCACTTTACTGCCACGCACTCCCCAGCACGTCTGTCTGTCACTTTACTGCCACGGACCTCCACAACGTCTGTCTTTCACTTTATTGCCACGCATTCCCCACCACGTCTGTCTGTCACTTCACTGTCACGCACCCCCTACCACGTCTGTCTGTCACTTTACTACCACGCAACCCGCAGCACGTCTGTCTGTCACTTTACTGCCACGCGCCTCCCAGCAAGTCTGTGTGTCACTTCACTTCCACGCACCCCGCATTACGTCTGTCTATCACTTTATTCCCACGCACCCCCACTACCTCTGTCTGTCACTTTACTGCCACGCACTCCCCCCTCCCCCAGCACGTCTGTCTGTCACTTTACTGCCAAGCACCCCCACCACGTATGTCTGTCACTTCACTGCCACTCACCCCTTACCATGTGTGTCTGTCACTTCACTTTCACGCATCCACCCCCAACACGTCTGTCTGTCACTTTACTGCCACGCACTCCCCAGCACGTCTGTCTGTCACTTTACTGCCACGCACCCCCACAACGTCTGTCTGTCACTTTATTGCCACGCACCAACCCCCCCAGCACGTCTGTCTGTCACTTTACTGCCACGCACCCACCCCCCCAGCACGTCTGTCTGTCACTTTACTGCCACGCACCCCCACCACGTCTGTCTGTCACTTTACTGCCACGAACCCCCCAGCACGTCTGTCTATCACTTCACCGCCACGCACCCCCATCACGTCTGTCTGTCACTTCACTGCCACACACCCCCCGCACGTCTGTCTGTCACATCACTGCTACTCACCCCCCACCACGTCTGTCTGACACATCATTGCCACGCACCCCCCAGCACGTCTGTCTGTCACTTTCCTGTCACGCACCCCCACCATGTCTGTCTGTCACTTTACTGCCACACACCCCCCGCACGTCGCTCTGTCACTTTACTGCCACGCACCCCCTCCCCACCACGTCTGTCTGCCACGTCACTGCAACGCACCCCCACCACGTCTGTCTGTCACTTTACTGCCACGTACCCCCAGCACGTCTGTCTGTCACATCATTGTCACGCACCCTCCCACCACGTCTGTCTGTCACATCACAGCCACGCACCCCCCAGCACGTCTGTCTGTCACTTCACTGCCACGTACCCCCAGCACGTCTGTCTGTCACGTTACTGCCACGCACCCCCACCACGTCTGTCTGTCACTTTACTGTCACGCACCTCCACCACGTCTGTCTGTCACTTTACTGCCACGAACCCCCCCCCCTACCACGTCTGTCAGTCACTTTACTGCCACGCACCCCCACCACGTCTGTCTGTCACTTTACTGTCACGCACCTCCACCACGTCTGTCTGTCACTTACTGCCACGAACCCCCCCCCCTACCACGTCTGTCAGTCACTTTACTGCCACGCACCCCCACCACGTCTGTCTGTCACTTTAATGCCACGCACCCCCACCACGTCTGTCTGTCACTTTACTGCCACGCACCCCCACCACCATGTCTGTCTTTCACTTCACTGCCACGTACCCCCAGCACGTCTGTCTGTCACGTTAATGCCACGCACCCCCCCCCCAGCACGTTTGTCTATCACTTTACTGCCACGCACCCCCACCACGTCTGTCTATCACTTTACTGCCACGAACCCCCCCCCCCCACGTCTGTCTGTCACTTTACTGACACTCACCCCCCACCACGTCTGTCTGTCACTTTACTGCCAGGCACCCCCACCACGTCTGTCTGTCACTTTGCTGCCACGCACCACCCCCCACCACGTCTGTTGTCACTTTACTGCCACGCATCCCCCCCCCCCCACATCTGTCTGTCACTTTATTGCCACGCACCCCCCAACACGTCTGTCTGTCACTTTACTGCCACGCACCCCCACCACGTCTGTCTGTCACTTTACTGCCACGCACCCCCACCACCATGTCTGTCTTTCACTTCACTGCCACGTACCCCCAGCACGTCTGTCTGTCACGTTAATGCCACGCACCCCCCCCCCAGCACGTTTGTCTATCACTTTACTGCCACGCACCCCCACCACGTCTGTCTATCACTTTACTGCCACGAACCCCCCCCCCCCACGTCGTCTGTCACTTTACTGACACTCACCCCCCACCACGTCTGTCTGTCACTTTACTGCCAGGCACCCCCCACCACGTCTGTCTGTCACTTTGCTGCCACGCACCACCCCCCACCACGTCTGTTGTCACTTTACTGCCACGCATCCCCCCCCCCCCACATCTGTCTGTCACTTTATTGCTACGCACTCCCCAACACATCTGTCTGTCACTTCACTGCCACGCGCCCCCTAGCACGTCTGTTTGTCACTTTACTGCCACGCACCCCCCACCACGTCCCGGACAATAAAGCTACTGCCACGTTCGGCTCATCACAGTTGACTGACTTAACAGATGAACCCGTTCTTTTGGAAGCAATTTTGTCTCATTCATCCTCTGTGAATCAGCAAGACGGGAGAAAGTTCAACATACGACATACACTTTCTTCATACTAGTTGTCCAGGTGAGGAAGGATACAAGACCGTCTCAAAAGACGAAAAATACCATTACACTATCATACATGTGGATGATTTAATTAGGACAATGCTATGTGCCAGGTGACTGTGGTGTTTCCAGTAAAGATGTTGTGTTGGAGCATCTCAGCCAAGAATAACAAAAACATGTTTCTGAAGGCATGACCTGAAACTAACTTTATGTAATAAGTATTCGTTCGTTTGGTGTTGTTGTTGTTGTTGCTGCTGCTGCTGCTGCTGTTGTTGTTGTTGTTGTTGTCCAGTATGCACTAGACAGTAGGAGACCGTGTGTGTATGTTTGTGTATGAAAGTTGGTAACTGCGAGAGACTGAATCTAAGCTACGGAATTTCTGTGTCATGACCTCGTTTCTTTCCTGGTGTCACTGTTTTCTTTTCGACTGGACAGGCACTAATAGGTTCGCTTTCAAACACCGTTTTTTTTTTTGGGGGGGGAGGGGTCAAGGGTGGGAGTGCTAGATAGCGTAGTTCGTTGGTACGCTGTTGGCTAGACGGTTTCCCGTCCTGCAGGAGTCCGTAGTTCGAATCTCAGATACATTCTCTTATGATTTGTCTTTCTCTCACTTCTAAAAGAGCTTTTGTCTATGATTTTTTTTTCGCGGTCTAATCCTACAAGACTGTGTTCTGTTACTTTACTGTAAGAAATCTAGGGATGAACATTCGTTGAGGTCGATGGAGCTAACTTAGAAGCCCGTGTATCTTATATTGTCTTCGGGAATTTAACACAGTTTCAGACTCACTCCCTATTCCCCCCCCCCCCCCCTTTTCATTCCGTGTTATATAATCTTCATACTAACATTTGCAATAGACAAATTCACCTTCACTGTTATATGTTATATAAGGGCAGAGCAAATAAATAGGTTTATATGCTAATTAAAGTCATTTCAAAGTACAGTCATTTATATTCACTCATTTTCTCTATATATGCAGATAATGATTTGTAAGGTAACATTCATGAATGCAACAGATGTGAGTTCATGTTTGTCATTTATTCATGTGTGCATATTACTACTACTTGTGGCAATTCTAGGGACAGCAGATGTTGAGGTGTAAAAACATTGAAGATACGTATTCCATATTGTTTGACCATCGTTGATCTTTTTTTTTTTCTTTTAATGTCAGGATACTAGTAGAGTTTCCTAGATCGTGACAAACTATTCTCAAAACCCCTCAAGATTGGACGTGCTGTGCCATGTATTTCACACCTTCGAAGGAAGTTCAAAACGTTTTGTGCGCTGTTATTATTAGTTTGTAAGTTTTACATGTTCAAAACGAAAGCAAGAAACAAAAACAAAAAAAAACAACAAGACAAATTTCTGGGTTAAATTAATTCAATCTGCAAAATTCACTTATATATATATATATATATATATATATATATATATTGGATTAGCAATGAAAGACTGTCATTGGCAGTTGCATTAAGCATTTTTGGTATAAAGGTTGGAAAGCAGTTATTGGAATGATTAAAATACAACACTTAATCGGTAAAAAAAAAAAAATGGCAAGTGTCATCACCTCCGTGTGTTTTACCGAGAACTGTATGTTTCTTTCTTCTTTCCAAAGAAGGACGTAAGTTTATTATACGTTTGTTCTGTACAGATAGCAATCACAATTGTTCATGTGAGTCTTGTTTTGATCATGCTGTGTTATAAACACAGAGATATTTAGCTGCTTTATGCTTGCTGCTTTTTTTTCCCCTGTATGTTTCATGTATTTTCGCCCAGAAATAATCGAGAATGGGGGGGGGGGCGGAGTGGCATAGTGGCTAGAGCACTGATCTCTTACAGCACGGCTGGTAGTTAAAAGCCCAGCTGGAAAGGGGGGGGGGCTGGTCTCTTCTGGAGCTGGGGAAGGCAAGGCGACCAGGTTTCATGCTGACCACATCTAGTGTGCCGACAGGTGAAGGAAACTATGGACTCTTAATTTCTTATTCTTATCTTTACGGCAATAAAGAGCCATATGCTTTAGTTTATTCACCAAGACTATAAACATGCATCTGTTTTCTAGACACTAGACGTTTCGTCTATGACTAAAAACATTTTTAACTCCGGTCCGTTAAAAATAGAAGAAAGAACAGGTTTTAACATTATGTTCTTACTACTGTTTAAAATAAAAAGAACAGAGCAACTGTTCACAAGGGACGTCTGATAGTGCTGTAGTATTAGATTATCTCTTTCAGTTCCCATTTTAATCTAAGTGAGTTCTAAGTTACTTTTCGTGGGATTAATTTCATGGTAACAGTTTTTCAAACATTATTTGTGTTAGACATTTTACAACATTGAGTGAGAAGCCAGAGGACCTCCCCCCCCCCCCAACCACCCCCGCCCCCCCCTCAACCAACCACAGCCCCGTAGTGACAATAAACATAAATAGCTTAATCTGTCGCTTCTGGCAACCGGTTCTGGGTGGTAGAGTATCTGAGAGGCGCTTCAAGAATCTGTGTCACACAGGAGGTGGCGACTAGAGCCCGGGAACGGAGAAAAAGAAGAAAAACAAACAAAGAAACAAACAAACAGAACGGTATTAAGTCAGACACAGTTTAAGCTATGTAGTCGTTAGGAACTGAATACTGACATATTTTCAAAATACTTCCGATGAAAAATATGATATATTCCTCTACGCTCATTTCCTCATGCACAGACCTCTGGGAATAATTACACTCGGAGTGGGGAGGAAGTCACCCAACACCTGGCCCCTCCACCCTCCCTCATCGAGTGTCAGGGGTTTAAAGGACTGAAAAAGTTGTTCGAGTGAGGAGTACTTCTTGTGATGATTTTAAGATGTTCTTTAGTTGTTTACAACGTTCACTCTAAGCAGCGCGGCTGCGCGCAACCAAAAATCATGCCATGCGCGAAAAGTTTATACTGTGCGCAAATTTTTTAAAAATGCTATTTTTATTTTTAAATTTCGTGATGTTACTCTGTTTTGTAGTAGTGGAAAAGAAAAATATGATGGGGCTACATGAGTCTGTTTTGCTGATTTCTTTGGTGTTTTTGTTTTGTTTTGTTTTGTTTCGTTTTTTTTTTGTTTTTTTTGGAATGATAATTTTAAGGCATATTCTGCAGTTTAACTTTTCGATGGACATTCGAGCACAGTGTTTTTGTTTTTGTTTTTGTTTTTCGTTTTTGAATATGTTTGCACACGAGTTCAAGATTATGGGCTCGAACTGGGAAACCTGAGAGAACATACTGGTTCTCCCTTCCAGCACTAGACAGTTTCTCTCTCGTAAACCAAATTATAGAATTCAGAGCCAATGGTGTTAAACAGAATAATGTCCCGTTTTCTGTTCCTGCAGACGGCTGTGAGGAAATTTGTTCTCAATCCAAAGATCTACTCCTCTTTATGATTGCTGGTCACCTTTCGGTAGTTCGATTACTGGCGTCTGAATGGTGAATTCCCAGCGGGGTGGATGCAATTAAACTGGCTTGTCGGGTGGGTGACCTGCACGTGTTGTTGTTACCGTCATTCCATTCAGTGGAGTGTAGTGTTTTTCAGCTGTTCTGTGGTGAATAATGAGAAACCACGAACTGAGGTTAATGGAGTTGTGATAATAAATAATTAGGTTTTAAAAATGTTTAAGAATAGTTTTAGCTATTCACTAAGCACACACTGTAAGGATTCTGTATGTTTATATATTTAGCTATAAATATTTTTATTGCTATTAGAAGAATGTTGTGAGTTCCCTGGGCAGGAAAAATAACTAATGGAGAATGTTTGAGAAGAGTTGGAGATAGAAAAAAAAACTTGTCAAAAAAAAAAAAAATGAGACAATGTACTTTCTTAGGACATCCAATGAGAAGAGGGGGCACTGAACATATTGTAACAACAAGAAAAAAAGAGGGAAGAAGAGCCAGGGGAAGACCAAGACAAAGGATACTGGGCAGTCTGACGAGGTGGTATGAGAAAAGATCTCCAGCTGAGCTAATGGCCTGCATGAAGGATCGTGTACTCTGGAGAAGTATAATAATCAACGCTAGTCGGCACGGCAGCTGATGATGATGATGATGATGATGATAATTTTACACACATTCATTCATTCATTCATTCATTTGCATGTCCCTTGCGGAACTTTGACTCCCAAACAGCACTCCTGTAGGCCTCTCGGTTGTGAGCAAGATGGCCTACTGCTGATGCATCCAATTTTACACACTAAAGAATAATAATAATAATCATAACAGAAGACCATTGAAACTGTTTGCTGATTTTGACAAGCTCATCTGTCCAGGACTGACTTGATTTGAATGGTCGGTTTCCAATAACGGCAAGTAATCTTTCTGTAGCAAGGATCAGTATTCTGGGCCCACGTATATCTCTTCAGTTTTACCCTTCCATTTTCTTTTCATTGTTTAATCCGTGTTTAGTAAAGCTGGAGCATTCCATTTAGCTTTTACTCCGCGATTAGTGAACCTAGATTTTTCTTTTCTTTACTCTGTGATTAAGAAACCTAGAAAATTCTTTTGTTTTTACTCTGTGTTTAATAAACCTTGAAGATTCTTCAGATTTTATCATATGTTTTTGGAAAACAGAAAGTGTAGGGGAGCTACAGGCTCTTCTGGACGTCGTGGTTCGTGAAAGTAAAAATAGAGGTCTCAGCCTGAACAATAAGAAGAATGAAGTGATGGTCATCTCAAAGAAAAGAATACCACCAAAATGAAGCATTACCATCGATGACACAAATCTGAAACAAGTTGATAGATTCTAGTAATTAGGAACGATTATAACAACTGATGTGAAATGTCACGACGAAATAAAATGCAGACGTGCTCAGACCAAGTCAGCATTCCAGACAATGAGACACATCTTGTGCAACAGATCCATATCAATGGAAACACGATTCCGAGTACTTAAATGTTACATCGAACCAATTTTGTTTTATGGGTGTGAAGCATGGTCTATGAATAAGAGAGTACATCGAGAAATAGAGGTCATGGAGATGTGGTTTATAAGAAGGATGTTGAAGGTACCATAGACAGCCAAGAAAACCAGTGAGGAAGACTTAAGAGAGGCTGGAGTTAAAAAACAAATTATAGCAAAAATCAGAGGCAGACAGGGCAGATTTATAGGACATTTCCTGAGAAAAGGAAAATTGGAACACACCGTGGGAACTGTAAAAACTGAGGGAAGGAGATAGAGAGGAAGACACAGAGAGAGGTTACTAGATAGGCTGTCAGTGTGGCTAGTAAGAAAGTCAGCGGTGGATCTCATAATCAAGTCTAAAGACAGGAAATAGTTGAGAGAAATGATCTACGTCACACGGCATAGCACTTGAACTGAATTGAAAAATTTACAAAATTCTTCAGATGTAATCATGCCTATTAAAACTAAAATGCTCCTCAGTTTTAGCCATGGTTAGTAAAGCTAGAAAATTTTTCACCTTTTACATTCTTCTTATTAACACCAGAAAACTCA
Organism: Achatina immaculata; assembly: GCA_009760885.1. Lineage (NCBI taxonomy): Eukaryota > Metazoa > Mollusca > Gastropoda > Stylommatophora > Achatinidae > Lissachatina > Lissachatina immaculata. The sequence goes on from CM019720.1 coordinate 2,125,299, forward strand.
ATTTTAGCCGTGCTTAGTAAAGATTGAAAATGCTTCACTTTTTTACCCGTGCTTAGTAAAGATAAAAGAACCTGTTCAGTTTTTTTTTAACCCGTGGTTAGTAAAGATGGAAATTTCTTCAGTTTTTACCGCATGCTTAGTAACGCTAGAACATTCTTCAGTTTTTATGACATGGTTAGTAAAGCTAGAAAATTCTTCAGTTTTTATTCCATGCTTAGTAAAGCTAGAATGTTCTTTAGTTTTTATCCCATGCTTAGTAAAGCTAGAATGTTCTTCAGTTTTTATCCCATGCTTAGTAAAGCTAGAATGTTCTTCAGTTTTTATCCTATGCTTAGTAAAGGTAGAATATTCTTAAGTTTTTATACCATGCTTAGTAAAGCTAGAATATTCTTCAGTTTTTAATACGTGCACTGTAAAGCTCAAATCTTCTCTAGAGCTGTTAGGGGCCCTAAATTTCACCTGAATTTAGAGAAGACCATCTTGGAAGGATATATCTGTCATTACTGAACAGAAGAATCCTTCCAGTATCGTGGACACAAAAAAAACACACACACAACAACAAATATATCCACTCTACAAGAACTTAATATTGAAGGAAACTGGCTAGTAAAGAGGATTAAACCGAGAAAACTTAAATATTTTGGACACATTAAACGTTATTTAGAGCAGGAAAAAGAAAGAGAGGAAGACCAAGGCGAAGATGGCTGCAAGACATCTTTGATGATCTGCAAATGGATGCATCAGCAGCAGACCATCTTGCTTACAACCGAGACGTCTACAGGAGAGCTGTTGGGGAGGCAAAGTTCCGCAAGGGACATGCAGATGACTGACTGACGGTTGCCATAAAGACAAATAAGGAGGTTATACATACATACATACATACATACATACATACATACATATTTATATATAAAGGAAAGAAAGAAAATAATCCTCTCTGTTCCTTGCCACACAAGTGTTTATTGATTATACCAATGGTGCCCAGCATTTCCGTATTTTTATTTATTTATTTCCTTTGTTCTTTAAACTAGCTCACCTGAAGCGCCCCAGGACAGAATAGAACTACCAACCGCCGTCATGACAGATTACTTTAATAACTAGTTCTTGCCCCAGGCTACAAACAAATCCTTGAAGTAATGTTTTACACAAAACACATCCGTTTTTTTCAGCTATACAGATTGTTTGAAGGATAATATTTTAGTGTTCAAAACGGCTTTCGGTGCATTTTTTGTTATGTTCACGTGGGATTATATTTATATATATATTTTTAACAGTCTTTATACAAAGAGTTTTTTACCTGTCTCCATAGAGCAGTAACGGAAGTGAGATAGAAAATGGCAGTCGGTGAGATTTGATTGTTCAGGGCAAATAACCCTGATGCTGTGGTTGGGCCGAGCTACATCGCTGGAGCAGAGTTATCGATCTTGTTTAGCCCACTTAGAAGCATTTTTAACGTCCGAAATTAAGCAGAACCAAATATACATTCTCTGGTGTATTCTCCGTATAAAGGAGTACAAAACAACCTGTAACATTATATTATAATTACTGGATCGATTATGTTTTCTTTAAAAAAAAATTGGAAGCATCTGCATTCAGTGTTATGCTCATTAGAGATCACGGTGTATACAGATGTCTCCTCATAAATAGTAATAACGAGTGATGACAAGGGATATCTATTCCCTTAATATTTGTCCACGATAGCAGGCGAGCTGAAAGTAGAATTATAATACAATGAAAACAACAGATAACAGCGTGGAACCTGTTGTGGGATGTTGGGAGTTCCCCTCGTGGCAGCGGTTTTCAAACTGTTTTTTTTTAAGCTCAGCCTTAAACCAGAAGGGGTGTGTGACTTGGGAAAGATTAAAACGACTTCTTTTTAAGTTTTAAACAAATTCAATTCAATAAATATTAGAAGGTGTGGTTGTTGTTGTTTTTTTTAATATTGAGGTTTCCAAACATAAAATATTAGAATTTAGAATTCCTGGATGTGTAAATCATTATTTAAACAAGAAAAAAAATGTAATTTTATCTTCTCGCGATCTTACATTATATCCACAGCGACCTTTATTTCTGGCCCTGACTTGAGTTTGGGAAGCATCGCTATGTGCTGCGGATGATAAGTTCTTCCTGTTATCTTGATGTATGTCTCCTATTATTGATTTTTAAAATTTAGCCAACATGTCACAACTTTTCTTACTCTTCTTGCCGCCTGTTTACACCGGTATGTGACATTATTTAACTCTCCAGCTGTTTTTATTCTTGAGTGTTAACCCTTTCACTACTGAATTCATTCCATACTCTACAAGAATAAATTTTAGATGAGAAATTTTGGTAGAAAGAAAAGGGCAGGAAGTTACTCTATAATTATTAACTTTGGGTTGTGTTAGGAATGTGCCACTTTTCGCTTTAGTTAAAGAGTTTGCCTAAAAAAACGCTCCGTGCATGATTCACACATGTATGCCAGATCTAGCAACACTGTCAACGTTGTTCTGAAGTGAAAGAGTTAAGAAATTTTAAGTAATTCTTTTAATTCAACAGTCACTACCACTAGTTTATTCTTACATCTTACATCCTTCCCAATGTGAATGGTAGTTAGCCAAGTTTTAATGTTTTCAGCGAGCTTTCAACCTCACCAAGGGATTTTATGCCTACTAATTTGGCCTCTCTTAACAATGTCCTCTTTAGAGTTTCATGTGGTCGACCTACTTTTCTTCGGCCTGTTGTGTTCCATTTGATAGCTTGTTTGGGATTCTCTGACTTTTTTCCTCTCATCACGTGGCCGATATATGTCCATCTCCTTTTTCCGATCACACATGAGACAGGTTGTTGTTCGCTCTTATCTCTGCGTTGTTCTTGAATTCGTTGAACGTTATACAGAGTATTGTCCTTAGTATGTTTCAAAAGAGCCTAAACTGTTATCTGTTTCTTTAGTTGTTTTCCAGCTTTCGCATGCATAAATACGTGTGGATATTACATTTTAATTGTATAATCTTAACTTGGTTTCTCTGCTTATAAGTTTTGAATGTCATATTCGAGTATGTTAGATGAAGTGATATACAGAAAAAAAGAGCTAACGCAAGCACTAACATGTCACGGCATACGGAAACATCTTCACAGAAACAGCCGAAGTTATTGTTTCTATAGTATTACAATATAACAATAATATTTAGTGATCTTTTAGTCCGGCGCAAGAGTCCTTTGCAAAGATTTATTCATAATGGCGATGCGGTTTCGTGTTTAGCCATATTCTAGGTTTTAGCAGTTTATCTCTGCATCGGATTTGTAATAATTTAACTCTAATAATCATTTCAATAATTCGACTCTGGTTAATATTTTCAGAACCGGGTCAATATTTCCAGAATTCGTTACTGAATCAAAATCTTCATAATCCAACGCCAGGCCAACGCTGTCTACGTTCATCTCGAGATTACCAGTCAGACACATTGATCAACATTTTCATCTGTTTCGGCATAATTCACCTGCTATCAATATTTTGAGGATTTGGTTACGGTTAAATTTTCTTTCATAATTAGACTGTGATCAAAATTGTGATAATTCGACTGTGATGAAGACAGTGTTAATTCGGCACTAATCGAGACTGTAAAAATCAGACGCAGATAAACATTTTGAGACGTCAGATCCAATCAAGAATTTGATAATTCGACTCTGACTAAGGCTGTGATAATTCGACTTTCTTCAAAATCACTTCTGCCTTCTCCTCGCTGAGATTTTCCTCCAGGATGTCGAGGTTTTCGCCGGTGATGAGGTTGAGCTTGGAGACCTTGCCAGAAATCCCTGTTATCTGCGAAGAGTATCAACAGTTTTGGTAAGTTTATAATTGTTATCAATCATTTAATAGCCAATGTTTCCAATTATCGAATGAATGAAGGATTGCGAGTGAGAGAGAGAGAGAGAGAGAGAGAGAGGATGAGTTGAGACAAAGCGAGGGAAGAACAAGAACTTCTCTGTGGGACGGAAACGGCGATCCCACACTAAACGAGTGGCAGGAGCAGTCAATACATACTACTTTACAATCGTTACTGGAATAGGCAGGAGAACAGATATAGGAATGTCCTGACTGCAGGAAGACACTCTCGGAATGGATAGAATTAACCACTTTTGTGCGCCACATTCAGGGTTTGATTACCTGACTGACAGAATATAAACTCCGTTAGAGAACTCAGCTATTTCGAGTCCAGTATCATCTAACGGCACATCCTTAAAGCAAGTAAAGATAACAGTGTTCAGATATCGAAAACAGGGAAGGGGGAGGGGAGGGGAAACGGGACTGGTAATGTGGTGCAGGGAGGAGAGTTGAAGGGGGCATCAGCACGTACTGAGCGAAAATGTTTTCAAATTGAGGGACTAGGGTTGAAGGCTGGGAGGAACGGGGCCACAACTCGATACAGTATGGGAACCTCTGTAGCAGAAACTTCTTTCATGTTGTACGTGTGTGTTTTGTGTTCATTTTGTCTTCGCTAGATTTGACTGGAGTGACTGCATTGACACGAACTAGTTCTACATTCTGTGACATGTGTGAGACAATAATAAATAATTTAAAAGATTTATTATCTTTTATAAAATGATTTAGAAAATTAAATACATTTTTCTCTCAATAATTTTAGTTTCATTCAGTGTGCATAGAAAAGTTTTACTAAACTGATAAAGAGTCTGTGTGATACTGTGAAGTGGAGAGTTACAGGATAGTTAGTAGGAGGTCGAAATTTATGTTCCAGTACTGCATACCTACCTACCTACTTACCTACCTACCTACCTACCTACCTACCTACCTACCTACCTACCCACCTACCTACCTACCTATCTACCTACCTACTTACCTACCTACCTATCTACTTACCTACCTATTACCTACCTACCTACTTACCTACCTACCTATCTACATACCTACCTACCTGCCTACCTAACTGCCTACCTATTACCTACTTACCTACCTACCTATCTACTTACCTACCTACCTACCTGCTTACCTATTACCTACCTACCTACTTATCTACCTACCTACTTACCTGCCTGGCTGCCTGCCTACCTACCTACCTACTTACATACCTATGTACCCACCTATCAAAATACCTACCTACCTACCTACCTACCTAATTACCTACCTACTTAAAATACTGACTAACTACATACCTACTCATCTATCTATCTATCTATCTATCTATCTATCTATCTATCTATCTATCTATCTATCTATCTATCTGTTGATCGTTATTATATCTGTCCTGTCATACTCTCTATTTGTCCAAGTAACATGTAACAATCAGTCCACCTGTCTGCTTCCGTATCAGTATTGCAAATGTTAAATTTATATTCACCAATGTGTGAACACAGTAACAGATTCATCGTCCACGCGTCAGGGGAAAGTTAAGTAAATTTCGCGTAAATATTGAATGTGGGACTTAAGAGCAGTTAAGTAGTGTTATGTGCAGGGGACGTAACAACACAAACTAGAGTAGCTAAACTTTACTCGTGTTTATTGCCCTTCTTTCTAGCGCAGTTAATGTAAACGCGGAATCCTGAGTAGACGTTACATCTATGAAGGAATCCAATATGTGGCATTCATGTTAACTCTTTCATTCCTGAACTAATTCACATACTTCATTCATTCCTTTGCATGTCCCTTGCGGAACTTTGCCTCCCAAACAGCACTCCTGTAGGCCTCTCGGTTGTGAGCAAGATGGCCTGCTGCTGCTGCATCCATTTCCAGATCATCAACGATGTCTTGCAGCCATCTTCGTTTCGGTCTTCCTCTTTTTCTTTTTCCCATTAAATTCACATACTGTGCCGGGAAAATGATGATAAATTTTGATAGAAAGACATTGGAAAGACGTTGCTCTATAATTTTTAAAAATTTGGGTTTGATTATAAATGTGCCTACTTTCCATTGTATTTAGACGGCCTAAATATCCGTCTGGGCATTCATTCTCGCATGTGTGTAAGATCTACAGACTTTGCCAGTGTTGATTTAGAGTGAAAGAATTAATACAACATATAACACAAAGGAGAAATAATAAGAAGAAAGCAGTGGCTCGTTACTAAAGAAGAAACCAAACCAGGCATTGTTGAAACAACACGAAAAATCAAATAAATAAATAAAACTGCACCACAAATTCCTCCAGTTAAACAATAAATTATAAGAGCTTTACACTTGACCATCACTAATCCGGCATCATCGTTACCTGTTGGATGCCGCATAAGCGATTTTGTCGGATTACTGATGTTACATTAGCGTACACTTAACCTAGGGGCTAACCACTTCATCCTAACTAAATGTCCTGTAAGTCAGCACATCATCGCCATCATCATCATCATCATCATCATCGTCATCACCTTTCACTCCCTTGAAAGCATAGGCCACGGATAAAGGCTCTCCAGTCATCCCTGTTCTTGGAAGTATTCTCTGCTTCCTTCCATGTGCTTCCTTTGTCTCTGATCGCTGTCATAATTTCTCTTCTCCAAGTAAATCTAGGTCTTCCTCGTTTTCTATTTCCTTGAGGATTCCACGTCAGTGTATGTCTTGCTATGTTGGTGTCGGGTTTCCTCAGAGTATGGCCAATCCACCTCCACTTCCTAGACATGATTTGTAAGTTCATAGGTTCTTGTCCTGTCTTTTCCCAGACATCCTCGTTCCTGATCTTGTCCTGCCATTTAATGTTTAATATTCTCCTCAAGCATTAGTTCATGAATGATTGTATCATCTGCTGTACTGTCTAGGTCATAACCCATTTCTCTGAACTATATAGTAGGACAGTCTTTACGTTTGTATTGAAAAGCCAAAGTTTGGTTCTTGTTTTGATGTTCTTAGATGACCATATTTTGTTAAATTAGATAAATGCTGTCCTGGCCTTGGTTATTCCAGTTTTAACATCCTTTTCCGTTCCCCTGTATTTGTCCACTATGCTGCCTAAATATGTGGAATACTCTACTTCCTCAGCTGGCACTCCCTTAATTCCCATGAGGTTATTGTTTGCACTATCACTTTTCATTATCGTTGTTTTTTTTTGTCTGTTAATATATAGTGCCTGTTTAGCTTAATTCTTGGTTAAGATCTGAAGTTTCTCTTGCATTTGTGCGTGGTTGTGTGCCAGAAGTGCCACATCATCTGCAAAGTCAAAATTTTCCAGCTTGTTCCACAATGTCCGTTGTATCCCATTTCCTTTTCTTTGTGTGGTAGTTTTCATGATCCAATCAATTGCTAGAAGAAATAAGAATGGTCATAGCAAACATCCCTGCAGCACACCTGTTTCCACTTTAAAACTTTCTGTGAGAGTTCATCCATGCACGATTCTACAAGCTGTTCCTTCATATATGATCTTTATAAGCTTTGTTATCTTGACTGGGATACCATTGACTGTTCTACTATTAATCGCACTGTAGCAATGTCGTCAGTATAGGATCTTCCTTTGCCTGAAACTTTCTTGCTCTTCTCTTAGTTTACTATCTACTGATGTTTTAATTCTCTTTAGCAAAATCCTGCTGAAGACCTTGCTGGGTACTGAGAGCAAGGAGATGGCTCTATAGATCTTATATTCTAATAGATCTTCTTTCTTAGGGAGTTTTATAAGCTAGGCCTCCTTCCAGTCCTCTGTGACCTTCTTCCTTCAGTCCTCTGGGGCCTTTTCTTATTCCCAAATTCTGTTAAATAGTAAGAGTATTATTTGTGTTGTTATTTCTTTGTTTTATCTGGAATATTCTCTGCTGCTGGTATATCCTCTGTTTCTGTTGATGCTGGCCTACTTAGGGTTCCGCTGAAGTATCCCACCCATCTCTGCATCTCCTCTTCTTCTGATGTTACTACCTTACCTTCCTTGTTTTTTATGGGCTTTTCTATCCTACATGGTCTATTTGCTAACTTCTTGGTGATATCATACAGAACTCTCATGTTGTTTTAACAGCTGCCTCTTCTGCTTGTCCTGCCGTAAATAGGCCTGTCTGCTTTTCCTAACCTCTTTATCGGTCAAATTGTATTCTATTTGAGCTAAGGCCTTTGCTGCTCTTGTTTTACTGTCATTTATTTTTGCTTTCACTTCTGTCCTTCTGTTTATCTTTTCAGTGTTTCCAATGTTATCCACTCCTTGTATATGAGTTAATAAAGGAAAATGAAAAATGGAATTAAAAATCAAATGGACAGCGTGTGATGTTTGCCCCTCATACCACGAGAAGCACTGTTTGTATTCATTACAGCCATGACAGGGGTGCTAAATGTCAGCGGGTTATAATAAAAATGCACAAAAGACAATTAGAAATGTCTTACCGGTGTTTGAAAAGGATCAAAGCCAGCGGATGCAACAGCTAGCGCCACCAAGCTGGTAGTGACAGGTCAGTGCGCCCACACGGTAAAACCTGAAACGTCTCTCGTGGAAATTAATGCCGGATAACTGACTGCACTGGATAAACGATTGCCGGGTTTGTGATGGTGAAGTGTACTCTGAACTTAGAAAGAAAAGTTGAGTCAGTTTCTTCGAGATAATTGTAGATCAAAAACAATGAGGCCGCCTCTTATGGTATATCGATGTTCGATTGTGTTTGCATTAGGATTTATATGATTTTACTTTTATGTATGATCCAGGCAGTAATGAATAAATCTTTAGTTAAAATGAAAAGCATTGACAACTCACTGCATTTGTCATTTAAAAAAAAGAATGAATACAAATCACGAAAACCTTATATACACTGAAAAACTCTAAGCCAAAAGAAAGTGAAGGATGATAAAAGAAAGTTCATATGGACAGGGATAAAATAAAATTATTAGACATTTGTTTGTTTGTTTGCTTATTTTTTTGTTAGTTTGTTGGTTGGCTTGTTGGTTTGTTGGTTGGTTGGTTGGTTGGTTGGTTGGTTGGTTGGTTGGTTGATTGGTTGGTTGGTTGGTTGGTTGGTTGGTTGGTTGGTTGGTTAGTTGATGGATTGTTTGGTTGGCTGCTTAGGAAGGACCATCATCCATGCACTCAGGACACATCCCTAGAAGCTCCGATCTCCTCTTCAGTATCTCATTCATCCTACAGTAACTGATTACTCTGGCCCTGTTTTGACTGAGCATCAGTCTGAGTTCTTGATTAATTGCTCATGTTTTTGGCCACGTTTCACCCCCTCTCTACCTCCCCCACCCCCCGAACCTTCATTCTTGGCAACGACGCTGATTCACAGTTTTCTCTGAATTATTTTGTCGTGCTAGCTTCCCTTATAACACTGATGACATCTGCTAGCTCCACTGCCTCCGCTATTTGATGATGAAATGATTAGAAATGTGAAGGAGACGAGTAATCCCAAACGTCCACATGCGCAGTATCGTATGAAGAAATGAATTTTCTCTAAAGTAAATTATTCTGTCACTGATAGAAATGGTGATTACTGCAGTTCGGTTTCATTGTTTCTACGAAAACATTTAGTGTTTACTCGTTCTGTAGTAAAACAGAGTTGGTAAAACAAAATACATTAAGAAGCAGTGGGACATACTTTAAACAAGTATTTGTGCATGTGGAAGTTCACATAAGAAGCTGGATGATAGAGCGCAACTTAAAGCGGAGTGAAGTCATCATCTCTGGACAGAAGGTTAGAGTATATAGGGGAGGTAATGAATAAAATTTAAAGAACACTTTATTATTTGAGTTGTCTCCAGCTTTTTGGTTATTTACGATTAGTTTTCGTACAAAAGAAATGAAGGAAAGTATATTTGCAAGTACGCGTCGCACAAGTCAGTCGGAACAAACAAACAAACATACAAACAAACGAATCGCTGCGAGCAGCACAGTTTGATTCCTCCGTTTCATGATGCCAGTAAGAGAGATGGTTTATAAATAACGATGTTGAGAATGGTTTATAAACACGGATCTGTTGTGACATAGATATAGATATATTTTTGTTTAAGAATGATTTGTGTTCCACAAGATGTATAAAGTATACCTAGACATTACATACCTAGCAACTGTTTTCTGCTTCTTCTTCTTCTTCTTCTTCTTTTCTCCTTCTTCTTCCATGGAACAGCGAATATGATAGCCACCTGAAGCGGAACCTTGCATATGTTGGCACCAGAAAATGTAACTGCCCTCGCTTTATGTAAAAGATGCAGGATATCTTATATTGGTGAAACTGGTATAAGATTAGGTGACCCCATCCAGAAACATGTGTACGATATCACCCAGGGTGGTTCGAAACCAATCGCTAATCATTTCAATGGCTCAAGCCACACAGGCAAATCTGATTTTATGGTAACAGTCATCAAACAATGTCACGCAGATGCCAGAAGTCGCCCAGCGCTTGAGAACAGCTAAATTCAGGAATACGGGACCCTGGAACCACATTGTTTGAACTCACAATTAGGCTACACCTAACATTCACCTCTTCCACAATCATACATGTATTCCTTTTGCATAAGTTCCACTCCTTTCTCACTTGTAACACATAGTTTAAAACCTAGTCACAGCATCATATTACAACCCCTCTACCATAACTATAATCACCTATTCTACTTTCTCCCGGCTAGATTACCACTCTATAACCCCTCCCCTTTCCTCCCCCCCCCCCCAAACATTACGACCCACCTTTCACATATCACAAGTCTCCATTTAAACGTTCTCTACACTCCACCATGGGCACTTCTGAACACAGCCTCTTACAGGTCACATCTTCTTACAAATCACAGCTAAATTGATTCATTCATTTTATTTTATTCTGTTTTTTTTCCCCATTCCTATTTTTTTACATAACATTCATGTGAATTTGTATTTTATCTTCGCTCTCTATTTCATCGTCCTGTGTTTTGTATGATTAAGGCTCACGCCGAAATGCCACAACTGTATGCTCGTTAAGTGATAAAGCTGTTCCTACTTCTTCCTAGTTTATACGTTTTGTTTTCACAGCTTTATTACAGTGGCTTCATGTATAGTTATATACTTAGTTTTATATACTTATACACTAATTATTCAGCGAATAACGAAATACCAATTAATGGTATACGAGATGATAATATAATGAGATTACAGCATGAGATTACTGACATAACGAAATTAATAACATAATGAGATTAATGAAACAGCAAACCATAAATTATGTTCTTTAGACACAGGAAATTATGTGTGTATGTTTGACAACTGAAGGCGCATGGTAATCTATCTCACGACTACAGTTCAGTCAAAGTGTGTTTAACAATACAAACGTTTCATCACTAGGAAAAGGGTAAAGGGACGTTCGCAAGAAAGATATATACGTGTATATATATATATATATATTTATCTTTATGCTCAAAGTCTTTCACACACTCTTAATGCTAGTCATGTTTGCAACGATAAAGATAATTATCTTTGTTTGCAAAAGACTGGAAAGATCAGATCACAAAGGGCAAGAAAAAAGGTTAAAAATGTAATAAATTAAAGCCAATTTATAACTGATAAAACAAACAATGTTTAGGTTTAAAAAAGACACCTTCAGGGTTAAAAAAAAAAAAGAAAGACAAAACTAAGACGCAACCATTCGTGTACCTTTAAAAAAAATTTTTTATAGCATTCATTTATGTCTAAGAAAATAGACTTATCATTCTCATTTATGTTATCTCTGAAAACTCATTTATCGCCGGGAGGTGCCACCGAGGTTCATTATGAAACAAAAGAAAACGGATTTTTATGATGAAAGAACATCATGTACATGGAAATATAAACATTCAGAGGCTGTGCTCCAAAGGTCAAGCAGAGCCGTAAGTACTTCCAAATTTTATACTCTGAGGACAGAAGAGTTCCTGCCCTTTTCACTACCCAGAAAGCTCCACGCGTGCACTAAATAGCAAATTATTAGACTATATCAGCAGTTTAAACATTCGCTCTAAATAACCATTGGCAGCAAGAGTGTATGTTATTTCTGACAAGATTTTTGAAGGCTTACATTGTTACGGTTAGAAAAGTATTATGCCATGCTAAAAATAATACAAAAATAAAGACATAAAAAAATCTTCGAAAATGGTGGGTTACGGCCGAAAGCGTAATTGTCCTGTATGAAGTATGACCTTTTTCAATAGTTAAACTGTCTTACTGATTATTTACGTGGGAAAAAAAATTGGAAAGAAGGTTGGGGGGGGTGGTGGAGAGGAGTACATATTTACCAGAAACTTGGAAAGGTACACATCTGTCAGTAACTGGTGAAGGTACACTTTGAACAGCAACTGGGGAAGGTACACATTTACCAGTATCTGGGGAAGGTACACATTTACCAGTATCTGGGGAAGGTAATAACTGGAAAAAGTACACATTAACCAGAAACTTCAATGATCAGCGTACAAAGTTTTTAAATGAAATTTGATGAAACTTGAAAAAATAATATGAAAAATCCTACTACAAAAAACCTTAAAACATAACAAAAAACTACAAACTCGGAGTCTACATGAAAAGAAAACAAACATTTTTTAGTCTAGCTAAGATCTTCTGTAAAGAAGAGCAATGGTGGATACTGCAACTCTTCACTGTGTTCACAGAAACATGATGATGATGTCTTACTTCAGTATATTCCATGTGCTACTGTGTTCCATTGTTCAAGGAGCGTGTTGAGAGGTCGCCTACTTTAGTCTCGGAGAATTTGATGAAAGTGTCTTTAGCACACTTCCTATCCGACTTGATGTATGTTCTTCAAGCTAGACACAGTTGTCAGACAGTTACCCAGATAATCAACTCACCATTATCAGACAGTTACTCAGATAATCGACTCACCATTATCAGACAGTCATTCAGATAATCAGCTCAACGTTGTCAGATAGTGGCTCAAATAATCAACTCACCAATACGTAACAACACATACTAACTGAAATGTTAAGGAAAAAAAATATCAACTAAAAACAAACTAGCTGATTATTAAATTAAATAACCAGACAAACATAAACAAACACCCAAACATTCATATAAAGAAAGTCAAAAAATATGTTCAGGTTAAACATCTACGCTAATTCATTAAACGCCATGAATGTTTTTCTAATCTAATCATTTGGAACTAGTAATTTATATTTGAAAACGATTTTTCTAGAGTTTCCTTGATCAAATCGCAGAATTTATTAGGATGCGAACGTTTACACCGTCAGTCTCAGTACTTCGTGAATAGTTAATGAGGTCGCTAACAGCGTGCAGTAAAGCATACTCGATTTGTCATATAAAACCATTAATATCATCAAATCTTTCACAGCCTGTCTGAGCTTGTGTGGGAGAGGTTCACCTACAAAATGGGAGACTCCAGTTCGGAATGTGATGGATTTTTATTTATTTATTTTAATCTGACTACTTCATATTTTTTTTATCTTTAATGAGCATGATTTTAAAAAAAAAAGATTTAATTTAATGTAACGTGAATGACTTTTCTGGTTTAACGGAGACAGAAAAACGAAACGGATGTTAGATGTCCCACGCTTTCAAACAGATCGAAGGTTAGCAATTCACGTGAGTTTTCCAGATTGATTTTTGCTTCATTCTCGTGCATTTTTAAAAAAAATTTTATTTATATAAATTTTCCCCCACAGGAGATCTTGGCTAGACAAAAAGTTGTAATCAGATTTTGCTGGTTGAAATTTTATGACAACTGGAGAAGTAAATAATATTTTAAAATATATTCTATATAAAACTATATTCCCAAGTATCTGCTACATTTAATTTGTACGCTTGGTATTGTGAATCTGGCGTACTTTTTGATAGGAAAGAATTGAAAATTATAACTGAATTAAAATATGGAAAAATGGACTTAAATTAGTAGAAATGTCATAGACAGAGTTTTAGCAGCGCATTATAAGGTATATAATTGTAATAATTTATTAATGTGAATCGAGTGCGTTTCTTTTTAATCCCTTATATTTTTTTTTTATATTGTGAATTGGAAGGGCCTCTTTAGAACTTTTTTTTTCACTGGTATAGTGAATCAAATATATTCTTCATGAAAATTCACTCCACTTAAAAATGTAAATGCTTTGCTACAAGAGCTTCCAGTGTTACAGAAAAAAGGAATTCCAAATTGTTCACTTAGGTACACGGAGAGGAAAGACTGGACTGGAATGTTGTTTTTTTTTCTAGAGTCTTCTTAGATGCAGAAGAGCAGATAGACTACAAATTGCAACTGCGCGAAATAACTCTGAAAGCACTGAGACAAAGATTTGAATTAATGCAAATTTCGTGCGAAAATCATGCACACAAAGACGGAAGAAATGGACAGCACATTATAAAGTAAATGTAAATTCTTCGCATTTGGCAAAAAAAAAAAAAAGACTCGAAGGATTGCAACTGAACATTCATCGTTGATGATCCTGTTTAATTTGTTCTATATTACTGTAGCTTGGACACAGTGCCTTTCAATGTCATTTCTTTCCTAACTATAGCGAATACGAAGTGGAAATTAGTTCACTTGCTGTGAAGCGTTGGTGTTTTAATTTTTTTAAAATAAATTTTACATTATGGTGCACATAATTTACCATGTTCATTTGTTCTTTAGTATTGCGTATAGGATGGTGACTTCTTTGCAGTTAATATGTTTACACAGCATTATCAGTTGTATGTGTTAACTGGTTCATGGATTTTGAATCGTATGTATTTATTCGTTGTACAAATTTCCTTTAAACACTGTTATGCACACTATATGCTTTCAGGTAATAATGTTACTTATACAGTGAAAGGTATTTTCTTGTGTAATTTTTACCGGGTACCCTGGTGGTAAACTAATTAAAAACAACAAACACACTATCAGTCAGTAACAGAAAAGAAAACAGACAGTCATTAAACTAACCAACCAACTAACTAATCTGTAAGCTAATAAAGCAGCCAATCACTACATTATTAAACCAACCAGCCAATAACAAAATTGTTAAACCAGTCAGTCAATCATTAAATTGTTAAACCAACCAGCCAATCACTAAGGTATTAAACCAACCAGCCAATCACTAAATTATTAAACCAACTAGCCAATCGCTAAATTAGCAAATCAGCCAACCAATCATTTAAAAAAAACTCACCAACTCTGTAACACATCTATTGAAGGTTATATGTTATATCCCAAGGGCAATAAACGAAGAAATGGTTTGAAATTCTTGACAAGAAAGGAATGATGAGACGATGACATCTCCCATAACGTGGACACAAACACTCTTCATTTTCTACAGTAACTGAACTCCATATGAACGAAAATTTTGAAAAGCTGTAAAATATATTCATGCGCAATTTTTCCAGAAAGAAGAACGTCAGCAGCTGAAGCAGCTTGCTCTTTTGGGAGCAATGTCTAGTCAGTATAAAAGCCGACGGTCTGTCTATGTTCTTTCTACACTGAGCTCGTCTATCTCTGCATGGACGCAGTACACTGAGTGCCAGTATAAGTGTTCCACGTGACTGGTAGTTATTGTTTGTTTATACAGCGTTTCCCGAACAGTAAGTGGTTTATTTGTTCATTCTCTGGTCAGACTGGGTCAAAGGATTATGGGGGGAGAGAATGAGAGTATGTCATTTACCGCAGCAAGATTATTTCTATAAGAAACTTCCGGGCTCTAAGGTTTTTTTTCAGATAAATTAAAATAATCCAGACGAAATCCACAGTTGTTTATATCTTAGACAAACGGATAATATGCTGTGTTCCTAAGCCTGGCATTCCTAAACTTATAATTCGGCCTGACATTCCTAAACTTATAATTCGGCCTGACATTCCTAAACTTATAACTCGGCCTGAAATTACATCATGGCTTCTTCTTATTCTATGGGACGTCTCTGTATTACATTGACGTAATTCCAGTATAAAATGCGTAGATTGAACTTCAAGAGCGGCTATGCTTTGCTGCTGGCCTAGAGATGGACCTCCTTGCACTTAGAGTGCAACTCCCATATGTGCTTGGCCGTTAACCTCAATGTTGCTCGTAGTGTATGTGCTGGGCGATAGTGCCAATGCCACATTGATTGTAGACAGCTAGATCTTTTCCATCAAGTTCTGAATGTCTGCTACTGCCATTTGTTATTTCCCTTTCAAATAGTCTTTCTGATAGCTGCTGCATTCATTTTTGTTTTGTCTTTGCTCATCACTCTGCAATTTTGATAGAGTGGCCGTTATAATGTCTGCTTTGTGCAGCTGTAGCTTGCCAAGGGTTCCTGCTTTGTTTTTCAGTTGAACTGGCATTTCATTACCTGCTACTTCTTTTCTTCTTCGTCTTCTACTTAAGTCTCCCTGGAACTGCGAACTGGTGTTCTTTCGTTGCAGCCATTTGGTGAAGATAGAGGCACATCATCGTGTTGGATTGGGAGCAGTTTATGGGGCTATTTTTTCAGCTCCCTGGTGGATCTAAAAAGAAGCGTACATGCGATACTTCTTTAGCAGACTCCACCCCAAGGGACTATGACGATCTCAGCTCCGTTAACTAGAGTAGTCCTCTTACTGGACGTACAAGCGAAGAATCTGACAGGGTCTTGGTTACCTGTGGGTCGCCAGCCCTGACGCTAGCATATCAGCTATGGACCACTGACTGACAAATCGGACAACTTCTCTGCCCTCGGATGAAATTTAGGTTTTATTCTTCTAAAGCTTATTAAGAGCACAAATGTTTAGTTCTCGAAAGTTTGCAGAGTTTATAATGGCGTGCATTTTTTCCTTCCGTCATGGTGTGACGTGTTACAGTAGGACAATCTGGTAAAACAGGCCATAGAACGTTTCATCATTTATTACATAGTTTGCCTTTTACCTCTTTCCACTTGATGTGTCTCATGCTGGTGCAGCTGTAAAGATCTGCAAGCACTGAGTCGGATGTCGAGTACGTTACGATGGCTCGCTTGAAGTTCAAGAATCCAGCAAAGAGAAAGGACCCCTCGTTAGACTATTATCACTGTTGGGGGAGGGGGGAGGGGGGGGGGGTTACAGCGAGCTGCTTCCCTTAGTCAAGATGAGTGAGGGCAACAGATTGTAACTACGATCATCAGCCAGAGACACGATACCGTCCTAGTCAGCTGTGATTATACCGGAACTGACATTATAGTCCTCCCTCAAGCGCATATATATTTTCTGCTTTAAAAAAAAGGTTAAAATATGTGCGTTTTTAACACTATGAATCAACGACACACGATGATTTAACGATTCTTACTGAATGCAGCCAAAGACAAAATCATTGACCTGGACATCGTTAGTTCAAAAGTAGAACTCTTGGTCATCTCTAGTTTATCAGTACTGATGCTTGGGTCCTCTCCCTAGGGCACATATATTCTTTTGCTCCTTGAGAACCCAGCCATAATGCGCGTGCTCTTAGTTCCGAAAATCAACGGCAAAAGGTGCCTTAACGATGTTTACTGAATACAGCGAAGACCGAAATTATTGATTTGAAGATCACTCTTCTCATTCCCATTCATAAAAAAAAATCATCTAGACTTGATTCAGCCAGTTGCAGACACAAGAAATGTTTTCCAAACCCCAAGCGGACATTCTGAGATGAATGCTGTCAGACGGTTATCCAATCTAAGCTTTTGCTGTGAGATGCGCCAAGCTATCATTTCATTATTTGGTCATGCAAACACGGACAGTTCGAATCTCCATATCCCCACCAAGTGCTTCAATCTTGACATGCGTGCAGAAAATCTATCGTTCTCATTAGACTGTGCCAAGCCAACGTAAGGGAGGGAATCATTCACTTTTGATGTAAGGATACCACTTTTCATTCTTTATGGAGAATGTGTCTTTTTTCGTTTTATGTCATACTTTTTGTTGATATCCAAGATCTTGTTTATGGATTGTTGTATAACGTGTACATTTCTTTCTTTATGCTATAATGTTTTTCTTCTTCTTCTTTTTTTTTACATTTTGTGCTTACCAGTTTTCAGTTCATTGGGAAAAAAAACTTCAATAAAGTGTCAAGTTTCCACTAGGTATACAGAAACTAGCACACGTGAGAGTATATGGCAAGGTACCAACAAGAAAACAAAGTTATGTTTACTAAGAGCGTACACATTCCCAGTTGCCAACATAGGAATGCGAAACTCGGACAGTTAACAGATCACTAGAAAAGAGAATAACAGCATTTGAAATGAAATGTTACAGAAGGCCACTTAGAATATCATGGATGGAAGGAAAAATCAAATAAAGATATACTGATGGGATTAGGCATGGGAGAAAAATGGCTTATTAACGCCATAAAAATTAGAAAGCTGTCATACTTCGGCCACATCAAAAGACACAATGTCTTGGGGAGACTGATAGTAGAAGGCATAGTGCCTTGCAAAAGAGAAAAGGGACGGCCTCCTCGCAGGCGGACTCGCGGGACATGACGAAAAGTCTAAATGTATCATTGCAAGACGCTGGTCAACTTCCGCAAGAACGCATTGCATTCAGGGAGGCTGTCAGAGGGACAAGCGTTCTGGAAAAGACACGTGACATGAGTGAACCGGCTATGGGGTATGACTGTTAGTGGACCTGTTTTCACCTGTCTACACTGAACAATGGCTTGGCCTGAATCACATCTGGTCGCCTTTCTTTCCTCAGATCCAGCAGAAGGCGGGAACCCATTTCCACAGTCGGTTGGATTGGGGCCCATCCAGTCGGATTCGAACAGTCGATCTTGTCACTGAGTGACAATTGGACTAGCCATTTCACCACTCGGACCCCCCCCCCCCCCATGATAAAAATACATAAGCAAAGTAAAGTTCTGTTGTGTTGTATGCTTTCCAACAACCACCCTTCTATGTGTGCTTATATTACTAAATTCTGTCTACTAGGACAACACAGGAAACAGTCTGTGGATCTAGGACAATGTAGGAAACAGTCTGTGGATCTAGGACAATGTAGGAAACAGTCTGTGGATCTAGGACAATGTAGGAAACAGTCTGTGGATCTAGGACAATGTAGGAAACAATCTGTGGATTTAGGACAATGTAGGAAACAGTCTGTGGATTTAGGACAATGTAGGAAACAGTCTGTGGATCTAGGACAATGTAGGAAACAGTCTGTGGATTTAGGACAATGTAGGAAATAGTCTGTGGATTTAGGACGATGTAGGAAACAGTCTGTGGATTTAGGATAATGTAGGAAACAGTCTGTGGATTTAGGACAACATAGGAAACAGTCTGTGGATTTAGGACAATGTAGGAAACAGTCTGTAGATTTAGGACAATATAGGAAACAGTCTGTGGATTTAGGACAATGTAGGAAATAGTCTGTGGATTTAGGACGATGTAGGAAACAGTCTGTGGATTTAGGACAATGTAGGAAACAGTCTGTGGATTTAGGACAACATAGGAAACAGTCTGTGGATTTAGGACAATGTAGGAAACAGCCTGTAGATTTAGGACAATATAGGAAACAGTCTGTGGATCTAGGACAATGTAGGAAACAGTCTGTGGATTTAGTAGCAAACATATCGAGCCTTTTAACAGAAATGTCAACCGGCAAAAATCATGCAGTCATTTGTTAGGTGCGGCCGCTAGTTTATAAAGTTCAGCAGAATAATGGCTGATAGAAATGTCATCAAAATGAAATCAGATCATGGACCCAAGGAAAATAATGCACATTCAGAACTACTAAAAGTTCAACTTTCATAATTTACTGGAAAGTTCTAGAACTGATAATCTCAAAAAATGAACCTCATTTTTCTTTTTTTTTTCTAATTTGTGCGTGGCTTCTTGGATGGTTAGTTGGAATGTTTATATAAATGTCATGACAAATAGCTCGAAATATACATTATTATTGTACGTATTAAGTATGTAAGTATGTATTTATATTACAAACGCTTTCTAAACAACCATTTTGAATGAAATAGAAAGACTGGAAAAACTACAGTGAGAGAAGAAATCCTAACAGAGATTTTCCTAGACAACCAGACCTTGAAACAGGTGAAACATTTCAAATACCCAGACAGCATAATATCATCCTCAAGGGCGATTAGCGCCGTGTTTAAGAACAGATGCAATAAAGCAAATCAGGTCATTGGACACATGACTCCTTTGCTTAAAAAAAACAAGTACATCGCATCTGAAATAAAAAGAGCACTTTACAACACATCTTTCCTCCCAACTGTGTGCTATCAACGTTGGACATGAACATTAATAGCTTAAAACGAATGAAAGATCATCACGACAGAAATGAGATGCTTAAGGAGAATACTAAATGTGACAAGAAGAGACCAAATAAGAAATGACGCCATCAGGGCAAATGTTGGAGTAACATCAGTATTACACTATATCCAGAAACAGCAAGTCAAATGGTTTTGCCATATTACACGGTTACCACCAGACAGTATATCATATAAAACATTCACACTGAGATTTGTAGGTGACAGAGGAAGAGGCCGCCCACGCAGGAGATAGAGAGAGGAAATTACAGAAGTATTAAATATCCCATTATATGAAGCAAATCGTCGAGCCCTATCAAGACGTCTATTTGTCACCTCAGCACTTAAATGTATACGAGGAAGGAGACAAGACAAGACAATACAAGACTGGAAAATCCATTACCTCGTCTGTGAAATGTCATTCTTTCTGTGTGGGGCTTGTTGTTAGGTTGTCATCTCCGGTATTGGAAGTGGCAGGTTCGAATCTCATTTGAAGTGGCAATCATATCTTTTCTAGTGAATCCTGCAGCTACACACAATCTTTCCAAAGTGGAAAATGTTTAGGGCTGCCTGCGTCTATGATTTTACTTTGTGTCATCTTCAGAACAAAACAATTTATGTTTTCTCTTTTTTTTTCTATGACAAAATGGACTACCATGACAAGTCAGGAGACTACCATGACAAGTCAGGAGATTACCATGACAAGTCAGGAGACTACCATGACAAGTCAAGAGACTACCATGACAAGTCAAGAGACTACCATGACAAGTCAGGAGACTACCATGACAAGTCAGGAGACTACCATGACAAGTCAAGAGACTACCATGACAAGTCAGGAACTAAGAAATTAAAAGAGCGGAAACGAAGGGAGATAAATCCTCAAAGAAAGGTCAGATTCTGGAGGGGAAATGTCAGGAGAACAGGATGGGGATACCACAAAGCCATATAGTGAAGTGACTTGCCGTTCTATAATAAATAAGAGGGGGATAAGTACTGACGGGGCCCGTGGTGTTCAGGGGCCCCGGATGTGCAGACCCTGCTAACCCCTCTTTTTTGTCGGATCTGTGTACGGTGTACTTTGATGTTCAGCGTGTCATAATTTTACTTTGTTCTATTTTTTTCCTTTTTTTTTTCGCGCGCAAGCCGTCGTTGCTTTCATCTTGGTATAGCCGTACATTCCCCATCAGTTATAATCACTTTAACTTGTTAGTAACAGCTGCGGGATATGTACTCTGTTATCTACATCTTTCATGTGTACGCATGCGCAGGTTCTTGTGTACTTGTCATTGAAATGATGACTGCTACAGACGAGAACTCTCACGTTAAAAGTTGGTACAAAACTTGAGGACGCATGAAACGAATGGGCAACATTTGCAGTTTGTTTTGTTACAATCACTTACATCGAACGAATATTAAATTACTTTCATCGCGACGCCATCTTGCTTTGAATCATTGTACATTATGATGTACTTGGCCTCAATTTTTTAGGGGAGGAAGGGGGGGAGCGTATATTCTACCTTGTTACTGCATTTTCTATCTCTAGGTTTTCTCTTTAATTTCCTAATTTTGACACTTGACAAACACTTGACAAGTCCCTAAATTATACACATCGCTTTTTTTAATGCCCTGTCGTTGTCTCACAGCTCTCGTTAAATGTTAAAAATAAATATTAGAGATTTTCTAGTTATATCTTAGAGATTTTTTTTTCCATTTTTAAGCATAAAGAACTCAGATGATTGGCCTGTCATATTTTCCACGAATTTTTCCCCAAAAATATGTATAATTACTGCAATAGTTCAAATGTGTGCATATATAACTGGTTATACATATATATATATATATATATATATATATACACACACACAATTCAAATGTAATATCCACCCTCATTCATGCATGCGAAAACTGGAAAACAACTAAAGAAATAGACAAACAAATTAGACTCTTTTGAAAACAAACGCCTAAGGCAAATACTCGGCATCAAGTGGAACGAATTCAAGAACAATGCAGAGATAAGACAGATGACTGAACAACAACCAGTCTCATGGGTGATTGGGAAAAAGAGATGGACATATGTTGGTCACGTGAGGAAAAGAAACAGTCAGAGAATTCCAAAACATGCTATCAAGTGGAACACAACAGGTCAAAGAAAAAGAGGCAGACCACGTGAAACTCTAAAGAGGACTTTGTTAAGAGAAGCCAAATTAACAGGCATAAAATCCCTTGATGAGGTTGAAAGACTCGCTGAAGACAGGGAAACTTGGCAAACTACTTTGCGAGCCCTATGTGACGTTAAACGGCGCAGGAAGGGTATAAGATATAAGATGTATAAGATATATAAGTTCATTAATTATACTATGTATGTGTGTATATATATATATATATATATATATATATATATATATAACATATACATGATAAAATGAACTATAAATTATTCTTCATAAATTAAATACTGAAAATAAACTCTCAGAAGAACGAAGAAGTAGTTTGTCCCACCTTGCCATATTCCTCCCAGTGCTCTTCTGAACAAAAAAAGACAGAACTACAAAAAGAAGATTTTTAATGGCATGTATCTTTCCCATCGCAACATATGCCTGTGAGACGTGGACACTTAACAAAACAGCTGAGAAACATATTAATGCCTTTGAATGTACATGCTACAGAAGAGTTCTTCAAATATCATGGACACAAAAAAACAACAAATATATACATACATACTACAGGAGCGTAAGAAAATTGGCTAGTAAAGAAGATTAAACAAAAAAACTTAAATATGTTGGACATATTAATCGGCATGCTAATTTAGAGAAGACCGTCTTGGAAGGATACATAATGGGAAAAAGAAAGAGAGGAAGACCAAGGCGAAGATGGCTGCAAGACATCGTTGATGATCTGCAAATGGACGCATCAGGGGCAGGGCACCTTTCTTACGACCGTGAGGCCTACAGGAGAGCTGCTAGGGAGGCAAAGTTCCGCAAGGGGCATGCAAATGACCGACTGACTGACTGCTCCTGTGAAAGACTTGAGGACCGCACAAAGCGGATTTTGTTCCCACTCAATCAACAGTGAAAAAAGAATTTAAACGTAACAAGCAAGGCGTTGCTATCCTGACGTGGCAGAAGAGAAGGCCATTTTTCT
This sequence comes from Achatina immaculata, assembly GCA_009760885.1. NCBI lineage: Eukaryota > Metazoa > Mollusca > Gastropoda > Stylommatophora > Achatinidae > Lissachatina > Lissachatina immaculata. The sequence continues at coordinate 2,148,478 of CM019720.1, forward strand.
AACATGCAAATACATGTAGAATTTCCTAATTTCAGTGTTTCCTCAAAGCTGAAACATCGGAAACAGAATACATCAGAGTGTGTAATCAGCTGAAAGGTTAATTTATAGAATCGCTCTGATTCTGTGCTGACCTGGAATTAAAGGAGACAGGAAACGAAGATGAAGTAAGACGACAACGACATTATAGAAAACAGCTATTGCAAGCTTCACTTGTCTTTCTAAGAGATTTCTTTCTTTCTTTCAGGCATGGTGTGTGTCTACTCTGTCTTCCTATCATGGAGTGTTTCTACCTTGTCATCCTATCATGGAGTGTTTCTACCCTGTCTTCCTACCATAGAATGTTTCTACCCTATCTTCCTATCAAGGAGAGTTTCTACCCTGTCTTCCTATCAAGGAATGTTTCTACCCTGTCTTCCTATCATGGAATGTTTATACCCTGTCTTCCTATCAAGGAGTGTTTCTACCCTGTCTTCCTATCAAGGAGTGTTTCTACCCTGTCTTCCTATCAAGGAGTGTTTATACCCTGTCTTCCTATCAAGGAGAGTTTCTACCCTGTCTTCCTATCATGGAATGTTTCTACCCTGTCTTCCTATCAAGGAGTGTTTATACCCTGTCTTCCTATCAAGGAATGTTTCTATCCTGTCTTCCTATCAAGGAGAGTTTCTACCCTGTCTTCCTATCAAGGAATGTTTCAACCCTGTCTTCCTATCAAGGAATGTTTCTACCCTGTCTTCCTATCAAGGAGAGTTTCTACCCTGTCTTCCTATCATGGAATGTTTCTACCCTATCTTCCTATCATGGAGTGTTTCTACCCTGGCTTACTATCAAGGAGTGTTTATACCCTGTCTTCCTATCAAGGAGAGTTTCTACCCTGTCTTCCTATCATGGAGTGTTTCTACCCTGTCTTCCCATCATGGAGTGTTTCTACCCTGTCTTCCTGTCATGGAATGTTTCAATTCAAAATCAAAGACGGTTCAGCGACTGCGCATGACAGAAAATAGCGAACTCGGGAACGTTAACGAAAAGCCTGGACCAGTGTTTCTCAACGTGGGGCATATATGCGGGATCCTTATTAGCCTATACCGCACGTCTTTCAATAGAAAGACAGAAACAGTGTACTGACCCAGCGTTTATTTTAAACCAGATGTTTATAAGAGGTACGCGTTTATTCGAAACATGAGTTTATTACCGCCTCCTCCTTCTTTTTTAAATCTCGCAGCGTTTAACTGAAGAAGGCGACTATTTCAGACCCGGCGTTTAATCAAGAAATTACGATATTTATATTATACTTTTTCAAAACTTAGTGGACTATTATGGTGGGGTAAGGGGAGTGGGGCATTTCAAAATTTTTGAGGCATTGAGGTGCAGCATAATCCATGTTGGCAATCAGTGGCCTAGACGATCACTTTAAAGATTATATATATGATCTCCGAATTGGCAGTCAGCGATGAGTAGATGACATGTTAGCTTCAGAGTTGACTAACTATAACAGAACAAGAGCCTGTCCCATGTCTCACCTCTCCGTTGGTACTCTAAAGTGTCAGGGCTAGTCTGGCTAACGGGGGCATGGATCGTTCCTACTACGGTGAAGTCTATTAAAGAAGTATTACATGTAACCTGCTTGTTAGCTTCTGTTAGGGGATGAAAAAAAAAACAGAGGGCATAACCTTGCTCCCAGACTGATACGACGCTGTGCCTCAGTGTAGGAATAATTAGGATATATATGGGGGTGAAGATGCCCGATAAGGTAATCAGTGACCCATAGCTGATATGCCAACGTCAGGGTTAGCACCTATAGCTAACCAAGACTTTATCCCACTTCTCCGTGGTACCCCCAGTAACAGGCATAGCTTGGCTAACAGGGCAAGGATCGTCATAGTGTCCATGGTGGTGGAGTCTGCTAAAGAAGCGTTGCACGCCCCTTGCTTTTTAGCTGTACTCTGGGACTGAAAAAGTAGCTGCCGTAGCCCACTCCCAAGCCGATACAACGCTGTGCTTCAACATCTTTACAGCACCGGCTGCAAAGAACAACAGCTCGCAGTTACAGGGAGTTCTTACAAGTACAAGTGCAATATATACATCGTCTGACAATTATAATGAAACTAATTACATAGAAAATAAAATAAACAACTGTTGAAAATATCACCTGCATTTTATTCAAAGTAAGCTCCTTGTGCGTTAATATAGCGAATGGCCCGATCTAACAAACACTAGAACGACCTCTGCAGTTCTTCTGTGGGTATGAACCCGAAACTCGATGTTATGGCCTTTTCGGTGTCCTCAGTATCGGAACAGAAGCGTCCTTTCAACGGTAACTTTAATTTTGGAAATAGAAAATAATCGCAGGGAGACAAATCTGGGGAATAGGGTGGATGGTTGAGAACACACACTTGTTTTGGGGCCAAAAATTCCTGTACACCTACAGCCCGGTGAGTCGGTGCACTATCATGAAGAAGGAAAAAACTGCCAGGTGTTGAATACTTGGGTCGGGCTCGGAGAATCCCTATTGAAAATACTTAAATAAACTTTGGCAGTGACGGTCTGTCCCTCTGGAATAAATTTTGTGTGTGAATAACTCTTTTGCTTTCGACTTTTGAAGACGAATTGTTTTGCCTTTTTGTGATGATGATGACTTCCACTGAGCACTTTGCGTCTGGTTGTGGGATCATAGCGAAAAATCCATGTTTCGTCTTCTACAACAATCATATTTAAGAAATATTTATTTCTGCGACACGTTTTGATTTTATGTCTTTTCGGCGTCCTCAACGTTCTGAAGTCATCTGACAACGGATGTGGTACAAACCGGCAAGCAACTTTTTTCTTGAACAAATATTCCACTAAATATTTTACGAATGGTCTTTCGGTTAACACTAAATTCATTTGCCACCATCCTCACAGTCAAACAACGACCTTCTTTTATCGGTTCTCTGACTTTTGCCATGAGTTCCTCATTACGAACAGAAATTGGACGTCCATGTCTAATTGCATTTATAATCGTTTCGACACCACTTTTGAATTGTGAATGCCACCTGAATATCTGTGCACGAGATAAACAATTATCCCCATAAACTTATCGCATCAATTCAACTGTCTCGATGGCACTTTTTCCGAGTTTAAACAGAATTTAATGTTTACTATTTGCTCCATGCTGATTACGTAACAATGAACTTCTGACTAGGTCAACAAAATGGCGTCTTTTTTCTCATCTGCTTATCGGGCGGCGATGAAACGTTGCCAGACGATAGATGAAAGTTGCCTCTTTGGATTCCATGCTTTGCTTCATAGATAGCATTTTTGTCTTGGCTATAATAAAATCAGTTTCCTTACTTAATTGTCGGAACATATATATATAGTTAGTTACATTTACATCCTTCCCGTGCCGTTAAACGTCAAACAGGGCTCGCAAGGTAGTTCGTCAAATGTTCCTGTTTTAGGCGAGTTTTCAACCTCAAGAAGCGATTTTGTGCCTACTAGTTTGGCCTCTCTTAACAATGCTCTCTTTAGAATTTCACGTGGTCGACCACCTTTTCTTTGGCCTGTTGTATTCCACTTGATAGCTTGTTTTGGGTTTCTCTGACTGTTTGTTCCCAACACGTGACCAACACATACTCATCTTCATTTTCCTGATCACACATGAGACAGGTTGTTGTTAACTCATCTACCTTATTTCTGCGTTGTTATTGAATTCGTTCCACTTTATACCGAGTATTTTCCTTAGGCATTTGATTTCAAGAGAATCTAATTTATTGTCTGTATCTTTAGTTGTTTTCCAGCTTTCACACGCATGAGTGAGAGCGGATATTACATTCGAATTGAATAATCTTAACTTGGTTTTTGTGCTTATCACTTTTGAGTGCCATATGTTTTCAAGATTTTTGAAGATCAGTGCTGCTTTTGCAAATTTAATTCTAACTTCCTTTCTGGTGTGACCATCCTGGCCTTTGAAACTGCCAAGGTATGCAAAGTGGTGTACTTCTTCAACAGCTGTTCCTTCTACGTATATTTTCCTTGTTGATTAATGGGAAGTTTCATTATTTTTGTTTTTCCTTTCTAATTTGTATTTTGCTAGCCAAATATATATATATATATAATATATATATATATATATATATACATATATTATACATATATAATTTACTATTTTTAATTATGTTCTTTATATTTGCACATCAAAACATTACAATAGCCAAGAAAACATGAAGAAAATCCTTCACCAAAGATCATCAATTTATACTATTATTAACACAATCAACTTCTTATCCATTTCCTTCAACATTTTTTATTCCTTCATAAAAATACAAAACGATTGAATATCTGAAATCAAATTAACACCGGTATGCTTTATGGGGTTAACACAATTACAACATAATTGTCCCATACACATTCTTCAAATATCATTCTTAGCGGTTGAATGCCTGATCCGTAACCAAAGGGAACTATTGGCAAGAAATGTATATGACAAAAAAGCGCATATATAAAATCCAATGAAACATATTGTATGTGCACATATAAACAATCATTGCATATTAACAAAATCTTACATAGAACACATATATTATAACAGAACTATGATTATCCGTGCACCATTTATCTCTCACAATCATACCTGAGTGGGTCGGGATGGATCAAAGGAATCGACACCACGGCTTGCATGCGTCCACAGAACAGAATGTAAGCCATAACTAACCCAACACACATATATGTAACCATGGACTAATAATATACTCATTCATGCTTAAACCAGAACATGATCTCCGAACCGTTGGCACCTTTCTACGTGCTCATCGTAAAAATCCAGACCGATTAAAATTCTCTTGCATCTCCTTTATATACTAGATCAGTGGGTACCGATTTTACTCAGAGTTGCGCACCCATGAGCTGACCAGTCCCTGATCTTATTATTTAGTATGCCTCTGGTGTTGAAAACAAACCTCTGTTTAATATCCTGTCCTTATTCATGCCTATCAACATCTTCACTGCATTATCTGCAAAGATCGCATGCTTGCAATTTCAGGCAGACTGAAGAAGAAGAAGAAGAAGAAACGAATTGCTAATTTCCACATAATTCTTTATTGATTTAAATATAACCATTAGCACCAAAGGAAAGATCCGTTTTTAAAAGTTGCGAAGCAACTGTCTTACATTCCAGGAACATTCTTTGTCACTCATATTTCCGTTTTCTATCTAAATCTGCTTCACTTGGTCAGATGTCTATTGTATTCCAACAGGAACAGTCATTTGTGTGGTAACAAACCCTAATTCCTGTGCAAATGTGCCATGATTAGTACAGGCGGGAAATACCGTCACAGAGATTTTTAAAGAACCATCACACAACCGCCACAAAGATGTTTCAGAACTGATACCTGCCTTCAGGTGAGCTTTCTACCTGTTAAAAACACCTGATACATTGAGCGGAGGACGGTATTACCTAGTACACCTGTCTGAACAGTTTACAACAACGCAAGCTAACGAGAAAAGTTTCCAGAGGAGATCAAAGTCAGTAAACTGTTTCATGATTCAATGCTCTTGCTTTCCTTCTACTTTCAGTGTTCTATCTCCGTTAATTTTTTATACAAAGAGTCGCCTGATGGATCGCATCGTCAGTGCAATTTCTTCTTCCGTATCCCACAGTCTTCCATCCGTGTTATTTCTCTATGTTCTAGATTTAGAATTTTTTTCAAGTCCATCTAGTGCACTGAGTACACATTGTGTTTCAGCTCATGGAGCAAGCTGAACGAGACGACAAGAGGGTCAAGGTGAGTGCAACTTCAGTTGTTAATGTGACATTGTAATAATGAGACAGCTTCTGTTTGACACTTCTCCAGATTCCATTACGCGTGCCACTGAGCACTGGTGAGACAAATAATTTAGAGCAGTGTTTCTCACGCCTCTTAATCGCGAGCCAAAATCAGCCATGGTGTCTTACACGCGACCAAACATAAAATAAAATAAATTAAAGTAAAAATATTGAAACTCACAAAAACTTTTAATATATAATATCGCGATCCTACAACAGAACTCCGCAACTCTGCTGCAGACCTGCGCGACACTACTTTAGATTTGCGCAACCCTATCACATACCTCAATCAGCCTACCTCAGACTTCCACAAAGGCCTCCGCGGGACCTTATAACAGATTTTCGCGACCCTACCTCAGACTCCTGCGTGCCTACTACAGACTTCCGTGACCTTACCTCCGACATCAGTGACCCTACTTCATATTCCCGTGACCCTACCTTATATACCCGTGACCCTACCTCATATTCCCACGTCCCCGCCTCAGACTCCCGCAGGCCTACCACAGAACTCCGCGAACCTACCTCAGGCTTCTGCGACCCTACCTCAGGCTCCTGCGACTCTACCTTCAGCGACCTGAGGCTGGAAACCACTGGTCTCGAACAGAATGTGCGCCCCTGGTTCTGTTAGTCAGCTATGGCCGTTTATCATCTCTTTCTCATATTAACAATAATTAAAATATCCCTCTTGTTCTCCCCTCGAACCAATTTTACTTGTGTGTGTTAAACCACAATGATGGATACAAGAGTCATGACTCTTGTGCTAACATGAGTCACTGAATAACAATGAATATTTCAGGTATGAAGTTTTCTTTTAATAATATCTGTTCAATCATCCACTGTAAACTTGTTGGAGGTTCCATACACACAAGAACTAACTACGTGAAGTAGCGCTCAGTTTTCAATGTACTCGCAGATATCCAGTGACTACTCAAACTGTGTTTACGCTGCTATATGTGCTACAGTCCAGATTCAGGTGGATGCACTACACAAATTTCTCTAGACACGAAACGGCAATCTAACAGTTCTTAAGATAATACTTAAGTTCATATATCAGACTAGGTTAAGCATCGGAGAAATCTTGCACAGAAGAAAAAGTATTAAAAGCTGCAGAAGTTAAAGTGAACTTTTTATATATGCCTCGTTCTGCAGGAAGACTGCTGAAGCTATCATCATCATCATCATGATTATCATCATCATTCCTGTTAGGAACTAGTATGACTTTAAAAGATGTCAACAGCCTGGTTTTAACTTACACATAGATACCTGGGAAAATGACACTTGAAAGATGTTTCTAATCTAAGAAAATTTAAAATGTTAAAGTTAATAGAGTCCTATACTTCCACATTTAGTTCCATGACGCTCCCCTCTCTAAAATGTTAAAGTTAATCGAGTCCTACACCTCCACATTTAGTTCCATGACGCTCCCCTCTCCTCTCCCTTCCGATGGGATTGAATACCCCAGTGTAAGTCACTCTCGGTAAGGTGATTGGAGGGAGTCTAGAACTTACTGTTGTTACGTTACGGAGATATTTCGCTTCCGGTCTATACTACACCCACGCTCTGCGGCAAGGCTTGAGTGCTGATGTACCGTTCCTAATAGTCTAGCCTGGGAGATCTACGTCCTGTGTCTGAGTGTTGATATTATCTCCCCTCTATCTGCTTGGGAGATCTACGTCCTGTGTCTGAGTGTTGATATTATCTCCCTTCTATCTGCTTGGGAGATCTACGTCCTGTGTCTGAGTGTTGATATTATCTCCCTTCTATCTGCTTGGGAGATCTATGTCCTGTGTCTGAGTGTTGATATTATCTCCCTTCTATCTGCTTGGGAGATCTACGTCCTGTGTCTGAGTGTTGATATTATCTCCCTTCTATCTGCTTGGGAGATCTACGTCCTGTGTCTGAGTGTTGATATTATCTCCCTTCTATCTGCCTGGGAGATCTACGTCCTGTGTCTGAGTGTTGATATTATCTCCCTTCTATCTGCTTGGGAGATCTACGTCCTGTGTCCGAGTGCTGATATTATCTCCCCTCTATCTGCCTGGGAGATCTACGTCCTGTGTCTGAGTGTTGATATTATCTCCCCTCTATCTGACTGGGAGATCTACGTCCTGTGTCTGAGTGTTGATATTATCCCCTCTATCTGCTTGGGAGATCTACGTCCTGTGTCTGAGTGTTGATATTATCTCCCTTCTATCTGCTTGGGAGATCTACGTCCTGTGTCTGAGTGTTGATATTATCTCCCTTCTATCTGCCTGGGAGATCTACGTCCTGTGTCTGAGTGTTGATATTATCTCCCTTCTATCTGCTTGGGAGATCTACGTCCTGTGTCCGAGTGCTGATATTATCTCCCCTCTATCTGCCTGGGAGATCTACGTCCTGTGTCTGAGTGTTGATATTATCTCCCCTCTATCTGACTGGGAGATCTACGTCCTGTGTCTGAGTGTTGATATTATCTCCCCTCTATCTGCTTGGGAGATCTACGTCCTGTGTCCGAGTGCTGATATTATCTCCCCTCTATCTGCCTGGGAAATCTACGTCCTGTGTCCGAGTGCTGATATTATCTCCCCTCTATCTGCCTGGGAGATCTACGTCCTGTGTCTGAGAGTTGATATTATCTCCCCTCTATCGGCCTGAGAGATCTACGTAATATGGAATTGTCTGCGTGTTGATATTATCTTCCCTCTATCTGCCTGGGAGATCTACGTCCTGTGTCTAAGTGATGATATTATCTTCCCTCTATCTGCCTGGGAGATCTACGTCCTGTGTCTGAGTGTTGATATTATCTTCCCTCTATCTGCCTGGGAGATCTACGTCCTGTGTCTAAGTGTTGATATTATCTTCCCTCTATCGGCCTGAGAGATGTACGTCCTGTGGAAGTGTCTGAGTGTTGATATTATCTCCCCTCTATCGGCCTGAGAGATGTACGTCCTGTGGAAGCGTCTGAGTGTTGATATTATCTCCCCTCTATCTGCCTGGGAGATCTACGTCCTGTGTCTAAGTGTTGATATTATCTTCCCTCTATCGGCCTGAGAGATGTACGTCCTGTGGAAGTGTCTGAGTGTTGATATTATCTCCCCTCTATCGGCCTGAGAGATGTACGTCCTGTGGAAGTGTCTGAGTGTTGATATTATCTCCCCTCTATCGAACCTAGTAATCCAGTCTGAGAGATCTACGCGCTTATTATTATTATATTATTATTATTATCAGTATTGTTGTTATTCTTGTCATTATTACTATTACTGTTATTATTGTTATTTTTGTTTACAATTCTTGAAAGATTCTTGGAAGGATAAGAGTTAAGCGTTATAATACCATATCAAGATTTACAAGACCACTGAAATAACTTTATAATACACACCTCTTTTATGTTTCTACAACCAAATGATGCGACTTTCTATACTTAGCTGTTACTGCGTTTTAAAATTTGAATATATCAAAAACTAGAATAGAACCATATAAAGGCGGTTAGTCTTAGGGTAGGTATTTTTACATCTGGAGGGTGACTGGAGAGTGACCCTTTCACTCTTTTACTTAAGTTTCCTAGCACTCGTACAGCGGTCGCAGGCTTGGAAGTACAAATCTGTAACGTTCTCTCACAGTTCCAGGTTGGACAAGTCCACATCTGGTACCAAGACTGAAGTCATAACACTTCGTTAAACGCCGGAATCTTACATCTTACATCTTTCCCCTGCCGTTAAACGTCAGATAGGGCTCGTTTGGTAGATTGCCACCAATCGTCCCATACATTAGCTCAAACTATCATCCTTAATGGTTGGATATATGATTCGTAACTAAAAGGAACTATTGGCAAGAAATGTATATGACAAAAATGCGTATATGTAAAATATTATATATAATTTTATAGTTTATATTACTTATTCCTGTTTTCGGCGAGCTTTTCAGCCTCATGAAGGGATGCTACGCCCACTAAACTGGCCTCTCTTAACAATGTGCTCTTTAGAGTTTCACGTGCTCGACCTCTTTTTCTTCGGCCTGTTGTGTTTCTTCTCATCACGTGACCGACATATGTCCATCTTCTTTTTCTGATACCCCATGAGACAGGTTGTTTGCTCATCTGTCTCCCCTCTATCGCATTTTTTTTTGTAGACGCCTGAATACTGGTTAATAAGTAGTAGGAAGATGAACATGTTCCTGACTTGGTGAGTCCCTAAGATGTATGGCCGGACATAAGACTTGGCGAGGCCCTAAGATATGCCAGATTTAGACTTAATGAGGCCCTAAGATGCTGTGCCGGACTCAGACATAGCGAGGCCCTAAGATGTATGGCCGGATTTAGACTTGGCGATGCCCTAAACTGTAGGGCCGAACTCACACTTGATGAGACCCTAAGATATGCCAGACTCAGAGTTGTTGAAGCCCTAAGATGTGCCGGAATCAGACTTGATGAGGCCCTAAGATGTGCCGGAATCAGACTTGATGAGGCCCTAAGATGTGCCGGACTTGTGAGGCCCTAAGATGTGCCGGACTTAGACTTGGTGAGGCCCTAAGATGTGCCGGACTTAGACTTGGTGAGGCCCTAAGTTATATGAAATTTGAAGTCCCATGTGTTAAAAAGTTACATCAGAAGACATGTGTGTGTGTGTGTGTGGTGTGGGGGAGGATAAGCTGTGGCTTGTTTAGCTTAAGTCTAAATTCGGCCCTGAGTTCATAAACGACCCTATTGTTGCCATGAAATTATAGGCCTGGTATATCTTATATTACATCCTAGTGAAATAACTACAGTCCTAGGCTCCATTCGTGTGAAAATATTAACCTATCAAATGTTCCCTTGTAACCACGGACAAACCGTAATAAAAATATATAAACACGGGCACTGAGTCGGTGAGACGATGATGGTATCCGAAATTTCAGTCTACTCCTGGAACAAACCAGTGTATCCCGCAATGGATTACACAGAACTCACACATCTTTTTACTCCAAGTGATAGGGAAGATATTTTCTTATGTATTCTTTACTCCTAAATTAAACCACTTCTATCACAAAAGTTCTGCTTTTCTCCTCAGGTTACATCATAAGTCTCTTTATTTTTCCCAACAACCCACAAAATCCTCTCTTTCATATTTCGCGCGCCAAAGAAAACCCACTAGAAAATTGCTCATTCCGTAAAAAGGATCATTTCCCAGCGGCAATCAGAAACTTGTGCAATCTTTGGAAGTCAGGGGAGATCAATTCAGCCATCTTAAGTCATAAGTATAAGAAGCAGGGGAGACTACCAAGAAAATTCTTCACACCGTCACATAGGAAGAAAGAACCGGTTCTTTTGGAGGGGGAAAAAAAACCGGAAGTAAGTAATAAAAGCATTTGTTTACTAGACCAGCGGAAATATGTTAGCTTCCGACAAACATAAATACAGGCGTGACTGTGGACAATTCATCAGACTTGGACTGAAAGCTGTCAAAAATAGTAAGGGCAAATATAAATATAGTCCTGTTATATATCGATAATAAGAAAAAGGAAAGAGGTGCAATGCGACTAGTTAGCCATTTAGTTTAAGGATGTCCAAATGGCGGCCAAAGGGGCCTTTTCTGCAGTCCTCAAAGCTATTATTAAAATGTAGCGGGTGAGTGAGTTAGTGATTGAGCTAGTGAGAGAGTTAGTAAAACTAATATTGTTAGCGAAGAAATTATGTTTTCTTTTTAGATTTATGCTACGAGAGAGAAAAGTTATCTTAGCTTCAAATGATTGTGCGGTCAGTAATAAAATTACTCAAATATTGTTTTTGTTTTGTAATTCGGCAAAAGCGAGCAAGCAGACACACGCGCGCTCGCACGCACACGCACGCACCCGCACACACACATACACGCACACACACAAACACACACACATGATATCTTGAGCTAGAAACTTTCTTTTGTTGTTGTTTTTCTTGCAAATACCCCCTCCTCTGCATGAAAGTAGGAGGTGATAATTTACTCTCACTTGTCTAATGTAGACATAGCGCGGTCTTTGAAGATACTTAATGATTATATCATAAAGAAAAAATCTGTGAGTAGTAGCACACCGGTCCTCATTGAGAATGCTAAACTATCAGCTTGATTTTTTTTTGTTTTGTTGTTTTGTAGATCTGCATGGCTGTTCTTGAGATTTACGACAGTGGCTCCCCGTTGGATTTTGAAGATTTGTGTACGGTCTCTCTGCTAGTCTTGGACGTTGTCCCGTCCACAAAGACAGCAAGGGCTTAGAAGTTTCAAGGATCCTCTTCCGTGCCAGAAAGTCACTTCTCTGTGCGTGTGAGGTATTTTATTGCACCCTGGTCTGCATGCCTGTCGTCAGTTGATCTGTGCCTGGTTATTTGGGCACGTCCTTATTCAGGCAGCTGAGATATTTATCAATGAGGAAAAATTGGAAGAGATGGAGAGTTTTGAATATCTTGGATCATTACAAACTAATAATAGAGATGCAACGAGGGAAATTAAACGGAGGACATCTATCGCTCTTCAGAAAGTAAAACAATTAAAGAAGCTATGAAGAGGAACAGACAAAAATAAGATTTTTAAGAGCATGCATCTTTCCCATCCCAACATATGTCTTTGAGACCTGGACATTTAACAAAACAGCTGAGAAACACATAATGCCTTTGAATGTAAATGGTACAGAAGAGTTCTTCAAATATCATGGACACAAAAAAGAACAAATATATCCATACTACAAGAACTTAATATTGAAGAATGCTGGCTATTAAAGAGGATTAAACAGTGAAAACTAAAATATTTTGGACACATTAAACGCCGTGTTAATTTAGAGAAGACGGTCTTAGAAGGGTACCTGTACCTGAACTTGTGTGAACTCGCTGTAACTGCGAGCTGTTGTTCTTTGCAGCCGATGCTGTAGAGATGTTGAGGCAGAGCATCGTATCGGCGTGGGGGCGGGTTATGCCAGCTACTTTTTCAGTCTCGGAGTACAGCTTAAAAGCAAGGGATGTGCAATGCTTCTTTAGCAGACTTCACCACCATGGGGACTATGGCGTTCCTTACCCTGTTAGCCAGGCTATGCCTGTTGCTGGGGGTACCAAGGAGACGTAGGACAGGGACTTGGTCAGCTATGGGTGCTAACACTGTCTCTGGCATATCAGTTACGGGGCGCTGATTGCCTTATCGGGCGTCTTCACCCCCCCTCCCGCCCTTTTGGAAGGGTACATAATGGGAAAAAGAAAGAGAGGAAGACGAAGATGGCTGCAAGACATCGTTGATAATCTGCAAATGGATGCATCAGCAGCAGGGCCATCTTGCTTACAACCGAGAGGCCTACAGGAGACCTGTTAGGGAGGCAAAGTTCAGCAAGGAGCATGCAAGTGACTGACTGACTGACCTTATTCATAGCTATCTGCCATATCTGGAGGATGTTCACCGGGATGGGAGCGGTCGAGAAGAGGAAGGCTAGAAAATATCATAACAACAAGGAAGATGAGTTGTAGGGGAAGGTTATGAGAAAAAAAAAAGAATCATTGACATTCTATTGCGATCGCACAAATAAACATCACCTACTCAGCTGATGGAGAATATCAAGAACTTGTGATGATGCACGACCGTTTAAGTCTATCGACATGGCACATGATGATGATCATTATGTATACGGTAGAAAATACTAATCAGTGTATATGAACGTATACATATCATTTTAAGTGTCTGAGAAGACAATATCTGAAATAATGATAATAAAATCCATCTTTGTTCTTCATGAAAGAGACATATTAAGGGCAGTTTGTGGATATGAGACAGAGAGAGAGAGAGAGAGAGAGAAAATGACAGCAAGTGAGTCAGTCAGTCACTCAGTCAGTAAGTGAGTCAGTCAGTCAGTCAGTAAGTGAGTGAGTTATTGTGTGAGTGAGTGAGTGAGTGAGTGAGTGAGTGAGCGAGTGAATAAATGAGTGAGTGAGTGAGTGAGTGAGTGAGTGAGTGAGTGAGTGACTGAGTGAGTGAGTGAGCGAGCGAGTGAGCGAGTGAGCGAGTGAGTGAGCGAGTGAGTGAGTGAGTGAGTGAGTGGTATAAACAGTATAACACATCACAGATTTATATCAATAAAAGTGCTACAACGATGTCCTAAAACTCATTCACTGTAAAACAGCGAAACAAACTTACAATCTCTCAAACGCGTACAATCAGGGAAAAGATGTTTTGGATGTTCATCTCACATCCTGGCGCGAGCCTTTTACGCGACTAATAGGAAACTTCCAATAAAATTACCCCCATCTATTTTGTTTTTTTTTCCCGTTGCTTTCCAGATTCACATTTTAACTCACCATGTAAGCTAAATATAACCATCTTGGTCCTATTCCGGTAACAGCATAGCGGCTGTATTCGTTATTATCCTTTTTTATGTGTGGTTCTAGGATTTTTGTTGAACTATTTTGCTACTTAACAAGGAGTTACGAAGGGGCGTTGCCCTCTCCCACGCGAAGTCGGCGTGTTCTTATTTCTGTTTCCAGACGGGATACAGAAATATCACTTCCTGTTTTTCTCCTCTTTGTCTAACCTGGTTATGTACTTGAGGAAGTTCAACCTACCCTCCATCCTGTCACCTTTAACAGTTGCTATGGAGAGGCTGACCTGGTTTACTTTTTAAAATATCACTGTAGCAACAGAAGAAGAAAAAAAAACCGTGTCTGCTCTATGATGTTCCATGGGTTGATTCTTGTGTTGTCTGTAGTTCAAGTCGGCATACATTTTTAACCGTCTGTTTGTGAAGGAGTATCACATCTTGCTCCTGTTTTAACTATCTTGTTTATGTTTTAACTATCCTGTTTCTCTTTTAACTATCTTGTTTCTGTTTTAACTATTTTGCAAGTCAGCATATATTTTAACCTCCCGTTTGTGAAGAATTATCATATCTTCTGTTTTAACTGTCTTGTTTCTGTTTTAATATCTTGTTTCTGTTTTAACTGTCTTGTTCCTGTTTTAACTATATACGTGCTTGTTGAGTTTTCAGTATCCTTGTATGGATCAGTCCTTCTGATGAATTGCTTTGTTCAATTTTGGAGTGGACTTCAGCGAAATGATATCAATTACAATGTTAAAGGTGCTTTTGTGTTTAACTTCAGATTCACGTTTAAAATATTGAAAAATAAAAGGTAAAGGTAAAGATAGTCCCCTAGCAAATACCGTAAGGGATGAAGCTTTAGAGACCTTATGCTGGGCCATCAGCGTATGAAGTTCGGTGGCAAGTTCCTTTCCTCGCTGCCTTTCCTTACCAAATTTTCTCTGGTACCCATTTTATGAGGCTGGTCGACCTCGGGGCCGTACTTGTGGGAAAAAAAACCCGCTCAGCTGGAGATTCAAACCTCGACCATTAAGTTGCTAGACAAGTGCTCTAACCACTGCGCTAGCCGTCTCATAAATAGTATTCTAAAATTGCTCATGAGCATTAAAGAGAATATTTACTATTTGTTAAGTTATGTACACACCAACCAGTGATAGATTTTCATATGTGTGAAGCTGTCGCAACTTTAGAGGTCTTGGTGTGACGAAAGCTATCAGACTCGCGTGACAGACTACCAAGACTTGACTTTGGTTTGGACTCAAGTGATGGACCACGAATACTGGAGCTTGATATAAACTCAAGAGGTGGACCACAAATACTGAAACTTGACATAATCTTAACTCGTGGGCCGCGAATACCTGAAATTTACATAAACTCAAGTGATGGACCCTGAATACGTGAATTTGACATAGATTGAAGTAATGAGCCTCAACAAAGTGGTGAGCTGCAAAGTTATCAGGGCAGCGAACCAAAGACGGTGACGCCGTTCTCGTACCTTCAAGCGGAGTTGGTGGCGGCAAGCTGTTGGTGGACCACAGCGTGGTCAGCTTGACTAGGATCCACGTGATTGTTTTGATAGTGAGGTCTGCACCGACGCTGCTTCTCGAGAGCGTTAAACCGAGTTTAAAACTATGGCGCAAGCTGAAGTCACCGCATAGACTCTCTCTCACGGCCATTCTTCCAGCGGCGTCATCCGTGAGGCCATTTTCTTGGCAGATGTAAGGAGTCCATGGTGAAACAGAGAGCCGGGCCTAGCCCAAGTTCTGATGCCCAGGCAGGACTTCCAGTTACGTAGCGCTCATCACGACATGTCCTGGCTGAGAGGTGCTTGGGCAAGTCAGCCAGGGCGGAAAGCTTCCGAATTATTCGGGTACGTGAGAAATGTTTGCGCAGAAAACACTGCGCGGGATTAAACAAATGAGCAGCCATGCATGGCGGAAGCAACGGCAAGACAGCCCGGGTATTACCTCTCATCCTTAGCGATGCTGACATTTTGTGTTGTAGATTGACTGTCAGCTCCATTCTTCGAGACAGACGGAACTGGAACAAGGATATTGCAATTTCAACTTCCCCAGAACGTGCACAAGAGACCTAAGGTCAAACACGGCGGAGCAAACAGATTTTGTAATATCTTCTCCTTGGAGAACGGACATTTTCTGTTCCACTGCCAGAACTCATATACAATATTTCAGAGGTTCTGACCCCCCCCCCCCCAACCCCCACCTCCTCCCCCTCCTCCTTTCCACAGATGCGCCAAAAAAATATCTTCTATTTAAAGTTGTTTGTAACAGAATGAGCTACAGGGTAGATAACTTACAAAGTTTTTGTGACGTAAAGCCCTCCTAGTTGTTTCGTAGTTAGTTCTTTTTCGTTGTTCTCGCCCCTGATTTAGTGTTTAATTAGTTCAAGAGCGCATACGATGTTCCACGCGAAAATTATGAGAGTCTTGGAAGCTGAACATAAAAAAAAAAAAATCAAACCAGCATGGACTTTTCGAGTGAGAGCATAAGCAACAGTGTACTCTGAGTAGGTTAGGTATTAGCTGTATTGTGTAAGAGATATAGTTGTAACAGGATTGTGTAAGAACTATGTAGTTGTAACTGTACTGTGCAAGAATTATGTAGTTGTAACTGTACTGTGTAAGAACTATGCAGTTGTAACTGTATTGTGCAAGAATTATGTAATTGTAACTGTACTGTGTAAGTACTGTGTAGTTGTAACTGTATTGTGTAATAACTGTGTAGTTGCAGCTGTGTTGTGTAAGAACTGTATACTTGTAACTGTATTGTGTAAGAATTATGTAGTTGTAACTGTATTGTGTAATAATTATGTAGTTGTAACTGTATTGTGGTAGAGCTATATATAAGTTATGTTGGTTCCTCGGTCCTTAGAGATAGTTTTTAATTAGTTTATCCGCCGGGGAACTTATTCATTGCTGTTTCGTTTGAGATATTGTTCGCCATATTTAGCTTAAATCCACTATTTCCATCATCATCAAGTGTCCTGTAATAAACATGACTGTGTTAAGACGGCGTTGGCTTCGTCGATGATCTTCATGTGCCACGTTCGTGTTGATGCTCCTGGGTTGCCTGGATAGAGTGTGTTATTTCAGGACTTATGTTAGCTACGTAACTAATGTATTATGTCAGGACTTGTGTTAGCCACGTAACTGGTGTATTATTTCAGGACTTGTGTTAGCCACGTAACTGGTGTATTATGTCAGGACTTGTGTTAGCCACGTAACTGGTGTATTATTTCAGGACTTGTGTTAGACACGTAACTGGTGTATTATTTCAGGACTTGTGTTAGCCACGTAACTGGTGTGTTATTTCAGGACTTGTGTTAGACACGTAACTGGTGTGTTATTTCAGGACTTGTGTTAGCCACGTAACTGGTGTGTTATTTTAGGACTTGTGTTAGCCACGTAACTGGTGTATTATGTCAGGACTTGTGTTAGCCACGTAACTGGTGTATTATTTCAAGACTTGTGTTAGCCACGTAACTGGTGTATTATGTCAGGACTTGTGTTAGCCACGTAACTGGTGTATTATTTCAGGACTTGTGTTAGCCACGTAACTGGTGTATTATTTCAGGACTTGTGTTAGACATGTAACTGGTGTATTATTTCAGGGCTTGTGTTAGCCACGTAACTGGTGTATTATTTCAGGACTTGTGTTAGCCACGTAACTGGTGTATTATTTCAGGACTTGTGTTAGCCACGTAACTGATGTATTATTTCAGGACTTGTGTTAGTCACGTAACTAGTGCATTCTGCAGATTGGGAATTTTCTATGATCACCACGTGTACCTGCTAAAGTATTGATGAACTCGGAAAGCAAGGAACGGGTCTTTTGTTGAAGCAGAATGCAGTTGTTAGACGATGCCTAACGATGAGTTTTTCAAACATATTGTCATAGGCTGCATGCTCTGGATTTCATCTGGCAGGTGTACTGCTAAAGCTCTTCGTTCTCCGGAAACATGCTATGGAAGCTACGGGTAGTAACAGTCCACTGTATTGCACTGGTAAGACGAAGTGACGCACACAGTGCTGCAGAACATGTAGTGCCAGATTTTGACTTGATTAGGCCCTAAGTTACAGTGCCATATTTAGACTTGATTAGCCCAATATTTATTTATTCCAACCTTCTGTTAGACAGGAACCCCATCATACCCCTCATGCTGATGGGGGCTGAACTTGGACTTAACCAGAATCGGGAGTGCCACTATGGATTCGACACTAATATTGGTCGTTTTCGATTATTTTTACACATTACCCCCATCCTACCCCAACCCATAGCCCCCCTAAAAGTGCTAGGGATGTGTTATCCCCACAGTACTTTTCCCCGGATTGTAAGTCATATGTGTACCAAGCTCGGTTGAAATGTCTACATGTGTTCCAGAATTATGCTGGGACATACATACACACATACACACACCCATTTATATATATATATATATATATATATATATATATTAAGCCCTAAGCTACAGTACCAGATTTAGAATTTATTAGGGCCTAAGAAACAGCACCAGATTTAAACTTAATGATGCCCTAAACTTAAGTGCCAGAATTAGACTTAATGTAGACTTGAGCTACAGTGCCAGATTTAGACTTAATTTAGACTTGAGCTACAGTGCCAGATTTAGACTTAATTTAGACTCGAGCTACAGTACCAGATTTAGACTTAATGTAGACTTGAGCTACAATACCAGATTTAGACTTAATATAGACTTAAGCTACAATACCAGATTTAGAATTGATTAGGTCCTAAGCTACAGTACCAGATTTAGACTTGATGATGCCCTAAACTTCAGTGCCAGATTTAGACTTAATGTAGACTTGAGCTACAGTGTCAGATTTAGACTTGATGATGACCTAAGCTGAAGTGCCGGACATAAACTTGGTGAGGTCCGAAGCTGCAGTGCTGGATTTAAGACTTGGTGATACACAAAGTATAACAAGATTGAAGCTCCATATTTTGAAACGTTACATTGGAAGTATTTATGGTGGCTTAAGCTGTAGCTTGTTTAGTTATGTCTAAATCCTGCACTGAGTACATAAAAGACTCTACTGTTAGCATGAATTTACAGGTCTGGTATACGCATCATTGTGGAAATATCTGCAGCCCAAGTCATCATTCAATTGAAAAGATTAACCGACCAAGTATTCTCTTGTAATTATAAAATTGAGTTTTATATAGGCAGACTGTAATAGCAAGGTGTAAACCCTGGCACTGAGTCGGATGGTGAGTGTACTGCAATGGTTTTCTTTACCTTTTGAAACAGACCAAAGAGGCTTGTTTGTGAGCAATCTCAGACGCAAAGGAAAAGAACATGGCTACTAACCCAGCAGAACAAGCTGATACATACGATAATGAACAAAGAACAGATAGCAGATACTCTGAAAATGCCATTATAAAGTAAAACATAACACAGCAGCCCACATTTTCCAGGTTTCAAACATTCCCTGGCGTTCTGTTCTGGTAGCTATGTGAGCATTATGAGCAGGTAATGAGCTTTTAAGAAGCTGGATAAATTAAGACTTAATATTTTCAGTTGCAGGCTACAAACTTGCGTGGCACTGAAGTTATGTGATGTTACCAAATACTTCCCATATTTGAGCAATGTTTTCTCTCTCAGAGACTACATAAAATGAGGCCTACAAAGGCTCTGTTTTTTTAGCAAACAGCAAAGCTATTCCCAACCTGTCTCTCCACGGGGATTTCAGAGCGTAAACTTGTTTCCAAGATAAGGAGCATGGATCCAAAGCTAAAGGAACTCTTAAAGACCTTCTGTTAGAGACTGACTTCATTCGTGGAGTTGACCTGTTGCCTTCCACTTTGTCTTGTTGTCTAGATGGTTGAAGAAGAAGAAGTAAAGAAGAAGGAAGAAGTATAAACTAGTAAAAAAAGTAAGAACAGTTTTATTACTTAACGTTTCGGAGCTAGCCTTCTTCATACAAAGAAGAAGTAAAGAAGATTAAGAGAGTAATATAAATTACCTGGTTTGGTTCACCGTCTCAGACAACGGAGTCACCCACTTGGCTCCAGCTATACGAGATTTATCAGATATTTTCCACAGAGTACAGGAATCCACTCTTCCTTGAATGCCACGATCATTTGCCTGTCTAAACCCCTGCTTCTATCACTACCAGTGTCATTATACAACCTGATGAAATCAAAACGCGCCACCATTATCGGAAGTGTTGCTCCGCCCACAGAAAAGAAATATAATTAAATTAATAAAGAAAAAAAGGACGAAAACGCCCAGGCTGTTATGATAGAACGGCGCTGTTGTGAAACTATGGCTTAGAATTTAATATCGAACCTACAGAAGGACGCTTCAGGGTATCAGGTAATCGAATAATCTCCGAGAAAGCCGCATAGTTAAAACTAGCACAATGTTGAGAATCTTCTGGATAATTAACGCCGTTAAAATGCGATCTCCTTTGATGGTAGTTTTAATGAGAGGGAAGTTGGCTGTCATTGGGTTATCATACGTACCATACTTGAGGTGTTGGTTAATACTGAGTCTTGCGTGGCTGTTCGGGTTTTTCAGTGATACAAACGTCTTTAGGACGTGCGAAACGTAGAAGTCTGTGATTGTGATTTCATTTTGTTAGGAATGCTGTTCTTGCTTCGAGATTGTCTTTCCTGTTGAGGCAAGAGGTAATTTATCACTATGTTCTTCGTGAAAATCAGTTTCCTTAATATTGGCAATATAATTTTCTGTTAACTAATCTCCATGAACTTTATCCGAATTAAAATACTCACTTTCGTTAATAGTATTTTAAATGGTAATCTGAGTGATAAGTAGACTCTTGACATTTTATGCGTTCACAGATAGAAAGAAAATGTAATTAAGATATCATTTAAATGATCGCGCCAGCTACAAGAACACAAAGCGTAATATCTTTCTGATGTTTTTATTTCACTGTGCGTACGTTTATATTTCATCATTTGCAAACAATTTACTCAAATCCGATGAAATGAGAAATAGTTAGCATTCAATTAGAAGAAGTTTTTTTTTAATCATTTAATGCTATTGCCGCCTGAAAGTTATAAACATGGATAAAATATACATTAATGGGAGACTTAAAGGACTCATTGCTTCATTAATGTATTTATAATTTTTAATCTGATCATAATGAACTGATTTTTAAATATTCTTTATCACTTCTTAAAATCTTTGACAGCTGGTTTTGGAATGTAGTTTATTTGGAAGTTAATTTGACGCTATAGTATCTTCATGCTACATGTTTTAAACTTCGTTCTGTTGTGACAAGATGATTTTATCTCTTATCCTGCCAAAGAGATGAATTAGTTCCCCAATAGGAACTAACGTGGGAACTATGTGAACGTTACTAGCTCGCAAAGAGCCAGTATTATACACAAGAGGAGCTCTGGACAACAATCCATAAGGTCCTCCCCGCTCCCCCCCCCCCCCCCAAAGGCGGGCCCGTAACCTAACTTCTGCCAAATCAAGTCAAAACAGCGTCCAAAGAACTGAGAAAAATCATCAGTTTCAGTTTTCAGTTCCAGTATTAGGATCTCGGTATCATCGCGAACGAGATACTCCCATAAGCGCTACACCGCCTCTGCCATTGACTATTGCTCATAATGTTCATCAGTGATCTTCCGCATGAGCCCTTAATGATGGACCACCCAGTGAGGACGCCGTTTGTGGAAGTACAAATGTCGAAGTACGAAACTAGTCAGCGTCCCTCTCGGCGCTAACTCCGTAGCAAAGGCGCAAAGCCGAACTAGGACTCGCAAAGACCATCATGAGACACATCTTTGTACAATACATTGCTCATCCTTGTAAATTACATCTCTGTCACTGAACATCAGAAAGAGAGTTCTAAAATGCTACGCTGAGCCTATCCTGCTTCAGAGATGTGAGTCACGGACAATCAATTCCATGCAAAGATCGCTACTGGTAACAGAGCTGTGGTTTCTTAGAAGAATAAGTGTACCATGGACAGCTAAGATAACAAATAGGAAATGTATCAGTTGGTCAGTCTGCCATTTCCATGTCCCTTGCGGAACTTTCCCTCCCTAATAGCTCTCCTGTGGGCCTCTCGGTTGTAAGACATATGTCCTGGTGATGATGCATCTATTTGCAGAATATCAGTGATGTATTACTACCATCTTCGCCTTGGTCTTCTTCGCTTTCTTTTCCCCATTAGTACCCTTCCAAGTCTTTCTTCTCTAAATTATCATGACGTTTAATGTGTCCAAAATATTTAAGTTTTCTCTCTTTAATCCTCTTTACTAGCCAACCTTCTTCAATATTAAGTTCTTATAGTATGAATATATGTGTTCTTTTTGATGTCCATGATATTTGAAGAAATCTTCTGTAGCATTTACATTCAAAGGCATTTATGTGTTTCTCAGTTGTTTTGTTAAGTGTCCAGAGTCCACAGACATATGTTGCGATGGGAAAGATGCATGCCATTAAAATCTTATTTTTGTGATTCTGTCTGCTCCTCTCAACAGTTTCTTTAGTTGTTTTACTTTTTGAAGAGAGACAGATGTCCTCCTTTTAATTTCCCTCATTGAATCTCCATTATTAGTTAGCAGTGATCCAAGATATTCCAAACTCTCCACCTCTTCCAGTTTTTCCTCATTGATACATATTTAAGCTGCCTTATTTGTTTTGTCAGTTGTCATCAATTTAGTTTTCTCTGCAGTAAGATAGAGGTTTTGCTCTTCACTGTTCTTACGGACTGACATAGTTAGTTTTTTTTCCATTCCTTTTTGTGTTGTGGACAGTAATACTGTGTCCAATCTGTGGTATTTTGTAACCTCCAATTTTTATGGCATTGTAATATTCTTTTTCCATATCTTCTCTAACATTCTTTATTATATTTTGAGTATACAAGTTAAACAAGTAAAGCGACAGTATGGACTCCTGACGGACCCCTTGTTTTATGTCAAACCAAGTTGTTGTTTCATCATTTATTCTTACTGCTGCTTGTTGATCTAGATACAGCAGTGATGTTAATTGTGTCACATGTGTTGAAAATCCAATTTTTCCATTATTTCCCCAAGTTTCTGGTGTTTTACACAATCAAATGCCTTTGAATATTCTATAAAAGATAAATATAGATTCACATTAAATTTTCTGCATTTCTCTATTATTAATCTTAGAGTGAAATATTGTTCCTCTTCCTTGTCTATGTATGGAAATTTATAACAAATGTATAACAAAAACAAATGTCGAGAGCAACCTAATTAAATCCGTATGGAACAATAGTCATCATTCACTGGACATATAAATAGAAAGATAGAGGTCGAAAAGATCATAACAATAGGGAAGATAAATGGGAAGAAAGGTAGGGGAAGACCAAGAGGTAAAAATCCCGGACAGCCTAAAATGATCGCACCACAAATATCACCACCTGTTGATGATAGAAGATATTAAGAACCGAGATCTAGACAGAAGTAGGACCGCTACCACCTTCAGATACGGCACATAATGATGATGATGATGATGATGA
Source organism: Achatina immaculata (assembly GCA_009760885.1). Taxonomy (NCBI): domain Eukaryota; kingdom Metazoa; phylum Mollusca; class Gastropoda; order Stylommatophora; family Achatinidae; genus Lissachatina; species Lissachatina immaculata. Next base: position 2,172,054 of record CM019720.1, read on the forward strand.
TGATGACGATGATGATGATGATGATGATGGGCGGGAAGATGATTTTATCTATTCCACCAGAGAGATGAATTAGTTCCCTAATAGGAACTAACGTGAGAACTAGTGAAATGCATGCTTGACGTGAAATGCATGTTTACTAAACCTTTCGTATAGAAACGAAAAAAAAACGATTATCTTTAAGACATCTTTGATAAAAGACTTGAAAGTGGTTTTAAAATAAGTATGTGCTACAGGACTGACACGACGAACATTTCTTTGCTTGAGGACAATTAATGAGAAACGCCCAAAACTTTACACAAGCAAGAGGAAAGAATTCTTAGAAAAAGTACATCACTATCGGATATGGAATTGACTCTTGTATGCCTTTCTGTAAATCCCGAACCCACCTTAAGAACTTTACCTTGTCGTTAGGCTCCACCATAAAATAAAACATTTATAGTTCTTCCTTGTATAACATAATCTATTATATGCGACTAACTTTATCATCGAATCTAGAGCTGGAACACTACTGTTGCTAAATCAGAGGTTCTTGAACTGATCAATTTAAGTTTATTCAAAGTTTATTCAATCTTCTGTTCAGAATGGTCCAAAGAGCTAATTGAAAAAAAAATTGTTTCCTCTATAATAAATATAAGGTACAAAATAAACAAATCCAAGCTAAGATTGCACTGTACCGGTTATTTCACCTTATCGCTGGTAACTAAAAATTTGTAACTAAAATTTTACATATGGATAGTTCAAGGGTTACTAGATACTCATATGTCGTGGCTGTTCAAACTTTACTACAACACGCGTTTAAGCACGTGGCGATATGAGGCTCGTGTGACCGAGTTGTTATTTAACTTGGACACGAGAATGGTTTCTGGTGGGATTTTTGGAAAGAGCAAGGCTATGCGGAAGCTAGAGTTTGGAGGTTAGGAAACATGCGAGGTCTGTATCTGTCTACATGAGCGCTGAGAAAGTGATTAAACATAGAGTATATATGAGAGGTCTTGGGCTTGGACTTATGCTTGGACCTGTTCTTCAATTTGGAGGCCGGTGTTGAGTCGCCGTGAAAGTCAGCGTGAAATAATCGTTTGTTAGGATTGTGTTATATTCTGCGCTGTCAGTCATTTGCATGCCCCTTGAGGAACTTTGCCTCTCTAACAGGTCTCCTATAGACCTCTCGTTTGTGAGCAAGATGTCCTGCTGGTGATGCATCCATTTGCAGATTATCAACGATGTAATGCAGCCATCTTCGCATTAGTCTTCCTCTCTTTCTTTTACCTATTATGTATCCTTTCCATACTGTCTTCTCTAAATTCGCATGATGTTTAATGTGTCTAAAATATTTAAGTTTTCTCTCTTTACTAGCCAGCCTCCTACAATATTAAGTCCTTGTAGTATGGATATAGTTGTTCTTTTTTTTTCTGTCCATGATATTTGAAGGAAGTTCTGTAGCATTTACATTCAAAGGCATTTATGAGTTTCTCAGCTGTTTTGTTAAGTGTCCAAGTTCACAGGCATCTGTTGCAATGAGAAAGTTGCATGCCCTTAAAAATCTTATTTTTGTAGTTCCGCCTGTTCATCTCAACAGTTTCTTTAGTTGTTTTACATGCTGTCACTTTGACTTTGAAGTGCTAATTCTCTACTATTCTCCACCGAGACCTGGAGATGACACAAGAGTTAATAGTGTAATCGTTTTTTAATGCATTTTCCAGTTTCATATACTGTTTAGTCCTAACTAATGCTATGGCGTGAGGGAAAGTTACAGATAAAAAATGACCATATTTATAATAGTGAGCAACATGTGCCGCCTGTAGATCTGCATAATAGTCCTTTCTTTCTTCTATAGGTACGAAAAACCAGACATTCAATGCGTGGCGTGTTTTTTTCTACAAGCTAATTTTAGCTGCACAGCTACGGTACATACTTTCTCCAAGCTGTGATCTCTCAGCAACCTGTTATCAGTAGCAAATAGTTCAAGTACGATGGGGTATTGATTGGTCTGGTCCTGATGCTAGGAGTCATCTACGACATGGCCACATCAACTTTCGGTTCACAATATTAACAATGGCAAACGTGCTGATCGTTTCTTTCTTTCAAAAAAGGACTCGCATAATTCCTGTGTTACGTTTGGCTCTCCGAATTCGTTGTACAAGTCTGACAGATCGAATGATTTTTGGCAACCATGTTTAACAGTTCTGTGATTTAGACAGAAGGCCACAGCGGGCTCCCTTTTGTCCATGGCTGCTGTAGCAAAAGTGATAAAGATCTGTAACGGAAAACCCAGCCTATTGGCTTGGCTCTGAAAATCTCTTATTTCTGTCTGATTACCACGCATTTGATATCCCACATCTCTCTGTGTGCGGAGACACGTTTCTCTATGGCCAGCCAAGTTTCTGCGTTCGGAGCCTTTCTAACACGTAGCTTGTTATTTCTAGTGTTTGATTTTGCGTATTAATTTTATTCATAATCTGGATTTAGCGTTTTTGCCAGTTGTCAGTTTATCATCTTAGCTCTGTATTTTTCGTCGGTCAGGCATTAGCTCCTAATAACAGGAATTTATATCTGAGTTTTAAAATACCCCTTGCTGAGCTAAGACGTTGTCAGTGACAAGAATCGTTTTGTGTTTTAAAAACGTGCAAAGATGGCGTAAAACATTTGTAAAAGATTCATCTTTGCCCCCAGATGTACAACGGTAGTGTCTGGGATACTGAGAGTATTTTAGTATGAGATTGGAACTCATCGTATTTCATCGTGTAGGAAAGAGAATCATGTACATGGGGAACTCTTACAGCTGCTGCTGCGCTGCAATAGGATATACCGCCATGTAACAGGTTTAATAGGTTACTGTGATGTACTGGGTTACTGCGGTATAATAGTTAGTCCCCGTACGAATAACTCATCTATATGTAGCCTTATATGTTCGAAGTTGACTTTCGTGCGAGAATCCGGTATTTTTTTTGCTTTCCTTGATCCTTTCCTGTCATGAATAATCGTAATTTATTTACAGCTTTGTTTGCCTATTATGTTTTTTTTTAAAATTTCTTGTAACGTTTTCCACTTTCAAGTGTCAAAGTTAAATCTATATAGAGAATTTATTCTTGAACATGTCAGGTGACTTGAATAAATTACGCTGTTTGCATTTAATCAACAATAAAATGCGTGCCTGGGGCTTGACGCTTGTTCATTGAATCTTTGACAAAGTATAGGGAAGGTTTTATGCACGAAATGGTTGTACACCGTCAGGGTTTGAATGTGGATACTTTCTGTCTGCGAGTAAGTTTCCTTAACATGAAAATAAGGTTCTCATTTTTTTGCAGCCTGGTTAATTATATGATGCACTATATGTTTACTGGAGTAAGTGATTTTGGCTTTATACCTGAAAAAAACCCCAAGTAAATGGAAGAACAAAGAAGTTGACTCATATTTCAAATCCGAGCTAGTTTGTAAACGACATAGGACTTAATTATGAAATACGCATATGTTCGGTACAAATCTGTTCTTTCTGGATTAGATTAAGAATGTTTTTTCTTTAGAAAGAAGCGAAATTCATAAACTTGTTCTGTATGTATACTGTCGCACGCTCTTCAATATTGCTATTATTAAAAGAGACGACTTTTAAGGGAACATATCCTTCACATAGCAATATACGCCTGTGAGACCTGGACACTTAACAAAACAGCTCAGAAACACATACATGCCTTTGAATGTAAATGCTACAGAAGAGTCCTTCACAGATCATAGACACAAATAAAGAACAAATATATACATACAAGAACTTAATATTAAAGAAGGTTGGGTAGTAAAGAGGATAAAACAGTGAAAAAGTAAATAATTTGGGCACATTAAACGTCATGAGAATTTAGAGAAGAACATATTGGAAGGGTACATAATACGAGAAAGAAAAAGAGGAAGACCAAGGCGAAGATGGCTGGAAGTCATCGTTGATAATCTGCAAATTGATGCACCAGCAGCAGGGCATCTTGCTTACAAATGAGAGGCCTACAGGAGAGCTGTTAGGGAGGCAAAGTTCTGCAAGGGACATGCAAATGACGGACTGATTTATACTGTTCTTGTGATGTGTTCTTTCTCTTTCATGGCCAGTTTGAAAACATGTCGTTGTTTAGCCAGGATGAGTGCTTACGTTGAGGTCGGTGTGACATCACGCTTCTTCCGTCTTCCCGACAATCCCTTGTCTCGTTTACCTTCCGCTTAAGATCTCTGAGGCCACAATGTCGTTTAATATAAACAAAGAAGTAGAACAGGAACTTTTTTTGTCGTATAGATCTCCTAAGCTTCTTTTTATTGTTTCTTTTATCCATTCAGTTTTATGCTGAGATCTCTGCTGAAATATTACATCTAAAATGTGTTATTCCCTTTCAGTGCGTGAGCTGGTGTTAACTATTCAAACTTGTACCTTGTTACTACAAGTACGCCAGATCTGAAGAAAACCACTTCACACTGAAGGTTATACAATTATGTACACATGTAGGATATTATAGTTTATTTCAGAAACAAAGAAAAATGATAATGAAATGTTCCAACTTTTATAATTGTAATAGGCAAGAACAGCATTCAGCAAGTGATCTTGAGGCGCTTGAATGTAAAACCAAAGTGCTGAAATCACGTCCATGTTTTGACAATAATTAGATTTGCTCCTTTTATCTAATGTTACTTGGCAAGTTTGTCTACTTCACAAAGAGGCTGCAGAGTGCAATACACATCTCAGAATCACATCTCTAGTGTAAAGACGTTCGGCTGTATCATCAACATCTAATATATAGACTTTTAGCCGTAGCATCAACATCTAGTATATAGACGTTTGGCCGTAGCATCAATATCTAGTATAAAGAAGTTTTATCGTAACGCGTCTGGCATAAAGACCATCAACATCTAGTATAAAGATGCTTGATCCTAACACATCTAGCATAATGACCATCAACATCTAGTATAAAGATGCTTAATCCTAACACATCTAGCATAAAGACCATCAACATCTAGGATAAAGACGTTTGATCCTAACACATCTAGCATAAAGACCATCAACATCTAGTATAAAGATGCTTGATCCTAACACATCTAGCATAAATACCATCAACATCTAGTATAAAGATGCTTGATCCTAATACATCTAGCATAAAGACCATCAACATCTAGTATAAAGACGTTTGATCCTAATACATCTAGCATAAAGACCATCAACATCTAGTATAAAGATGCTTGATCCTAACACATCTAGCATAAATACCATCAACATCTAGTATAAAGACTTTGATCCTAACACATCTAGCATAAATACCATCAACATCTAGTATAAAGACTTTGATCCTAACACATCTAGCATAAATACCATCAACATCTAGTATAAAGACTTTGATCCTAACACATCTAGCATAAAGACCATCAACATCTACGATAAAGACGTTTGATCCTAACACATCTGGCATAAAAATGGTTGGCTGTTGCATCATCATCTAGTATAAACGCCTTTAATCGTAACTTCACATCTACTGTAGTATAAAGACATTTGATTGTAACATCACGTCATCAGTAAAGACAACTAACCTTGACATCTGATCTACTATAAAGACGATTAACCGAAACATCGCATCTACTAGGACATCATGTAAAGATGATTAACTAAAACATCACATGCCTAGAAACACTTCAGAAAATGTCATACCTACTATAACCACAGTTAGCCCTAACACCACACCTACTATAACCACAGTTAACCCTAACACCACACCTACTATAACCACAGTTAACCCTAACACCACACACCTACTATAACCACAATTAACCTTAACACCTCACGTACCATAAAGACGGTTAATCGTAAGATCACGGCAAATGTAAATACCATTAACCAACAAGTCGTATCCACCAAGATACCAAAAAAAAACCGTTGCATCACATCTGCCATAAAACAGTGAGCAGTAACATCACACCTATTATAAATAGGGTTAGCCAATTACCTATTCCGCATGTTAGCCAATTACTTGTTCTATAGGCTAGCCAGTTACCTATTATGCAGTTTAGCCAGCCACCTATTCTGTAGTTTAGCCAGTCTCTTATTCTATAGGTTAGCCAGTCACTTATTCTATAGGTTAGCCAGTCACTTATTCTATAGGTTAGCCAGTCACTTATTCTATAGATTAGCCAGTCACTTATTCTATAGGTTAGCCAGTCACTTATTCTATAGGTTAACCAGTACCTATTCTGTAGTTTGGCCTGTTACCTGTCTGTCTGGGCGCATTTTGTGACTGTCTTTCATACAAAGAGGGACTCGAGAAGCAAAGTCTATATTTGTCTTGGTTTCATCTTTTATGCTGCTTCTATGCGTGATCCTTGAAAGAGGCTTTTTGCCGAAATATTGGATTGTTGTATGTTCTTCATTTGTATCTTCTCATCTTACTTTCTGCCCTTCTTATATCTGCCCTCTTTCAATCATTTTGTGAAACTTAACCATACACCCCCATCTACATTCAGTACTAGAACTAGTTTTACAGCAGTCGTATTTTCTCTTATTTCTCAGCTATTCACACTCTTTGTCCACAAATAAAGTGTAATAGAAAATGGACTTATCCGCCGTTTTTTTTTAAACCCTATTATGCCTTAGAGACACATAGGGGATATGGTGTTAGCGTCCATATTTTCCTTGACCTGTCCGCACGTTAGAGTGCCATGTGGTCGGCATCACGCTTGGTATAACAGTATGGTAAAAGGGGAGTTAAGTGCTGTCATTTTTAGTTATTCCCTTTTATGATCAGCGTCCATGCCACAATTAAAACGCGAGGGAAAACTCTAGAAGTGGGCGTGGAAAACGAGGATTGTTAAACTCAAGTTAAGAGCAATAAAAGTGTGGGAAAACGTGGAGTTTTGGGCGAAATATCAGATTATTTAAACTCTGTTTGGGAGGGGGGGTGTATATATATAGAGAGATATAGAATATAGGATGGAATAAGGATAGGGTACAGGTTATAGAATAGAAAGAGAGAGGAGAGAGAGCGAGAGAGAGCGAGAGAGTTTTGGATCAAGAATGTGTAAACTTTGATGTTTTGATCTTCGATCTCCATGCATTTCGGTTAGATTTTAGATAGGAGAAAAGACGTAGTTGAAGAATACAGAGAAGGAGCTCGGTTCAGATTGTTGTCATGTGGGCTTATGAAGTAAAATCTGCTTTATCTTGTTAGGGTGGGCTTAGAATACCTGCTTTTATTTTGGTGACACAGTCTTTTGTCTTGGACATGTCCCGGAAGGTTGGTGAGTATGAAGTTTTGTCAAAATTTACTAGAAGCTTTCTTCCCAACGATTTAGACCAATCACGCCGGGAATCTCGTGATGTGATTTTTGTTCCTGTCTTTTGGCATGATCTTCACCTTCACTTCTTCACAGTTCATTTCGCCCATCAATAAATGTGGTTCGATTGTTACAGTTTCCACCTTGGATTTTGTAGGATATTGAGTTGATGATTTTGTCAGTCTCTATAATATTGAAGATTGTGAATCATATATTTCTGAATAGTTCAATATTATAGAATAGTTCTATAGTATTGAATCTTACAGATGCTATTTGATTAACACATCACATGTATCACAAAACATTACCACTTCACTAAATCAAGTCCGATGAAATGTTCCTTGAATTCGTTTATTTTAACAAATAAGTTCAAGATGTATTGTTGACTACGTCACTTGGATTGAAACACTTAATCATTTGTTCACAATATCAAACGTTATCATATTCTACATGCAGTATTTCTCAGTTTCTCAAATTCACAATATTCTACACTTGATACGAGTACATTTCCTATCTCAATATTATATCACATCTGAAACACGTGGTCAGCTAGGTTCTCGTCTAAAATCACTGTACTCAAAGTTTCAAAACTGTCAATTCTTCTTAATCACTTGAAAACCATATTCCGTCTAACACTACTTCTGATTTCATACCGCCTCGTCCTCTTTCTTCTCTTGTCTGTCTTCTGATTTCTTCTGACGGTCTTCCTCTGCCGTCTCTCAATCGCAGTGTACTAACGAGTAAAGTCTACTTGCCTCTTCTCTGGACTTCTGTTTTTATCTCTCATCTGATGGCTTCTCGGCTGTTCTGGTCGGACATTCTTTCTTCACTCTTGACTGTCCACGTGCACTGACCATTCTTCGTGCAGTTCTGGTCAGTCGCTACTTGCCGGACCGACGGTGTTCTGACGATCTCCTTCCTCTGTCTCCTCTCTCTTCTACTTCCGTACTTCTTCTTCCTTCTTCGTTCCTCCTGTCTCTCTGCTCGCCTTTTATCTTCAAGTCCAGCTTAACCAATAAGTATTCTGGCTCCACCCTTCAGATGTGCACTGGTTCCCATGAGCATTCTGAGTGCCTGTCATTGACACTGCCCCGTGACCTATCTCTCGTAAGTAAATTGTCCAATAGGCCATGCCTCTAAATATTTATTGGTCAGTTGGCCGAGTTGGTCACTCCTTTATTTAAAAACCGTGTGCAATCGCGTCCTAACGCGTGTCAGTCTGTGTCAGTTTCGTCTATACAATTGTTATTTACCTAAGACATTATCTTGCTTTTTCATGTCGGAGGTTTTATTGTGTCCTCGCTTTTCATTTTGTTTGCCTTTTCTATTCGTCTTTTCTATTTTGTTTACCTGTGTCAACGTCCAGTCATCGCTTTAGTATCACTGGACCATCCTTCTTTCTGGCGTCTTACCTTTGTATTACCTATATCTCAGCGTCACTGAGTCTCGTCTTGTTCTATTCACTGTTTCCACTGTTTACTTTTGTCCGCGACTTGTTCTAGTGTCATGGAATTTCTATACCTTTCTCTTCCTTTTTTTTCCTACTTTTCTCTGTCACTATATTGATGTTACTATTTTATTTACAGTATTTTTTCATAATGGTATTCATTAATAATAATAATAATAACACAACAATAATCATTACTTACAAGGCCGTCCTACAAACCTTCCCTGGTTTTAGTCATATTGTTGACATTATGACTATAAAAAACTTGCAAAGTGCCTTGTAAGTAATAAGCTACCAAAATATTCTTTCATCTGAACAACAGGCAAAAGAAACAAATCACTTTGCAGTCAACTTCCCTTGTTTTTATTCAGAATGTTAACGGTCAGCAATATCGACTGCTTTGTCTAAATACATGGTAATTAAATTCTCTCAATACTTCATAATCATCATAGAAAAAAAACATGTATGATAATATTTACATCTTGCTCAAAAAATGCCTATAAAACATTAATCCTTTTTCCTATTTTGATGATACACATTCTATATTAAACTGTCTTCACATACATACTCAAGGAAAAGAAAAAAAAAGCATGCATTCTTGCATATGATAAAGAATAATGTCATAACATTTGAGGCCCAACCACAAAACAAATCACTTCATTGACCTTGTGATGAATTTACATTGGCTAACCTTCCGATTCCCATCTTCAGTGGGAACAATAGGATATACCACACATATTCAAGAACACATACTCAGTGTGAAAAATGTGATTTACTGGCTCATTTAAAACCATAATACTCCCACCATACTCTCATTGAAATTATTCCACTGACATCAATTGTTCTACCCCCAAATACCTACTTATCCATGATAATTCTGGGGTCTCAATCCCTCTATGCCAATCTTTGCTAGTGCTGAGGATGCCCTCATATTGTTACTCCCAATATAACCTCGTGGTTACACTAACCAATATGACAAAACCCAAGTATTCCACTCTAATGTATATAATAATACGCCAAAGTTTGTCTCAATATCTCAAAAATTGGAAACATGTAATTCACCGTCGTCATCATCATCATCATCGAGAAAAAATATGTATCTAATACCTGGTATAACAAAACAGCTGAGAAACACATAAATGCCTTTGAATGTAAATACTACAGAAGAGTTCTTCAAATATCATGGACATAAAAAATAGCAAATATATCTATATTACAATAACTTAATATTGAAGAAGGCTGGCTAGTAAAGAGAATTAAAGAGAGAAAACCTAAATATTTTGGACACATTAAACGTCATGATAATCTAGAGAAAGCATTCTTGATAAGGTACATAATGGGAAAAAGAAAAAGAGGAAGACTAACACGAAGATGGCTGCAAGACATCGTTGATGATCTGCAAATGGATGCATCAGCAGCAGGGCATCTTGCTCACAACCGAGAGGCCTACAGGAGTGTTGTTAGGGAGGCAAAGTTCCACAAGGGACATGGAAATAAATGAATGAATGAATGAATCTGGTATAACACTGACATTCACAATTTTAGAGTATTACAATAGTAGCAATACATCAAAATTATATCATCAATGCGAGCAGTATTAGTCTCGTCTCTCGGAAACTTAAAAGAAAGTGTCTATCATCGGTAAAAAAATTACCACTTATATATTATATGTATGGGCATCAGTTGGAAACCTCAAAATATCATCATCATCATCATCATCATGTGCAGTGCCGATTCAAAATAACATTACAAATACCTCGCTGCTAGTGCTTCTTATTTCGTTCTTTCCTTTACTCCTGTATTTATTTTTCTCTGTTTCTTGTTGTATGATTATTTAACTTCTCATAGACCCTTTCATCATTAACTACTGTCTTATCCTGAACTGAAATATGGTTTGATACTCCATGCTGGTCAAACAAAATGTCCCTCCTCATCATAACCAAAACCTTCTAGTGATTGCCAGTTTAATCATGGCCCACTTCCGTGACACACATGTTCCGGTGAAGAGAGTCAGAATGCCTGGATCATTGTTGTTGTGTTACTCCGCGTACAGTGTAGTAACATTTTGCTAATCTGTTCAGCAACCTGTAATCCAGTCACCAACAAAAAGTAGTACTCAGAAAAGAGAAGATAATTACACAATACCACATTAAAAAATAGCACAAAATAATAAATAGTAGTTAGCATGTATCTACTTCATTGGGCGCCTCTCCTTCCCCAGTTCCAGAAGAAGTCAGGTACCCAATTTTACATCTTGTGAATGGGGCTCCTCCGGCTGCATTCGAGTTACAAAAAGTAATCTGTGTCACATTATTCTTCTCTTTCTTTCCCAGAGGTTAACTCATGTCCTGCTTTGTCACATTATTCTTCTATTTCTTTCCCAGAGGTTAACTCATGTCCTGCTTTGTCACATTATTCTTCTCTTTCTTTCCCAGAGGTTAACTCATGTCCTGCTTTGTGACAGTCACATTATTCTTCTCTTTCTTTCCCGGAGGTTAACTCATGTCCTGCTTTGTCACATTATTCTTCTCTTTCTTTCCCGGAGGTTAACTCATGTCTTACTTTGTCATTTTATTCGACCCTTTCTTTCCCAGAGATTAACTCATGTCCAGCTTTGCCATTTTATTCGTCCAGCTATGAACTTTACTGTGATCCTGTCTAGGAGATAGCAACTGGTTTAAGTAAACTGCAAATCTGAAACTTCATATGGAATATTTTGTTCGAGAGTTTCGTAGAAATTTAAAAAGGATGGCGACTGCAGCAAAACTGGTTCAAATAATAGAGGTGTATGGTGCAGTTTTACACGGCGGCAGAGTCTGTGAGTCATCATTATCACGTGCCGTGCCGAGCAGACTGGCTTTGGCTACTATGCTTCTCAAGATTACACGATCCTTCATGCAGGCCATAAGCTCAATTGGTGATCTCCTCTCACACCATCCCGTCAGACTGTCCGGTATCATTTCTCTTGGTCTTCCTCTTGATCTTCTTCCTTCTATTTTTCCTGTTGTTATAATATTCTCAATGCCCCCTCTTCTCATTGCATGTCCTATGAAAGTACATTGTCTCTCTCTTATTTTTTTGACAAGTTTTTTTTTGTCTCTCCAGCTCTTCTCATACATTCTCTATTAGTTATTTTTGCTGTTCAGGGAATTCGCAACATTCTTCTATTAAACCACATTTATGCTGCTTCCAATGTTTTTTGTGCAGACCTGACTATTGTCCATGATTCACTTCCATATAACAAGATAGGTTGAATAAAGCATTTTATGACTCGTTTCCTAACATTCATTGATAAAGATGTGTTGGCTAATATGTTTCTTATTCTCTGAAATGCAGTCTTTGCTTGGCCTATTTTGTTCCTAATTTCTGTTCTCCAGCAAGTCGAGTTGAAAATAGAACTGGAAAATATCAACCTGCGACAAGGATGTGTACTATCTCCAGACCTTTTTTCTCTGTACAGAGAGAATATTCTGAGAAAAATCATCACAGAACCAAGTATAAAAATTGAAGGATACAAAATTAACAACCTTCGGTATGCTGACGACATATTACTTATAGCTGGGAACCAGCAAGACCTGCAGAATCTCTTGGATAAAGTCGCTAAAGAACGTAAACAGAAAGGCTTTACTTTAGACATAAAAAAGACAGAGACTTATATCTAGAAACAGGATCCACCAACATGCAGTATAAAATTAAACGGAACTATTCTAAAGCAGATGCAGAAAGTCAAATACCTTAGAGCAGTAATAACTTCAGATGGGAAAGACAGAACAGAAATTAGGGAATGGGTAAGTGAGAAAAACGAATAGAAAGTCGCTGTTGGCGAGATCTTCAGCTGCCGTGCGTGGAGCGGTGCTCCTCCCGGCCAATGAAGAAATTTGCAAATGAGGTTGCCGCGCAGCATCACTGCGAAAAAGGTGGTAGAAAGGATAAAGCGAAGCAAACAGTCAAATCACGGCACCTCTGGTCTGGAGGTCGGCCACGTCCTGAGTGCAGTCATATCGGGTGAAATGCATGAACCGGCTTGTCCCAGAGGTTAAGACACTGCTGGCTTGACTCTTCAAATGCCGCGCGTGGAGTGAAGCTCCTCCCGGTTGAGGAAGTAAATGCGGAAAAGAAATAAAGGTTGCTGTGCGGCGCCGATGGGAAAAGGTGGTGGAAAGTGAAGTTTAACTGGTATGTCCAGTAGTATCGCTACGAGAGCTATACCACGGCACCTCTGCTCTAGAGGCTGCCCACGTCCGAAATACACCTACACTGGTGAAATATGCCTAAACCGGCACACACCAGGGGTGGAACTTGATGGCTAGAAATGTCATGCCACCTCCGCTCTAGAGGTCGGTAACGCCTGATAAACACCCATACTGGTGAATTTTGCCTAAACCGGCTCATACCAGGGGTGAATCTTGAAGGCTATGCATGTCACAGTACCTCTGCCCTAGAGGTCGGTCCCGTCCCAAACACGCCCATACTGGGATAATGCCTAAACCGGCTCAACCCAGAGGTAGAAGTCACTAGTGGCGAGGATTCGTCCTCCTGGACAAAAGCTCCATCTTAGCCACAACTAGGAAGGGTAGCGGCCACGACCGCAAAATGCTGAAGTCGGAGACACTGGACCAGGGAAGTCTAGATAGGCAACCACCTCTCACCCGGCGGGGATGTTTGCGTATCCTAATCACGCTGAGGTTTTCCGGTGAGAAAGTCCAACCCTGGACTGGATGGGCAACCACCTCTCACCCGGCGGTGATACACGGGTATCTCAAAACACGTGGAGGTTTTCCGGTGAGAAAGTCCAACTCTGGCCTGGGTGGGCCACCGCCTCTCACCCAGCGGGGATGCACTGATATCCTAAACACGTCGAGGTCTTCCGGTGAGAAAGTCCAACCCTAGACTAAACTGGTGCAATGAAAACCACGGTGTCACGCAATCCCGCTTCCGAGACCCACCAAGAATACAGGCTAAAGCACTGTGATACTCTGAACCCCTTGTGATCCTTTCGTGGATCTCGTGTGGTCTATTTTGGACCACACAGGGGACCACGGGACCTAACGAGGACTACAGGCGTGAGTTCAGTAGGTTCACAGTGCGGTTTTTGGTGGTAGAAGTGAACGAAGAAGAAGAAGAAGAAGAATAGAAAGTAAGATGAGAATGTATAAATGAAAAAATACAACTTCAAATATTTCGGCGTGAGCCTTTTTCGAGGATTGCATATACAAATAAAACACGACATATAACTAACAGAAAAGGACAAAAATTATCTGAATACCATCCTCCTAAGCAGGAAACACAAGAATGCGTGTCCCATTGACGAGGCATAGAGACCACGTGGGGCCACAAAGGATAGCAGATGAAACTAATCGGAAATAAGAAGAGGGGAAAGGGAGAGAAACAGATAGAGTGGGAAGAAGGGCAATAGACACCTTTAGGCCGCTAGAAAAGCAGGTGTCGGTGGGGGGGGGGGGGAGAGGAAAAACGGAGAGATAATAAATGAAGAACTGCAGGAACGAACAGAAGGTGCCATAAACACCTGTAGGTGCCAGAGACGCAAATCGTGGTGGTAGGGGCGAGGGAAGCAGGCAGACAATAAGAACTGGTGAGTGATTGGCAAAACCAGGAGGGGCAATAAACACTTATAGGAAGCCAGAGAAGAAGAGAAGGTGGCGGTGGGGAGGGGAAGGAGAAGGGAAGCTAGGAGAAAGAAACAAGAAAGTAGGGTACAAATCACAGAGAAAAAGTGGAAAACTAAAGAAGATACATGAAGCTAAAGACATTGTTAATTCCATCTGGGTGGAGACAGCCGGCCTGGAAAAGAAGGCGCTGTTCTAGGGCCCTACGAGATCGTACATCAGCAGAACATCAGTAGACATTTAACAAATTGGAAGCACTCAGGTCTGAATACAGTGAAACGGTACAGCACAGCGTGTAGGTTCTTTTCCAGTGCAGTCACAAGGAATGTCATGTTCCTCTTTTGTATAAGCTTTGCTGGAGAAACTGGACTGTACTAGTTAATTCAGGCGTTAATTAAATGGGATTTGTGTAGGTAAAATTTATGCACTTTTATTCTGTCAGAACATCATCGAATTAATACGGATCTTTAAAGACGCTTCTGAATACACGTGGTGTCAAATCGTGAACTGTTGTCCGGCAGGAGATGCCTCCAGGCACAAGTAAGAAGAAATGATTGACAGTCCGAGTTTTAGGATTTGTGACTGAGGACGAGCTGTAGATTTGTGAAACATTTGCAGTAGAAATAACACAAGCAGTTACTGAAATAATGCTTTCTGTGGATGGTTTTCGAGCTGGAGGAAAGGAGCAGTTCTGCGGGACGCGTACACCTCAATGGTGAGTACGATTCTTTTTGTGTGTGTAAAGTCAGATTTTACAATCATGTTACATATCTAGAACAGGTTTTACTAGAACAAGTTTTATAATTCTAGAAAACGCTTTACATATCTAGAACATGTTTTTACATATCTAGAACAAGTTTTACACATCTAGAACAAGTTCTACATATTTAGAACAAGTTATGTCTGAATAATCTCCTTTATACGGATCAACAGAGGTACCCATGTCTTGTTTTGTGTCTTGTTCCCTGCCTCACAGCAGATGTTACTATGAATGTATTATGTGTTCTAACTGTACACTGAATCCTTTCATACAGCCTTTTGGATAAGTCGTTCAGATGTGTACTAACTCCATAATGCTGTAAGATTTACCCTGTTAAATGCTTTTTCTTGCTCTATGTAAGACACGTGAATTTCTGATTATTTTCGACTGATTTATCTGTTATTTGTCATAGGTAAAAGATGACATCTGAACAGTTTCTTTTTTGCTTGCTAATTCCCGTCTGAGTTTCATTCAACTGTGGTTCAGTTATCTGTGGCAGTTTGTTCTCTAGGATCTTGCAGAGTATTTTTCCAGTATGGCTACTGAATGAGAAGCTTCTATGATAGTTGCAGTCCTTTTATTTGCCCTTTTTTTCTTCCATATTGGAGTAATTATAGCGTTTCTCCAGACATTATATACATTAGTTGTTAATTTCATATTTATTATTGCTGTTTAAATGAATTTAATACTAGCACAGAACTGATGCTGAATGATTGTCTGAATAAAAGTTGAATGATAAAAGGTATACGTGTCCCAGTTCTGAGGATTTTTGAAAATAAAGTTAGTTCGCTCGTTCCACCGTTTAGTGCAACTTTTCAACCTATTTTTTAGCCATCAGTCGGTCATTTGCATGTCACTTCGGGAACTTTGCCTCTCTAACAGCTCACCTGTAGGCCTTTTGGTTCTAAGCAAGATGCCTTACTGGTGATGCATGCATTTGCAGATTATCAATGATGTCTTGCAGCCATCTTCGCCTTGGTCTTCCTCTCTTTTTCCTATTATTTATCCTTCCAAGACGGTATTCTCTAAATCATCATGACGTTTAATGTGTCCAAATTTTTAAAGTTTTCTTTGTTTAATCCTCTTTACTAGCCAAACTTCTTCAAT
The DNA here is from genome assembly GCA_009760885.1 of Achatina immaculata. NCBI lineage: Eukaryota > Metazoa > Mollusca > Gastropoda > Stylommatophora > Achatinidae > Lissachatina > Lissachatina immaculata. Next base: position 2,188,282 of record CM019720.1, read on the forward strand.
ATTAAGTTTTTGTAGTATGGATATCTTTGTTCATTTTTGTGTCCACGATATTTGAAGAACTTTTCTGTAGCATTTACATTAAAAGACATTTATGAGTTTCTCAGCTGTTTTGTTAAGTGTCCAGGTCTCACAGGCATATGCTGCGATGGGAAAGATGCATGCCCTTAAAAATCTGATCAGTCTTGTAAGATCAACAGCCACTCTTAGTGTTCTGGATGACAAATATCCATGCGACACCTGGATACGTGTGTATACAGATGGATCTGCACATAATGCTATAAAGAATGGAGGGGCAGGAGCATATATTGAATATCCAAACAACACCGCTGACAAGATTTCCATACCCACTGGTAAATACTGCAACAACTTTGATGCAGAAGTTAGGGAAATTATTGCTGCAGTTGAAAAACTATCAGACTCCAGAATTGTTACATGTCCCGTGGTAATTCTCACAGATGCAAGATCAGTACTGGAGGCTCTTCAGTGCAACAAACTACCAGACCTTAAGGATGCCTTATCAAAAATTGGCTCACAACACAGAGTCACTTTGCAATGGATTCTCTCCCACTGTGGGATACCAGGCAATGAGAAAGCTGACCATCTGGCCAAAGAAGGCACTGAAATGGAGCAACCAGACATACCAATCACCTATAATCAGAAGAAAAGCATGATAAAAACCTACATGACGCCACAAACACCACCACATGATGACTATAACATGCTAAACAGAAAGGAACAAGTCACCATCTTTCGTCTCCGAACAGGACACAGCCGACTCCGAAGTCATATGTATACAAAGTTTAAGGTTGGTACTACTAATCTATGTACATGTGCCCATGTGCCCCAAACCGTGGAACATATCCTCCAGAACTGCACCAACTATGAGACACTGAGAAATAATTACTGGCCCAGTGAAACAATTAAAGAAGATAAGCTCTACGGTTCCATACATGAATTACGAAGAACAGTGAAGTTTGTATAAGAGACAGGACTGCAGATATAGACAGACAATGCGAACGAAGAAGAAGAAGAAGAAAAATCTGATTTTTGTAGTTCTGTCTGTTCCTCTCCACAGATTATTTAGTTGTTTCACTGTGTGAAGAAAGAAAGATATCCTTCTTCTAATTTCCCTCACTGTATCTCTATTATTAATTAGTATTGATCCAAGATATTCAAAACTCTCCACCTCGGCCAAATTTTCCTCGATGTATATTTCAGCTGCCTTGTTTGTTTAGTTAGCTGTCATCATTTTAGTTTTCTTTGCTTTAAGACAGAGGTTTTGCTATTCACTGACTGACATAATTAGTTTTTCCATTCCCGTTTGTGTTGTGGGCATTAATACTGTTCTTTAGCCATAGACTTCCTGAAATATGCCCTTCAGTACACTACTATGGTCTGTCTGTGTTGAAAATTAAATTTTTACCCTTATGTTTTCGCACGGTTTTCTAGTTTCATTTTATAACTATACTTTTATGGCTAATGGTGTTTTATGTTATTGACATGGGGGAGAGGAGGGGGTGAAGTAGCTGTGTGATTTGACAGTCAACAATAACATGTTGGCCTCAAGGTCCCCTTCTGTCCCCCTTCTCATTTGGTGTCCCCAGTAACAGGTCTAGCCTGGCCAACGGGGCAAAGATCGCTGTCTTTCCATGGCGGTAGAGTCTGCTAAAGAAGTACTACATTCCCTCTGATTGTTTCCCTCCGCTCAGAAACTAAAGAAGTACTACATTCTCTCTGATTGTTTCCCTCCGCTCAGAAACTAAAGAAGTACTACATTCTCTCTGATTGTTTCCCTCCGCTCTGGAACTAAAAAGTAGCCACCGTAACCCCCTCCAAATCCGACACTAAGCTGTGGCTAAACACCTTTCCGCATCGACCTCAAAGAACATTATGCTCGCAGTTCCAAAGAGAGAAGAAAAATAAGAGAAGTAATCATTGAAGTTATTTCTAATAATGACTCTCATCTTCAGTCGGTGCACTATTACGGCGGAAAAGATGATTATTTAAAGTGCAAGATATTATGTACAAGGACAACACAACACATAAACTTAGATTTTTTTTTGGGTCTCCTCCTGCTTTGAAAGACGAGCATAAATGGCCCAAGTAAACGGAGGGAAGGGAGGGAACGTAGTGAATGATGTAGGGTAACAGCTTCGAAACCCTAGCCAATTAGAAACCTTGGGCTGCATGGATGGTAGCGAGAGGACTAGTGGAGAGAAGAGGGGGGGGATTACAGAAAGAGGCAAGAAAACTATAAACACCTGGAGACTGTTACAGAAAGAGGAAATAAAACTATAAACACCTGGAGACTGTTACAGAAAGAGGAAAGAAAACTATAAACACCTGGAGACTGTTACAGAAAGAGGAAAGAAAACTATAAACACCTGGAGACTGTTACAGAAAGAGGAAAGAAAACTATAAACACCTGGAGACTGTTACAGAAAGAGGAAAGAAAACTATAAACACCTGGAGACTGTTACAGAAAGAGGAAAGTAAACTATAAACACCTGGAGACAGTTACAGAAAGAGGAAAGTAAACTATAAACACTTGGAGACAGTTACAGAAAGAGGAAAGTAAACTATAAACACCTGGAGACTGTTACAGAAAGAGGAAAGTAAACTATAAACACCTGGAGACAGTTACAGAAAGAGGAAAGTAAACTATAAACACTTGGAGACAGTTACAGAAAGAGGAAAGAAAACTATAAACACCTGGAGACTGTTACAGAAGAAGGAAGGAATAAAGCTAAAACTGCAGCGGGATTAACGGGCTGAAAAAAAGACAGAAGGAATGTGCGGTATAGATAGCAGAAAGTAGGTGGAGGTTTAAAGAAGTTCAAAGAAAAGTGAATTTGTTGTTAATCCCAGCGCCAGGTGGGGACCTGCTCAGTTTCTTCATTTACTTTGTCGTTTTGTAAAAATGAAGCGTAGTCCTCTATCTGTCTTGCTACACGGAGAAAATGTGTTCTGTTTTCCGGAGAAATTCTCAAAGTTTTAGACACACCTAACACAGATTCTCTGTGAGGCCTCCCCTGTGAGATGGGGCTCGTCAGTGGCGGATTCCTACCAGGTTTTATGTGGTACTTCTGGGGCAACAGATGCTTTGACGTCTGTGAATCGCTGCTTCAGAGTGTTTACATCTTGTAGGCGTGGAAGTATGTAAACAATATTTTGAATGTGCCCCCACAAAGAAAAACGTCACAAGATGTGACTGGATGTAGCTACTTTTGTCTTGCTTAAGTGTATTTGGAAAAGTGTGAAAGAACTTTTTGGGACACCCTGCATTTAGAAAAAAACAAAGATATTAAAGAAGCTAAATTGTATAGCAGTATTCGTGTAACAATGATAGTAAGGGCATTATTATAGGTTTTTCCTTTTCAATTTTCTCCTGTTGTGATCCTTCGAGAAGGTCACGTGGGCTGCAAAACCCGTGACAGGAAATTGAAGGGGCAATGTTTAGTCCGTGGAGTTTTAGTCTTGGTTTGAACGTGTAACTGTGTGGACGTGTTTTGTCGAGCTGTGTGATGTATTCGTGGAACAGATGAACATTTTAGTTGTACGTATGAATGGACTGGCCACATGGCAGGGATAACCAGCCGGCAGTCGAATTTAATGTTATTTTCATCAGCATTATCATCATTCCATCAATAAATGTTCCAAGTCACCGTTACCCAGGATTTACTTGACTATCTGTACCAGTTGTCATCAACGTGAGGTTTTGAAGAGCCTGGATGAGAAGTATGTCTGGAACAGTGTTTAACTAATCCAGCAGGTGAGAGTGAGAGCTGGAATTATGTGTGTAACTAGTCCAGTAACCTCAACTCTCGAAGAGCAAGATGGAAGTCGACCCTGATATTCACGTGCGTAACGTGAATCAGCACAACTCTTGTCGACACAGCCCAGCTAACGAGTGTCATATACACAGCAAAGTCTGTGTCACCAAAAGATTACCCTGTTATTTCAAGATGCACCACGGCAAAATCTATTATAATTGTTCTTCGCGTTCAGATCAGAGCCCGTGTGGTTCTTGCTGCCTATATAGTACATTATGTTTTCGTGTAAAGGTATATATATATATATATATATATATATATATATATATATATATATATACACACACACACACACACACACACACGAGGGGTGATTGATAAGTTCTAGGCATAAGGTACAACGGATTATTTGTGGACAACTTTTTTTAGAGTTATTTCTCAACATAGTCACCTTGCAAGTTTATGCACTTAGTCCAGCGATCCTGGAGCACACGGATCTCTTCTTGGTAAAAGTCAGCGTCTTTTACCAGTAGAAAGTGGTCTACAGCATGAATCATCTCAAGCAAATTTCCGACCACTGAGCTCCTTTCTGAGTTTGGTAAACAGGCAATAGTCCAAAGGTGTCAAATCTGGGGAATAAGGAGGATGTTCAAGAAGCTGGAAGCCGCATTCATGAATGACAGCCAGTGCCACTGCCGACTTGTGAACTAGAGTATTGTCTTGCTGAAAGATGACTTTTCTCGTCAGTTTCCCTCGACGCTTTTCCTTCCATTTGACCCGCAGTTGCTTCAGAAGATTAGCGTAATAGGCCCCGGTGATCTTTCTGTCCATTTGAAGATAGTCTACCAATAGCATACCTTCTGAATCCCAAAAGATGGAAGCCATCACTTTGCCTGCAGACAAAACCACCCTTGCTTTCTTTTGAGATAGGGATCAATGATGTTTCCACTGCTTTGACTGTTCTTTGGTCTCTGGTTGAAAATGATGAACCCAGGTCTCATCCATAGTCACAAATTGCTGAAGAAACTTTTCAGGTAGAAAATAGACTAAAAGATTGTCTCTTGACATGTTGAGGAGCTGTCGTTTGTGATCAACTCCAGGACGTTTCGGGACCCATCGAGCAGAGACCTTTGTCATTTGAAGATCATTGAAATAATGGCTTTAACACACGTTCCTGGGATATGCCCAACTCAGTAGTAATGTACCGCTCAGTTAGTCGTCAATTCTCTATTATCATGCCATGGATTCTGCCGATGGTTTCATTGGTGGTTACCGTTCTTGGTCTTCCTGGACTGGGATCATCTTTCAGATTCTTCCTTCCATGTTTGAATTGAGCTGCCCATTTCTTCACTGTGCTGTAAGAAGGGGCACTCTCCCCTAGAGTTTCTACCATATCCTCATGGATCTCCTTCGATGATAAGCCCTTGATGCAGTGGTAGCGAATGACTTCTCGATGAGAAATTGTATCCATTTTCTCAATTTCTGCCACCCCTTACCACTTCAGTAGCCTGTAAAAAAATTGGTTGTAGTTAATTACTTGAAACTTGGTGTTTAATCTAACATTAATCTGATCAACAAATGCACCTAACATCAACTGTGTGTTTCAAGTATTTGTACCTTATGCCGAAAATTTATCAATTATCTCTCGTATGTATGTATATATATATATATATATATATATATATATATAAGAATTAGAAAAATATTTTGGCCAAACACCATAAGAAATAACATCTTATTAGCAGAAATGCATATGAAACCACTGACAACAATTATTGAGGAAAGACGCTGGCGATGGTTGGGACATGTGGTCCGAATGACTGACAACTCACTACCAAAAATAACACTAAGATGGACACCACAGGGGAACAGAAGTAAGAGCAGACCAAAAGAGACATGGAGAAGAACAACAGAAAGGATGTTGAGCAATAGAGGGCTCACCTGGGCAAGAGCAAAAAAAAAAGGCGAAGGACAGGCATTTGTGGAAAACCCTTGCGGAAGCCCCATATGCCCTGGGCACTTAAGGTTCAGATATATATATATATATATATATATATATATATATATATATATATATATATATCATGATCTCAGTCAGTCTATGATAGCAAACAGCCAGATGTTTTCAAAGGTACAAACAGCGTATACAGAAGTTACAGATGTGTATTATATAATGACTAAAGCTGGGCAAAAGAGTCTAATTTCTTTTAGACTCTTTTGAAAACAAATGCCTAAGGAAAATACTCTGCATCAAGTGGAATGAATTCAAGAACAATGCAGAGATAAGACAGATGACTGAACAACAACCAGGGTGACCAGGAAAAGGAGATGGACATATGTTGGTCACTTGATGAGAAGGAATGATCAGAGAATCCCAAAACAAGCTATCAAGTGGAACACAACAGGCCGAAGAAAAAGAGGCAGACCGCGTGAAACTCTGAAGAGGACATTATTAAGAGAGGCCAAGTTAACAGGCATAAAATCCTTTGATGAGGTTGAAAGACTCGCCGAAGACAGGAAAAACTGGCGAACTACTTTTCGAGCCCTATGTGACGTTTAACGGCAATGGAAGGATATAAGATATATAAGATATAAGAAAGCTGGGCAACGCGTTTTTCCTCCAAAATCTATATCATCAATGACAAATGTGGACGCTAACAGCTAAAAACAAAAGGAAAATTATCACCGTAGAATTTAGATGTTTAAGGCGAATATTAAATGTAACAAGACCAAACAAAGTCAGAAATGACACCATCAGGGCAAAGGAGTAACATCAGAATTGTACATCAGACTGTTTGGCCATGTTGCACGTCTACCTCCAGAGAATATAGCTCAGAGAAACATTCACGCTAAGAAGTGTAGGAAACATGAGGAGAGAGACCGTATACGCAAGAGATAAAGAGAGGAAATTACAGAAACCTTACACACAACTATATGAAGGTTTACCGTAGTCAGCAACACTAGAAAAAAAAGAATATTCTTGCTTTTGGAAGTTCTTGCAAGAACTTTTTCATCTTCGCCATCATCGTCCTCTTATTTCTTCTTCTTCGTTTTTCTTGCTCTCTTCTTCTTCTTCTTCTTCTTTCCATGTATCTCTGACTTGCACCTACTGATCGAGAACAAGTATAATTCCAGGCAGGGCTAGCCAAAGGAAACGTCTAATGAGTAGGAGGATTTGTTTTCGCTGTCCTAAACAGAACTATCGATTGACTGTTAATTATCTGAGTTACTTTTATATGAAATATCAATCGGAAGATTTACACTTTTACTCTGTTCTCCATTTATATTTTTAAAATATTCCTGTTATCATGGATCAAAATGTCGCGCCTTCGCATGATATAATAAGAAAAAAAAAACATTTGTTCACGACCTGCCAATGATCAGAAAAATATACCATATAGTTGTCTTCCCACGTAAACGGGGTCAAAGAATGATACTGTTCCAGCTATCACTTGCTACAAGAAATATGCAATAAGATGAAAAACTTCCCTGACATGATGAAGACATCTGCCATTATTATTAAGCCCTCCACTAGGAGATGTCTGACGCTCTCGTCAATATCATGCCTCTGATGTGAGACCGTGCATTACTTTTTTCAACACTGTAATTAATCCGGTTGATATTATGTGCTATTATACGTATAATTATCAATAACTTCCTCTATGTTTGGCCGCCTGTAACTACTGATTATTCACGTTTCATTTTTCAAAAAACATCACTAGAGACGGCTCTGGGGAATATTACACGGAAATGATATGTACGATTTATGACTGCCCCGTTGCTCATATTATATTTTTTGAAATAGTTCCTGTACGCACTAATAAATTATACAGGAACATAACACGTGTGAGAGAAAGCTTGGAAAGGAAATTTTGCCACTCTATAGAGCGGCATCTTCGGGGAACAATGTGTGAATGACGCAGAAAGATAGCGCAGTTGTCAGAGCTACATACTCTTTTTGAGCTTGAAGAGTTCATAGATCAAGAACACCCGTCTGGGCAGTGTGTGCGTCCGATGATCTGAGGCGTTGAGCGGCTGGACAAGGTGTGTCCGGGAAGTAATGAGACTGATTCCATCAAATTCGATGTGTTCAAGATATACTTACATGTACTTAAAATTCCTCGAAATACCATCCTTGAGCATCAATACACTGTTGCCAGCTGTTCTGCCACGCATCGTAGATCGACTGAAAGTCTTAAATAGGGATCTCCTTCAAAGCACTCGTCACGGCAGCTTACACGTCATTAACTGCCCCAAAATGGTGGCCTTTCAAACTTGATTTGAGCCTTGGAAACATAAAGAAGTTATCTGGGGCCAAGTCCGGGCTGTAGGGAGGTTGGAACAGCGTTGGCACGGTTTGTTTCCCCAGAAACTCTCTCACTAGCAGCGCCGCATGGGTCGGTGCATTGTCGTGATGAAGAACCCAGGTGCTGGCGACCTCCGGGCGGAAGGATGCGACTTTGTTCTTCAGCCTTTAAGCACTTCCTCGTAAAATGCTGCATTGACCATTTGTCCGGGTGGTACGAACTCCTTATGGACAACACATTTAGAGTGAAAAAAAAAAGACAATGAGCATCGATTTCATATTCGATTTGTATATTTAATGGGCGCCTTGTGCGTTGTTCATCCTCGACGCTCTCTCTTCCCTCGTTGAACGTCTTGTGCCACCGAAACACTTGTGCTTTCGATAAAACATCCTTCCTGTAGGCTTTCTGTACCATAGCAAGCGTTTCCGTCGCGGATTTTTCAGGTTTAATACAAAACTTAATCGCTGCTCGACACTCCTCTGCATATTGACTGTTACGCGACGCCTAAACAGCTGTCCACTTCGCAAGCGATCCGCACTCTGTAAAAGCTCAACGCCAGATGACGAGACATCGACCCTTTACCTAATATCCTCCACTATACTTCAGGTCCAGAAAATCCGCTCCCCCTCCGGGCCCTGCTGATTGGCTGAATAAAATGTCTCATTACTTACTGGACACACCTTGTAACTCTCTCAGCCACACAGTTTCCTACTGTAATTGCAACATTAACCCTTTTATTTAACTGTCGTATTGATAATTAAAATGGTCTCCTCCAGATTTTTATTTTAAACATCTTCCTTTGAATAAATAGTATTTTTCAAATGATGATGACTTTCTTCATTTGATGTGATAATCTTCCATTAACTTTTAAAGCTCAGTTTATTTTTATGCACTCTAAGCTATCTTCATGTCAGTGTTTTAGTCTATTTTAATTCCCTCTCCAGTTTTTATTTCTCTTTAAATACGAATCTTAGTTACCTTGTATTCCCTCCAGCTATATGAAAATATTTCGAATTAAGAATCCTCATTTCTTTTGAAGTATTGATCGTCTAAACCAGCAGATTTTCTTTGATCCTTTTGATTAATCTCTTGAACACACTGTGATTAGCCTTCAGAAGAAGGCTGACGATACAGAATCCATGGAGATCTTCGTTCTGCACGCAGATATGCCCTGATTACTGACATAAAGCACTGAGCACAAAATGGCATCGTTGTTTCCTACAGTCTTTAGCGTGAATGTTCTCTGTGGTGAGTACTGTCCGGTGGTAGCCGTGTTACGTGGCTGAGCCATGTGACTTCTGGATGTAGTGCTGATATTAGCGTTACACCAATCTTTGACCTGATGGCGTCATTTCTCGAATATCGATGTATATACATTTTGTATCTTGATATCTCTCCCTCTCTGGTCCATGCCATTCAGGCGTTGGTCATCATTGATTTTCACAACCGTCGACCCTTTTCTCTTTCTATAAGATGTATTTTGAACCGTGCTCCGTGCCACTCTTTAATCAGTCAGGCATCTTGTTTTTTTTTTTTTTTGGGGGGGGGGTCTTTTACTCTGCCCCTTTTTCCCTCTAGCTTTTCTGTTGTCACTAGGTGTTTCATTTTGCCTCTTCTCAAAACATGTCCTACAAATCTGGACCACCGTGTTCTGAATTTTGCTGTCATTTCTCTCTTTTTAGCCAGCCTCTGTTATAACCTGCTCATTTGTTCTATTGGCTGTCCATGATATTCTCATCATTTTTCTTATAAACCACATCTCCCCTTCTTCCGGTAGATTTCGAGTGCTCTTTGATACGAGTTGCTTAATTTAGTTAGAGGAGGTTAGGGCTGGCTAAGGAGGACATAAATGGAGGTCATGGTCAGTGCGAAGCGAGAAAAGACGATCACAGACCTCGTGGGTACAGGGCATCAACGACATTCTAAACACCACACTCCTGAAAACAGGCACTCTAGCCCGACAAAGAGTACATCTGCAAGATAACAGTGTTAACACCTTGCGGGGAGCGAGATAGAGTAGTAGATTAAACACTCGCTTGTCGACCAGATGACCCGCTTATCACGGTAGCTGTCAGACCGTGGCTGGCACAAAGACTCTGGGGTTCACCCAGCCTCACGAAAAAAAAGGGGTAGCAGAGTTAGCACTCTAGGAAAGGAAATGTCGCCCTTAGCAACAGAGTTCATGGTACACTAGTAAGGAGTCTCTGGTTTCAAACACTTATGGTTTGACCGCTTGCGATGAGTTTGATTCACAGCGTCTACTTTACCTTTACCAAATGTAACACCTGAATGAATGTAGCAGTTGAAATACGAAGCTTTTTCCTAACTATTTTAAACGTGTATTAGCTGTCAAACCTTAATAAACATTTGGATACTGTATTTTCTTAACCATTATTCTTGAACTTTCTTTGGACGCTATCTGCTATGAAAAAAATATATACTTTAAAAAAAAGAATTTTAAGCAAGAATTAACCGATAAATAGGCGTAATGACAAAATGTATATTGAAAGTATAACCCGTGATTAGTTTCTAAATGGATTTAGTGTCCGAGAATACTTTGGAATATATTGGAATGCCAAGAAGTGGTTTGTCCAGTATTAAGTTCTGACAAAGGACGGAATAGGGTTAACATTCTTGTACATCAAAGAGTAACTTTAGGTTATGTGTCTCATTCGCACATCGGGTACTGGAAAATCTGTCTCATCTGCCTAGTGCTTCGTACAAAATCTAATGGTGATTGTGTTACATAGAACAGTAGACAAGCCAATGGAAAGTAACGATCTGCTTTGCCTTGCGTCCAAATTACTCAGACATTTCCATTTACTATTCAACAAACTCTCACATGAAGTCTGAAAAGCTTCTCTTGCTCCTTGGACCATCTGGCAAATTACTGTTCATGGAGTGGGGATCCCATCTCCGGTTTGGACCCCTTTGACATTTTCAGGCCGCGAGTATTACGGACTGTCTTAAGTTTCATCTCTTCGTAATTCAGATTGACAGAGTAGCAAGTTACTGCCTGTCTTTTTGGCTTTGAGTGTTTGCTCTCTGTTGTTTATCTCTGTCTTTGTTTTGTTGGCCATCTGAGTGTCTTGACAGTGTCATGACAGATAAACTAGGTTCAGACAATCATGACGTGAAGTCTGTGGGACGTAAGGCGATTTTCGACCGGGTATGAGTGTAAGTTCGTTAGCTGATTTATATAAATCGGTGTATGTATTGTCGTGACACATGTGTGAGAAGATACACAGACAAATGTTCGAAACAGGACAAGGCCGTTTGCCACAAAATTTGTGCCCGTATAATAGAAGAAAAATGTGTAAAAACAAAGCAAAAAAAGAAAGGAAATGTTCACTAAATCTGAATAATAAACATCAGTGCCAGGCCTTGAGTTTGCAGACGGCATTCACCTGACAATATCTTGTAGAAGTTTGACAGATGAAGGCCAGATCTGAGACTTCACAGAATTTGACCTTTGAGATTATGCGTCGGTCAACTGGATAAAGGAATTAATACCTGGACCATTAGAAATGCACTTTCTAGAGACCTTCCAGTGGGAGTGCTCCTTATTGTGGAATCAGCCCAATCACTAAGATGGGGAATACACTGATCTGAACTACGCCGTATTTCACAGCTAGAACAATAATATTTGTTTCCAGTTGTTCCTTCAGCCTTTTCCACTTTCTTCATGCCGAAGCTAATCGTCCTGCTCTGTTCTCCCCTTCTGCGTCACTCTTCTTTCTACAAGTGTAACGTTTCAAATCTCCCCGCAGAGCCATCTTGTATCTTTGGTTCTGAGAATATCCAGTGAAAACCGATGACAGAATGTGTCAGTGCATGTTCGTAGGTGTAAGTGCATGTTCGTAGGTATCATTGCATGTTCGTAGGTGTCAATGCATGTTCGTAGGTGTTAGTGCATGTTCGTAGGTGTCAGTGCATGTTCGTAGGTGTCAGTGCATGTTCGTAGGTGTTAGTGCATGTTCGTAGGTGTCAGTGCATGTTCGTAGGTGTTAGTGCATGTTCGTAGGTGTCAGTGCATGTTCGTAGGTGTCAGTGCATGTTCGTAGGTGTCAGTGCATGTTCGTAGGTGTCAGTGCATGTTCGTAGACTGAGGCGCTTAGATCACTGCTCCACAATCTGGGGTGGATGCTCTGTCCCAAACACAAAAAGGCTCCACTCACTTCTCAAACGAGCATTAGATCTGATTTGTGGAAAATACCCAGTACAAAAAGCAGATCAGCACAGAGAACTAGAAATCCTAGCCCTCACATATAGAATTATTTTTCACAAACTCAAGTTTGTTCACAGAATTCTGTCGCACAATGCCTCGACTTACCTGTGGCCAGTGTTTACATCCAGCATAAAACACAGCCAGCGTTTAAGAAACTGACTTCTTCCTAAACCCAGGCTAGATCTGTACAAGAAAAGCCTTGCATATTCTGCGGTACAGGTCAGGAACACCCTCCCCTACCATCTAAAATCCATTAGTAATATTTCCTTCTTTAACTCAAGCCTTTTTCAATATTTATTGGCTTGTAACTATATGCCTTCATTGAATATCTAATAACCTCTCATACCATGACTCGCCAGCAAACGAGTTCTGTTCTAACAGACCATAAACAAAATTTGTTAGATTATGTATCTTGTTAGAAATTATCTTAGGAAATATGCGACAGTGGAATCTCAGAAAAACTCCATGGAAAATGTATTTATATATGTGTGTATGTAGATGTGTGTGTGCGCTATCTTGTTAGATCAGTTACTGCTATGTAGTTCATTATTCTATATTTGTGAATGTAATATTTTTCTCTCGCATTCTTAGATATTTTTCATGTAATCTGTATATTTATAGTTCACATAGTTTCGTCTATCTATCTATCTATCTATCTATCTATCTATCTATCTATCTATCTATCTATCTATCTATCTATCTATCTATCTATCTATCTATCTATCTATCTATCTATCTATCTATCTATCTGTCTGTCTGTCTGCCTTTCTGTCTGTATATATATATATATATATATATATATATATATATATATATATATATATATATATACATACAGGCATACTGAAAGTCGTGAGCAAAGTTTTTTTTAATCAGAATTTGTAGACAGAGAAAATATAAATGTATCACCTTAACTGCTGCACACATTTATCCCATCGCTTTGCAAGTTTGAAAATACCCTCCTGGTAGAATTCCGTTCCAGCTGACCGAAGGCACAGACGCACTGCTTTCTGGACGTTTAGACCCAGTGGGCACTAACGTTTCTATAGCCTAGGGTTTCAATCATTTCCTGTATTGCATTGTGGTCATATTCCAAGATTTAGTAGCGATTTCAGATACTGTGATACTTCTGTCTTAATTAATGATGTCGTCAACCCTTTCCACATTGCTTTCAGTGGGGGCAGTTCGAGGGCGACTGCTGCGAGGGATATCTTGGATGCTCGTGTTTCCATCTTTGAAATGTTTCACCCACTTCCCCTAACACTGCTAGCACGCATGCACACATCTCCATAAGCAAGTTGAAGTCTTTGGTGAATTTCAGCAGCGGGGATTTCCTCTTTAACGAGGAACACAGTAGCAGCACGTTGATGAAACGAAACTTCAGCACTCGCTAGTTTGTTTCTGCTCTGCGTGGTCACGTGACACATGATGGTGACGTCATGCGACCTCTACATGAAGTGCTAAGCATGCAGTTTAAGGTGATACATTTATATTTTCTCAATATTCTATTATATTACATTTTATTTTTTTAAAAACTTTGCTCACGGCTTTCGATATGACCCTCGTAAGTGTGTGTGTGTGTATATATATATATATGTGTGTGTGTGTGTATTAAAAAAGTAAAGCAATCCTGTCATGCCTTAGAGGCACATAGTGACATGGTGTTAGTGCCCATATTTTCCTTGACCTGTCAGCACACTAGAGGATGATATGGTCATTTTCACGCCTGGCCGATGCATATATATATTCATGCAAGTTTGTATACTTTATTATATCGAGTGTGTGCGGGACGAATGAAGGATGGAGTGATAAAGGGCAGAATTTAAGACGGGCCTGGGTGCCCAATTCTTCACCTTTTTAAAATAAAGATCATTCATTCATTCATTCTCTTTCTACCCCCTCCCCCCCCCCACGTAAGCATACACATACACATAGACACGAAAACCGAACATAAATATTGTTCATGAGAATCATCCGACCAAGAGACTCATCTCACAGTTTCTTCCACTCCTCTAACTTGATAGTGAATCTTCGGGGGTTGGGGGGGGGGGGGAAATCGGTATTCCTAAATATTACATAATATGACCACATATGTGCTACATCCTACACTATCAGAGTAATATTACACTGCCACGTATGGCCTCATTAAAATGTAGCATCACGAACGTAAGTGGAATACTGTTAGAAGATTGCCATTAGAAATATTCATAACAGTATTACGGGCCCATCATTCATGGTGGCAAGTGGCCAGAACTGGACTTTACTACTGCTATCAGCCATTGGCCGTGACGGGCCAAAATGTGACACGTTTGATCAGGAACGCCGGGAGTGTCTTGAGATAAACGAGATAATGAGATATAGATATTGACCCGGGTGAGACTCACACAAGACCCGTACGTCGTCTGGCGTTTGTAAAAATTGGTGTAAGCTGTCGCCCTGGTAGATACAAGTCAAGCCTGGTTTTTCTGCCCAGATGTCTCTTCTCTTAATTCATAAAGAAATTCGTGACCGCAGCTTTATGAGTTTAGAAGGCGCAAGTCAACATTAATAGCATTTAATTCACATATGTGGTTAAATGTGTGTTTTGTAATTACCGGTAAATTACCGATGTAACAGAATATCTGTAGAAAGGTAAACAACCATGGAAAATAACTTAGGTAAAGTTAGCCCCCTTGACCACTGTTATTATTGGGCTCTAAAGCTATGGGAGAAGCCACAGTTCTGATTGTCACTCAGGGCAGTACTCAGATGAAACTGTAAACCAGCACACTGAGCCCTTTCTTGATGTCTGTCTTACATCTTACTATAATATTGACAGGTGTGTGAATTATATATTTCTCTTGTAATGACTGATAGTAGAAGTGTTCTTTGATTCTCTGATCGTAACACATCACAGGTTTCACAAACATTACCACTTCATTAGATCAGAGGAGAGCAAGTCCGATGAACGTTCATTGAATTCATTTAATTCTGACAAATAAGTTCAATTTGTATGTGAATTGAAACACTTAATCATTTGTTCACAATATCAAACTCTATCATATTCTACATACAGCATTTCTCAGTTTCTCAAATTCACAGTATTCTTTCTACACTTGTTACGAGAACATTTCCTATCTCAGTATTATATCACATCTGCAACACTTGGTCAACTAGTCTCTCGTCTAAAATCACTGTACTCAGAGTTTCAAAAGTGTCAGTTCTTCTTAATCACTTGAAAACCATCTTTCGTCTAACACTACTTCTGATTTTATATCGTCTCGTCCTCTTTCTTCCTTTGTATGTCTTCTGATTTCTTCTGACAGTCTTCCTCTGCCGTCTCTCAATCGCAGTGTACCAACCAGCAAAGTCTTCTTGCCTCTTTTCTGGACTTCTGTTCTTATCTCTCATCTGATGGCTTCTCGGCTGTTCTGGTCGGACCGTGTTTCTTCCTCTTGCATTCCCCTACTTCTTCGTCCTACTTGGTTCTTCCGTCTTCAGGCTCCCTCCTCAGTCTCCTCTCTTCAGGACTTCCGTACCTCTTCGTCCCTGATTGTCTGTTCTGCTGTCTTAGGGATCCGTCGTCTGTCTCCTCTCTCCTCTATTTCTTCTCCCTCGTCGGTCCTCTCCGCTCCCCTTTTTATCTTCAAATCCAGCTTGATGGATTAACCAATAAGTATTTTAGCTCCACCCTTCAGATGTCCACTGGTTCCCATGAGCGTTCTGATTGTCCGTCATTCAAACTGTCCCATGACTTATCTCTCGTAAGTCAATTGTCCATTAGGCCACGCCTCTAAATATTTAATTGGCGAGCTGACCGAGATGGTCACTTCTTCATTTAAAAACCGCGCGCAACAGCGTCCTAACGCGTGTCAGCCTGTGTCAGTTTCGTCTATACATTTGTTATTTACCTAAGTCTTGCTATTTCCTGTCGGAGATTTTATTGTTTCCTCGCTTTTTCATTGTGTCTGCCTTTTCTATTCGTATTTTTTATTGTTTACACGTGTCAACGTCCAGTCACCGCTTTAGTATCACTGGACCATCCTACTTACTGGCGTCCTTCCTTTGTATTTAACTAAATCTCAGTGTCACTGAGTCTCGTCTTTTTCTACTCACTGTTTCCACTGTTTACTTTTGTCCGCGTCTTGTTCCCGTGTCTTGGAGGCTTTATACCTTTCTCTTCCTTTCCTCTCCATTTTTCTCTGTCGCTATTCCATGTTACTACTTAGTTTACGGTATATTTTCATAATCATACTAATTAATAATAATAATAACAACAATAATCATTACTTACGAGGCCATGCTACATTACATGTTACTTCTTACATATTAAATCTTACTTCTTACATCTTGCATTTTTCCCATGCCGTTAAACGTCATATAGGGCTCGCATTGTAGTTTGCCAAGTTTTCCTGTTTTCAGCGAGCCTTTCAACCTCATCAAGGGATTTTATGCCCACTAAATTGGCCTCTCTTAACACTGTACTCTTTAGAGTTTCACGTGGTCGACCTCTTTTTCTTCTTCCTGTTATGTTCCACTTGATAGCTTGTTTTGGAATTCTCTGACTGTTTCTTCTCATCACATGGCCTACATATGTCCATCTCCTTTGTCTGATCACCCGTGAGACAGGTTGTTGTTGGTTTGAAGTCAGTGGACCCGGGGGTAATTCTTCATCAAGTCAATCATCATCATCATCATCAGATGCCGTGCCGACTGGCGTTGGGTTTTATGCTTCTCCAGAGTACCCGATCCTTCATGCAGGCCATCAAGTCAGTGCCCCCCTCTCATGTAGCCAAGACTTAAGCGTGACATACTGACATCTTGCTGTGGTCAGCAACTTATGTAGACACGTTACCGGCTAACTACACGCATGATAGCTTCAGTTAAAACGTCATTCCTTACCTGGGCATCTGCAACTCCTCAAGAGCTGGATGCGTGCATTGGTGCCAAGGGCGGCACCCTTGATTCTAACTGTGAAGCTCAGCGTTGCACTTGATATTGATATTCGTTAATGGATTCTATTGCAAAATCAGTGTTTTTTTTCATTTTTGTTAAATCAAACTGCTGGTATTATTTTTCGATAACATTTGACAAAATATTCTTTAACTGGTTAGCTACGTATGTCATTGAGTATATGTTCAATAATGATACAGAGCTCAGGACTAAAAGCGACGAATATAGCACATATATGTTATTGCAATATGTGCACCATTATGTCTAGCTCACAGTTAACAGTTTCTCTGATTAGGCATTTTTATACTTAAAATTATAAACATATGTTCTTAAAATTTGACGTATTCAATGAATGTTAAAGCAATATCTCGCAGTTTAAATTTCTATGGGAAATCAAAACATTTGCAGTTAGTTGGCAAGAAAGGTCGTATTCAACATGTGGTTGTTCATTTCTTTGGAAAATGTTTCGAGAACATTTAAAAATATCGCCACGCCTTGGGCAATGACAAGAAAGTACAAGACAGTGCAGCTGCGTATTTAGCTGTGAGTACACACAAAATGCAGAGACACGGGGGAAACGCACGGATAGAAGGTCTAAAAATATATACAAAGATCGTACTTGTATATCACAAACTGCGTCATCAATAGTTGAAGAATTCCTGATCTTCTACCTTGATAATATGCTAGGTCTTAGTATGTCTTGGCATAGAAATAATTACCAGATTGCTGAATGACATCTATAATAGTAACTTTGTCCCATTAAACCCTTTTGCAAACAGTTTTCACAGCCCTACCTAAGAAACAAGGTGCAGTTGAATGTTAAAACCATCGAACCATTAGTCTTATGAGCCATGGTACCAAATTCCTGCTTCGTATTGTTATTAGAAGTGTCAGTGGGAAAATAAAACCAGAAATCGCTGAAGAACAGCAAGGCGTCGTCGAAAAGAAAAGGTACAAGTAATGCCATATTTATAATGAGAACATTCATGGAGAGATCAGTAGAAGTAAAGACGGACCTATACTTATGCTTCATAAACTACTGTTAAGCATTCGACAAAGTGAGACACACAGAAATTATAAGAATGCTTGAAGGTACAACATAGATGGGAAAGATCTGAAACTCATCATAAACATATATTGGCAGCAATCAGCAGCAATGCGGGTTGAGACCCGAATAGGAGCATTCCAAGACATAAAATTGGGAGTGAGACAAGGTTGTGTTCTATCTCCTGACCTCTTCTTCTTGTACAACGAAAAAATAATGAGAAGTATAGAGAGCAGACGACACAGTTCTGATTGCTAAAAGTGAAGGGGAGCTACAGGCTCTTCTGGACATCGGGGTTCGTGAAAGTAAAAATAAAGGTCTCAGCCTGAACAAAAAGAAGACTGGAGTGATGGTCGTCTAAAAAAAAGGATACCACCAAAATGTAGCATTACCATCGATGGCACAGAACTGAAACAAATTGATTCAAGTACTTAGGAACGATTATAACAGCTGATGGGAATGTCACAAGGAAATATAAAAAGCAGACGTGCTCAGGCCAAGTCAGCAACGCAGAAGATGAGAAACATCTTGTGCAACAGATCCATATCAAGGGAAACAAGATTCCGAGTACTTAAATGTTACATCGAGCCAATTTTGTTTTATGGGTATGAAGCATGGTCTATGAAAAAGAGAGTACAGCGAGAAATGGAGGCCATGGAGATGTGGTTTATAAGAATGATGTTGAAGGAACCATGGACAGCCAAGAAAACCAACGAAGAAGTCTTAAGAGAGGCTGGAGTTAAAAATCAAATTATAGCAAAGATCAGAGGCAGACAAGCGAGATTTATAGGACATTTCCTGAGAAGAGAAAAATTGGAACACAGTGTGGCAACTGCAAAAAAATGAGGGAAGAAAAGATAGAAGAAGACAGAGAGAGACGCTACTCTGTGGCTAGGAAGAAAGTTACTAGCGGATCTTATAATCAAGTTTAAACATAGGGAAATGATCGCCTACGGCGCATGGCACCGCACTTAGAAGAATATGCTTGGTCAGGCTGTCTCTCATCCATGCTAGGATGCTGTACTCTCATCCATGCTAGGATGCTATACTCTCATCTATGCTAGGATGCTGTACTCTCATCCATGCTAGGATGCCGTACTCTCATCCATGCTAGGATGCTGTACTCTCATCCATGCTAGATTGCTGTACTCTCATCCATGCTAGGATGCTGTACTCTCATCCATGCTAGATTGCTGTACTATCATCCATGCTAGGATGCTGTACTCTCGTCCATGCTAGATTGCTGTACTCTCATCCATGCTAGGATGCTGTACTCTCATCCATGCTAGATTGCTGTACTCTCATCCATGCTAGGATGCTGTACTCTCATCCATGCTAGGATGCTGTACTCTCATCCATGTTAGGACGCTGTATTCTGATGCTGGCCTCTAGCTCTCTGTCATGTTTGACTGTTGTACGGAAGGTCATTAAATGAAATCCAGAATATATATTTTTGTGTACTCCCAAGTGTGGTCTTGCAAATAAATTAAATAAATTGGTAGAAACAGAATTTTTAACCAGTGGAAAGTAGTTCTGTTGAACATCGATTTTTTTTTCTGAGTTGTATATTGTTTTTGTTTAAAAAATGGTTTACTGCTATAAAATCGGAAACTTTTCTGCATTAATACTGCATAGATCAAGGACAAAATGTTCATATGATGCACGTAACGACGTATATGCACTTTTTGTATGTAATTTTTATTAGTTAGTTTCTTACTTTGTTTTACCAGTAAAAGGCAACCTTAGCGACTGTAACAATTGGAGAGGAGTAACCTTAATATCAGTTGTGTCAAAAGTATTTTGCAAGGTCATTTTGAATTAACATAAAGATATAGTGATTACCGCAATGAGAAAAGAACAGGCAGGATTTCAGAAAGGGAAAAGCTGACTCGACCAGATCCTTACTCTAAGAATAATACTTGAAGAACATATTGAAAAGCAGAAACCATTAATACTGAACTTCATAGACCTTAAAAAAGCATTTGATAGCATACACAGAGATTAACTGTGGATAATTTTAAGTCCATCTGGAATACCATCTAGAATTGTCAACATCATTAAAGACTTCTACAATGGATATGTTTGTGCAGTCAAGACAGAAGAAGGAATGAGCGAATGGTTTCAGATTGAAACAGGCGTGAAAATATGATGAATATTATCTCCATTGTTTCTTGGAATTGCCGTATAATTTATAATGAAAAGATGTTGTACAGGTAACACAGGTATTGACCGGGTACATGGGAACCAGCTAAAAGATCTTGATTTTGCTGATGACATAACTCTTATCAGTAACAATGTGAATTCCATGCAAGAAAAAACAGATAGCCTGTCTTCACTGGCTAGCAAAATAGGACTTGAAATTAACAAGGACAAAACAAAAAGAATGAAACTTCCCATTAATCAAAATGGAAAAATACAGGTAGAAGGGATAGATATTGAAAAAGTCAATCAATTTGCATACCTTGGCAGCTACATTGACCAGGATGGTGACACCAGAAAGAAAGTTAGAATTAGAATTGCAAAAGCAACATCGATCTTCAAGAATCTTGAGAACATGTGGAATTCAAAAGTTATAAGCACAAAAAAAAGTTAAGACTATTCAATTCAAATGTAATATCCACTCTCATTTATGCATGAGAAAGCTGGAAAACAACTAAAGAAATAGAAAAGAAATTAGACTCTTTTGAGAACAAATGCCTAAGGAAAATATTCGGCATCAAGTGGAACGAATTCAGGAACAATGCAGAGATAAGACAGATGACTGAACAACAACCAATCTCATGGGTGATCAGGAAAAGAAGATGGACATATGTTGGTCACGTGATGAGAAGAAACAGTCAGAGAATCCCAAAACAAGCTATAAAGTGGAACACAACAGGCCAAAGAAAAAGAGGAAGACAGCGTGAAGCTCTGAAGAGGACATTGTTAGAGAGGCCAAATTAATAGGCATAAAATTCCTTGATGACGTTGAAAGACTCGCCGAAGACAGGAAAAACTACCTTGCGAGCTATATGTGACGTTTATCGGCACGGGAAGGATATAAGATATAAGAAGTTTGTTACTGAGTCAAATAATGAGACAGTAAAACAATTTTTTTAGTTAAAGTGTGTATTTCTTTGAGTATTTGTTAGTTAACTATTTTAATCAATCAGTTAATTAGTTAGTTGGATAGTTGGATGACTGATTAGTTAGTTAATTAGTTTGATAGTTAGTAAGTTGAATAGCTAGTTTGCTGGTTGGTCGGTAGGTAGTTAGTTGGTCGATTGGTGGCTTAGTTAGTTTTTTTGGTTAGTTGATCGGTCGGTAGGTTAGTTAATTACTTAGTTGTTTAATTAAGTAATTATCTAGTTGGTTAATTGATTGGTTACTTAGTTACTTAGTCAGATAGTTAGTTGGGTATTTGGTTGTTTGGTTAGCTGGTTAATTCGTTAGTTAGTTCATTAGATATTTATTTATGTGGTCTATCGATAGGTTAGTTTAGTCAGTCAGTTGTTGATTGATTGTTTGAGTCGTTTTTTGTTTGTAAATTTTATTAATCACCCTTTATTTTTAAGAGAAGACCAAAAGCCCGAAGCATCCTCCATCTTTGTCAAAATTACACTAAGGAAAATCTCAGTGGAGTGCACGCACTGTGTAGTTTCAGCGAGAATCCTTCATTGATTTTCTGTATTTATAACGTAATATTTTTTTGTGGCTAACAAAACTAATGTGCTGAAAGAACAATATAGGAGACAAGTCCAGCGAAGAAAGAAAGTGAGTAAGACCGAGTCCAGTCTGCATCGTCTGTTGTTTCTGATAAGAAGCTTTCGAGGGTGGAGAAGAAAAGAAATGAAGTTTAACGTTTACTGAAAGTCAACCATGAAATCTATCAACTTTGACAGAGACTCTGGACATTAGTGTCTTCCTTCATCCTCCATTAGCCTGTGTGACCTATCCAGCTTAATTATACATGCCCTATCTATCTCTCCTAGACCAACTCGCTGAATTTGTAAAGATTAGTGTCCCTACAAGGAACAGAAAACGGAGTAAGTATTACTGACTAGCAAACAGAGTTTTAGACTAAATACTGTTCCAGAACTAACCCCAGTTTAAGTACAAAAACAAATTTACAATCATTACAATCCTTTTGTGCCCTCCTATCGTGAAAACTAATACCTAGTGCATTAGACGGAAACTAATTTCTTAATTCTGTTTGCGCAAGTGAAGAACCAATTTGTGGTCGAAGGGAAGTAACCATAAAAATGACCGAATTCGCGATTTTGCGATCGTCATTTAGTGCTTTCTTTTCGATCCAAGAAGAAACCTCAGGTGCAGAAAGACTTGATTCAAAATCTCACACCCACAAGAAGAAGCAGTTCTTCGTACTGACATTGTCAGTAAACAGGCTTAGCCGATTCTATAGCTGGAGCAGGACATAGGGACTTCATTTCAGTTCACCGGGACTTTTCTGCTCATTAACACCAGCTACATATTTCACATACTGATGTCGAAAGAAACAAACTGAAATCAGTATTTGTTAAAATCCTATTTAAAAGAGGGGGGGGGGGAAGTAGCTGCGGGTTTCACACAGAGTCTAAGACCAGGTCAAGTTTTCAATGAATATCTAGAAATAAAATGTGTAGCCATCTTGGGAGATTCTGAGATATTTACGCCGGAATTTTAGAGAAGAGCCAGTCTTGTTTATGTACGCTTCTGTGAAATAGAAAATGTGGTTGATGAATGTGAGTGTGATAGAAGTGCAGCTAGTGTTACTTATGAGATCAGTGAGAGAGAAGATGCTGCTGGTAGTCTGCTTTGCGTCTACATAAACATGTGAGGCCTGTGTCATTGTTATCTCCGGTCGTTTTGTATGTCTTTTCTGTATTGTCTTACATGTTTATCTAAGAGGGAGAATTGAAAAGTCTGCTCAAACAGTTCTCAGTGGATACGTCCTAATCATATTTAATGGCTTTTCTTTGCTGTTCTTTTTTCTTATCTTTTCCTTTCTTTTCTTTCCTTGTCTTGTCTTTCCTTTCTAACTTTATGTTCCTTCATATTCTCAGTCTTGTCCAAAGTTCCACCTCAAGAGCGCGTTGATTGCTTTGTGGCTACAGTTTTCGGCCCAACACATCAAACTTCGACTCGACGTCAATGTAGGTCAGAGTTTGCCTTCCCGATTCACTTGACCACATTGCTGTCAGCTTCTGGGGTGGGGGTGGGGGTGGAATCACCACCGGGAGGTAGAAGAGAGTCTTGGCCGGCTATGATTCGCCACTCCTGACGCAAGGAATCAGCTGTGTGTTGCTGACCGCTGACTCACTGAGCTTGAGTGGGGGGGGGTGTGGGGGGGGGGCATCGTCCCGTTCCCCGTCCCCGTCTCTTGTCCAAGTAGAGCTTTCTACTTGGAGTCTAATCTCCCTGACACGCACAGAGGAAGCAGATTTCCAAGGACCGGACACTCATTTAGCTTTCTGCTCTCGCACTGAGTTCAGGTCCCACATGATCTTTCATTTGTGTAAGAGTCGGTGTAGGCGATCCAATAACCATCATTAAACCAGTCAGTAAAAACAATGGTCTGTTGGTGCTTTCACATCTGACCGTCTGGGTCAAGTTCGCTCCTTGGGGTCTAGCTCATTCCTCAGATGTACTGGGTATAGATATTGCTTTCTGTGTCTTTTACTTAGCGACTGTTTCAGTCAGTCTACGCTATCTATGCAAGTGCCACCTATTTCATTACGTCTGTAGTTCGATTCTATGCGAAAAGGGAGATCTGAGTCTGAAGTTAACTTTGCTCACACCATCTACGTGTTCTTTAGTTCATTTTCGACTTTTCTTTATTACCTCCATCGCTCTCTCTCCCTCTTTCTCTCTATCTCTCTGTCACTCTCTTTCTCTCCTTCTCTCTCTCTCTCTCAGCCAAAATTAAATACTTTATCGACAAAGACACAAGAAAGATATACTACATATCACACATACAGACACACTTAGATTACTGTTCCACAATCTGGGATGGATGCTCAGTCTCAAACACAAAAAGGCTCCACTCACTTCACAAGCGAGCATTAAATCTGATTTGTGACAAACACCCAGTACAGACTGTAGATCAACACAAACAACTCAAAATTCTACCCCTCAAAAATAGAATCATTTTTAACAAAGTTAAGTTTGTTCACAGAATTCTGTCGCACAATGCTCCGCCTTACTTGTGGTCACTGTTTACGTATAACACTAAACATAGCCAGCGTTTAAAAAAAACTGTCTTCTTCCTAAACTCAGGATTGATCCGTACAAGACAAGCCTTGCATACTCTGCAGTACAGCCCTGGAACACCCTCCCCTACCATTTAAAATCCATTGGTAATACGTCATCCTTTAACTCAAGCCTGTTTCATTATTTACTTGCTTGTAATTATATTCCTCCATAAAATAACCAGCACTCTCTCAACACATGACTCGCCAACCATCAAATACTAAAATGGCATTGTTCGAAAAGTAACTTGTTAGATATTGTTAGAAATTATTTTAATGTTTGTTAAAAACATATGTTAGAAGATCTGTATTTACAATGTATTTTTGTTTATGTATATGTCTGCGTGTGTATGTGTGCGTGAGTGATATTTTATTAGGTTAATTACTTCTTCTCTTTTACTTTGAATGTAGTAGTTAAATCTTACACTATTTTGATATGTTTTTTTCCTAATTTAATTTGTATATTTATACTAAATCGAGTGTGTGGGAAGAATGAAAGATGGAGTGATGAAGGGCAGAATGTAAGACGGGCCTGTGTGCCTAATTCTTTACCCTTTAAAAATAAAGATTATTCATTCCTTCATTCATTCTTTCTCTCTCATTCAGAAAGTTGGACATCAGATTCTGCAGCGTTGTGTTTCCACTTTAGCCAGTTACAAACTGACAACCTTTACCAGACAAATGTAGAGCCTCTTTAAGTCCACGATCTTCTGCCTGTTTTGTCCAGGTCGCAGATCACCCTATGCCGGGTTACCTTCATTCTTTGCTATTTCTCTTGCAAAAGCGACTGGGTATAGGGGAAGGTTGGGAGTGTGAACGAGATACTTGTTTGTCATTTTCTTTTAAGCTTTTAGTGCAGAACTGATGGAGCCATCTTGGAATATAACACAATCTATCTATCTATCTATCTATCTATCTATCTATCTATCTATCTATCTATCTATCTATCTATCTATCTATCTATCTATCTATCTATCTATCTATCTATCTGTCTATCTGTCTGTCAGTCTGTCCGTCCGTCTGTGTGTCTGTCTGTCTGTCTGTCTGCCTGGTTGCCTGCCTGGCTGTCTCTGTCTGACTGCATGCCTGCCTGCCTGCTTGTCTGTATTATACAAATACTGACTATGTGTATATATATATATATAAGTAGATATATTAATGTGCATGTATATACATATATAATGGCAGCCTTTCAGCACACGTGTGTGACTGACGGGGTGAAATGAAACATTTCGAGAATAATTACTACATAATAATAAATAGACATCCCAACTCTTTTAGAATAATTACTAATAACAGTAAATAGACACCCCATTATTTTTTATAACAATTACTAATAACAGTAAATATACACCCCACTATTTTTTAGAATAATTACTAATAACAGTAAATAGACATCTCAACTTTTAAAAATAATTAGAAATAACAGTAAGTAGACATACCAACATTTTTAGAAAAATTACTGATAACAGTAAATAGACAGCCCAACGTTTTAAGAGTAATTAATAATTACAGTAAATAGACATCCCAACATTTGTAGAATAATTGCTAATAACAGCAAATGTACATCCCAACTATTTTAGAATAATTACTAATAACAGTAAATAAACATCCCAAATCTTTTTAGATTAGTTCAACAGTAAATAGACATCCCAACTTTTATTAGAATAATTACTAATAACAATAAATAGACATCCCAACTTTTTTTTAGAATAAATACTATTTACAGTAAATCGACATATCAACGTTTTTAGAAAAATTAATAATAACAGTAAATAGACATCCCAGCATTTTTCGAAAAATTACTAATTACAGTAAATAGACAACCCAACGTTTAAAGAGTAATTAATAATGACAGTAAATAGACATCCCAACTTTTTTAAGAATAATTACTAATAACTATAAATAGACATCCCAACTTTTTTTAGAATAAATACTAATTACAGTAAATCGACATATCAACGTTTTTAGACAAATTAATAATAACAGTAAATAGACATCCCAACTTTTTAAAAAGAATTACTGATTACGGGAAATAGATATCCCAACTTTTTTACCATAAGTACGAATTACAATAAATAGGCAAAAAACCTTTTTTAGAATAACTACTAATTATAGTAAATAGACATCCCAACATCTTTAGAATAAGTACTAACTATAGTAAATAGGCATCTCAACTTTTTTTAGAATAGCTACTAATTATAGTAATTAGACATCCCAACATCTTTAGAATAAGTACTAACTATAGTAAATAGACATCTCAACTTTTTTTAGAATAAGTACTAACTATAGTAAATAGACATCCCACCCTTTTTTAGGATAATTATTAATTACAGTAAATAGACACCTCACCTTTTCTGAGAATAATTACTAATTACAATAAATAGACATCTCACCTTTTTTTAGAATAATTACTAATTATAGTAAGTAGACATCTCGAATTTCCACATCACACCTTCAGACTCCTCCCAATACATCGCTTTACAATCGTTGCTTTACATAATCATCGACGCTTTCTTTCCTTCAGTTATGTATTTCCTTCACTATGTGCACAAAAAGACAGCAAACTACATGTGCAACATACAAAGAGCTCGTTCACTACACCCTAAAAAAATGGCGTAATGTAACCTTAGTTAACGGAGAAACTACTGGAAACAAAATATATTTTCAGTGGACATTTCACGTATCTACGTAGTGATTCCGTATTATGTAGCCAGATTTGGCGTTGCCTAGTGTTAAACTAAGAGAATAAAACTTTATTTAGCTGACTTTCAAGTACGGAATAAATCTGGCCACTGAGTGTAAACGCCCGCGGAGACTATTTTATGATTCAATTAGTTGTTGGTGGGGGGGGGGAATGGGGGTGTGAGGTTATGAGGACTTGTAAAGAACACACGACTGGCTTGTACTTATCGCGATATTACTTGTGTGGGCCGAAATTAGAGACGAAGGAATGGCCTCGCTTCGTAAGTATGTTGATTCACGTGAGAGGGGAATATAGCATAACTGAATGTTGGTTGTGGAAGATTCCTGTAACGTTACAGCACTACCAGCTCGTTAAATGTTGGTTGTGGAAGATTCCTGTAACGTTACAACATTACCAGCTCGTTAAATGTTGGTTGTGGAAGATTCCTGTAACGTTACAACATTACCAGCTCGTTAAATGTTGGTTGTGGAAGATTCCTGTAACGTTACAACACTACCAGCTCGTTAAATGTTGGTTGTGGAAGATTCCTGTAACGTTACAACACTACCAGCTCGTTAAATGTTGGTTGTGGAAGATTCCTGTAACGTTACAACATTACC
Organism: Achatina immaculata; assembly: GCA_009760885.1. Classification (NCBI taxonomy): domain Eukaryota; kingdom Metazoa; phylum Mollusca; class Gastropoda; order Stylommatophora; family Achatinidae; genus Lissachatina; species Lissachatina immaculata. The sequence goes on from CM019720.1 coordinate 2,216,100, forward strand.
AGCTCGTTAAATGTTGGTTGTGGAAGATTCCTGTAACGTTACAACACTACCAGCTCGTTAAATGTTGGTTGTGGAAGATTCCTGTAACGTTACAACATTACCAGCTCGTTAAATGTTGGCAAATAAAGTATTGACTGTCTCCAGATTGCCTTTTTGTTGCCTTTCTCCCCTTACCCCCCCCCCCCAACTCCGTCTATCTCTCTCTCCCTTTGTCCCTTTCTGTCTTCTCTCTGTTCTCTCTCTGCTTCTGTCTCTCGCTCTCTCTCTTTCTTTGTCTCTCTCTGTCTCTGTTTGCCCCGCTCAATCTCTGTCTCTATTCGTGTTTCTTTCTCTATCTCACTTTCTCTTTCTCTCTCTCTCTCTGAATCAATTTCTTTCTGTCTCTCTTTGCCTCTCTTTCTTTCTCTTTCTGTCTCTCCCTCTTTGTCTCTCTGTGTTTTCCTGCTCGTCTCTCTCCATCTTTTCCTCTTTGTCTCTCTGTGTCTTCCTGCTCGTCTCTCTCCATCTTTTCCTCTTTGTCTCTCTATGTCTTCCTGTTCGTATCTCTCCATCTTTTCCTCTTTGTCTCTCTTTGTGTGTGTGTGTGTGTCTCTCTGTCTGTCTGTCTGTCTCTCTGTGTGACTCAGACTACCACATCTCACTAACATATTCTTGATGATTCTGCCACGTTCAGATATGGCTCTTAGATTTTTGCCGGCCGCTATTTTTCTCTGAGACAAATCTATCTTTTCAAGTACCTCTCTCATCTTCGTCTGCAAATGTATTCATTCAGTTAAAAAAAACCCAGAAATGTCTTTCCTAAATTGAAAGATGGTAACCTCGAACAAGTGATAAGATTTCAGACAGGAATCTTCGGAAAGTGAAAGCTGATATTCAGGGAACCAATATAAGGAATGATAACAATATCAGTTCTGTTCTCTCTTACTCCAGAGCGAATGAAAGGGGAGAGGAGATAACAGAGTTCGTCGAAGTGTGGAGAATGTGGAGGCAGACAAACATTGGCAGGGAGAGTTTGTTTAAACGTGAAGAGCACAGAAGCACATACAGACATGGACAACAACAACAAAGGGAAAGAAGAGTGTTTATCAGAGTATGAAGAACATAGGGACAGACATGGACAACAACAGGAAAGAAGAGTGTTTATCTGAGTATGTAAAACATAGGGACAGACATGGACAACAACAACAGGAAAGAAGAGTGTTTATCAGAGTATGTGCGTATATGCGTGTGTGAGTGCTATTTTATTAGGTTAATTACTTCTTCTCTTTTACTTTGAATGTAGTAGTTTAATCGTACACTCTTTTGATATGTATTTTCCTAATGTGATATGTATACTTATTAATATTAAATCGAGTGTGTGGGAAGAATGAAAGATGGAGTAATGAAGGGCAGAATGTAAGACCAGTCTGCGTGCCCAATTCTTTACCCTTTAAAAATAAAGATCATTCATTCATTCTCTCCTTCTCTCTTTATCATCTCTCTCTATCGCTCTTTCTCCCTTTCTCTGTCCCTTACTCTTTCCCTCCCTCGCTCTCCCCCTCTCCCTGTCCCTCTCTCTCTCTCATCTTCTCTCTCTTCCTCTCTGTCCCTCTCCTTCTTCTCTCTCTCTCTCTCATGCCACGCAGGCATTGGATGTCATTGATTTCCACAGCCGTCTATCCTTTGCTCTTCCTATAAGATGCGTGTTGGACCATGCTCGGTGCCACTGCTTTAGTCCCTCAAGTTATCTTGTTTCTTTGTCTTGCTCTGTCGCTTTTCCGTCCAGTTTTCCTGTTGTCACTAGGTGTTCCAGTTTTCTTGTTCTCTAAACATGTCCAAAAAATCTAGACTTGTTCCGAATCTTGTCATAATCTTTTTCGTTTCCTAGACTCACATAGAATATATCCATTTGTTTTCTTGGCTGTCCATTATCGAACTTCTTCATTTGTTTTCTTGGCTGTTCATTGTAGAACCTACTCATTTGTTTTCTTGGCTGTCCATTGTAGTACATCTTCATTTGTTTTCTTGGCTGTCCATTGTAGAACCTATTCATTTGTTTTCTTGGCTGTACATTGTAGAACTTCTTCATTTGTTTTCTTGGCTGTCCGTGGTATTCTCATCACTCTTCTGAGGAACGTAATACAAACTGGCACGTATTTCATATAAGAATGATCATGAATATGCAGCTTAGAATGTGTCTTTCGAGGTCCAAGTGAATGTTGTGTTAGAGAGGACTAGACTAGATTGTTAGAGGGGACAGACTAGATTGTTAGAGAGGACTAGACTAGATTGTTAGAGAGGACTAGACTAGATTGTTAGAGAGGACTGGACTAGATTGTTAGAGAGGACTAGACTAGATTGTTAGAGAGGACTAGACTAGATTGTTAGAGAGGACTAGACTAGACTGACGATAAAGCTAAAGTCCACTAGAGAGAAATTTTTTTTAAAAATGAACAAAATTTGTAAAGATAAGAAGTAGAAGAAGCAGAAGAAGAAGAAGAAAAAGAAGAAGAAGAAAAAAGATTACGGACGAGAAAATCAAAGACCAAAATCTCCGTCGTCGTAAATTATAAATAGTTGTGGGTTACAGGCGGTGTCCTTGCCTTTTTATACTGATTGATTACTGACCTTAAACCGATGTCCGGGCTCCAATGTCAACATAGAAATGTCCAGACTTTTGAAAATAGGAAAAGAGCAAAGAAATATTCTCAAGGGAAGAAAATAAAGAAATAGGGCGGATATCCGAGAACTGGGAGAAATGCAGAGAAAGATGAGGAAGATTAGTGCACTTTTAAATTCGTTTATCTCTGTGGGCCTAATGTCGTATGTCTCTTTATTTTCTCCATTTTATGACACTTTCCATGTCTTGGTTTTTTTTGTTCGCCTCATTCTTGTGTGTGTGTGTGTGCTGAAGTGAATCATGGACAATAGGCAGGTCTGCACAAAAATCATTGGGAGCAGCAGAAATGTTGTTTATTAGAAGAATGTTGTGAATCCCCTGGACAGCAAAAATAACTAATGAAGAATGTATGAGAAGAGCCGGAGAGACAAAAAAACCTTGTCAAAAAGATAAGAGAGAGACAATGTACTTTCATAGGACATGCAATGAGAAGAGGGGGCATTGAAAATATTATAACAACAGGAAAAATAGAAGGAAGAAAATCAAGAGGAAGACCAAGAGAAATGATACTGGACAGTCTGACGGGATGGTGTGAGAGGAGATCACCAACTGAGCTGATGGCCTGCATGAAGGATCGGGTACTCTGGAGAAGCATAATAGCCAACGCCAGTCGGCACGGCACATGATGATGATGATGATGATGTGTGTGCTGAAGCTCAGCAACTTTATGCTACAGAACTGAGTGAAAGGGGATATTTTGTTCCCTAATGTTCTCTAACGTTACTGGGATTTATACTTTAAAAACGGGGATTACCATACTTATGAACCCTCGTTGCATCCATGGATACATACAACTTTTCATTTGATCCGGTTTGGTTTTCTTGCCTCCTTTTTTTAAATTTGAAGCGGGGATTAAGACGTGAGATTAGTTTGAATTTTTCAGCGTCTAAATCTGTGGACATACATTGCAAAGATTCTCGCTTGGTGTTGGTCTGACACAAAATTATAAATTTAAATCTATATAAGCTATGGGAATATTTAACAGAAGAAATAGAGGAAGTTTATTTCCCACATATGTGAAGAAGATTTAACAGATTGCACAATAAAATCTCACACAGAACATAACAAACCATAATATATGAACTCAAAACAAAAAAAAAAAAAAAGATATTGCAGACTACAAACTGGAGTACTTAAAATCGAGTATCGCCCAAACCTGACTTTGTGTGGGCCAGATTGGTGGCCATTTTCCAGAAAATACATGCTGTAAATCTACGTTCCCTGTAGAGATTTCAGATTTTAGATTTTAGATATGTTCCCGCATAATGAGCGTGAAATGAAACTGAGAGACACGTACAGAAAACTCCTGATGATGATGATGATGATGAGATGATGATGATGGTGGTGGTGGTGGTGGTGATGATGATGATGATGATGGTGGTGGTGGTGGTGGTGATGATGATAATGATGATTTTCATGGATGCGAACCCTTTCCTTCTCAAGAAAGCTAAATGTGTGAAACAAAACGAAGAAAAATAAGAGCAAGAAGGAAGGGGAAAAAATACGACAAATGTGTTATAAACTGGACTTGTAGAATCTCCCTGTAGCTGCGAGCTGGTGCTCTTTACAGCCGAGGCTGTGGAGATGCTGAGGTATCGTATCGGCGTGGGGGCGGGTTATGACAGCTGTTCTTTCAATCCCAGAGTGTAGCTAAAATGCAGAGGGTGTGAATACTTTTTAGCAGACTCCACCACCATGGGGACTACGGCGATCCCTGCCCCGCTAGCCAAGCTAGGCCTGTTACTAGGGGTACCGACGGAGAGGTAGGACAGGGTCTTGGTCAGCTATGGGTCGCTGATTGCCTTATCGGACAAGCGTCTTCATCATCATCATCATCATCATCTCGTGCCGTCTCCCCACGGAAGGTTGACTGCAATGAATCTCCAGTCAGCCCTGCAATCAATCCCAATGGTGTAAATGATTATATGTTGCAGGGGAAGTTGCCCTTTTATGCGAAGAGAAAACCTACATCAAACTAGACTATGTGCGTGGTTGTCAGTGCGTTATAGGCAACGATCTGTCTTGTCTTTACTGGGTGTACGAAAAGGTTTGTGTCATAAAAACAAAAAGGAATGCTCTCAGAAACAGTATTAAATATACCGAGAGGCACTTTTAGATTCGAGATATATGACAATACATCATAATCTTGAGATGAGAACAAAGGTCGTGGAAGCAGGGCGTATCAAACATTGAACGACCAAGACATCGCACAGACGTATACTGCAATGTTGAAAATAAAGAGCCGTCCCTAGAGCGCGAGGAGGAAATCCTTCGGGGCTCCCGGCGTAATGTAGATTTGATGATTACAGTTTGAAATACCCTGACCAGTGATTCTCAAGAAAATAAAACTGAGGGTTCTTCCTGGAGAGATTTCAAATCTGCGAGGATTATTTTTTATTTGTTTGTTTGGATAAATTGTCTATTCATAAATAATTAATAAAATAATTTATAATGTTGAAATTACTTTCTGTATGATGGTTTAATATATGGGGGTGGGTTCGGGGGATAGCCTGGCTTGAAAAGGGAGGATTGGAACCTGAGAAGTTGAGAGTCATCGACAAAGACCCCGAAAGAAGAGGAACTTTAATATATACCTTATACACAGACAATGCGGTTATTAATGGTTATCACCAGTCTGCATTTGCAATAAGGTATGAGATGTGTTCCAAACAACGAACTTTCTAAATAGTCCATGAGTTGGAATTGAGGACTTTAAGACAGGTGCCCGTTGTTTGGCTCTCCTGCAGTTCCAATAACCAACATTTATGCATTTCAACCTGATTCTGCATCAAACGAGGCAGCACCTGGATATCTGAGGTCAAGGTTACAATAACGTCAATTTGCAATCTAGATGAGGTGCCTAAACGTTACTAAATCTAGATGAGGTGCTTAAACGTTACTAAATCTAGATAAGGTGCCTAAACGTTATTAAATCTAGATGAGGTGCCTAAACGTTACTAAATCCAGATGAGGTGCCTAAAAATCTAGACGAGGTGCCTAAAGGTTACTAAATCTAGATGAGGTGCCTAAACGTTACTAAATCTAGATGAGGTGCCTAAACGTTACTAAATCTAGATGAGGTGCCTAAACGTTACTAAATCTAGATGAGGTGCCTAAACGTTACTAAATCTAGATGAGGTGCCTAAACGTTACTAAACGTCCAAAATGATTGGTTACATGTGCAGGACCGACCTCACTTAACAAATGTTATTATACAGAAGGGCTATGAATGTCGAGACTGGGCATAGGGGGCATTTGAACTTTGGGCTCAAGATCTCACCCAGCATCACTGTGGGTCTTCCGACACGGTAATATATACAGATGGTTCAGGGTCTCAGAACAGCAGAAGTGGTTGGGGTTTTGAAGAAAAGAGCACTGGCACAGGGTTCGGGAGGCCTTTGAAGTCACAATATCAGGCACGCGAGTGGAAATTAAGGCTGTGTCAGCAGCAATGGAATGTCTAGTTGCTCATGATCTGGTTAATGGTGTCATTGTGACTGATTCCCAGAGTATGCTTGGTAAGAGTGAGAACTAACTGCTTCGAACAGACTGGGCACATCTGTTAAGCCAGTCAACTGTGACAAGTCCAACGTGGCAATAAAAAGACGGACAGACTTGCTGGACGGGCTAAAATAAGTGGCAGGCTGACAATGGACAAGAGGGACATTGCTAAAGATGTATTGGACAAACTGAGGGGAAATGAACAGCGGGAATGGAAGAACAATGTTAATCTGAAGATATTGCTGGTCAGTTATTTGCATGTCTCTTGTGGGACTTTGCCCCCCACCCCAACAGCTATCTTGTAGGACTCTCGGTTGTAACCAAGATGCCCTGCTGCTGATGCATCCATTTGCAAATCATCAACGATATCTTGCAGCCATCTTCGCCTTGGTCTTCCTCTCTTTCTTTTTCCAATTATGTACCCTTCCAAGACGGTCTTCTCTACATTATCATGACGTTTAATGTGTTCAAAATATTTTAATTTTCTCTCTTTAATCCTCTTTACTAGCCAGCCTTCTTCAATATTAAGTTCTTGTAGTATAGATATATTTGTTCTTTTCTGTGTCCATGATATTTGAAGAACTCTTTTGTAGCATTTACATTCAAAGGCATTTATGTGTTTCTCAGCTGTTTTGTTAAGTGTACAGATCTGATAGGCATATGTTGCGATGGGAAAGATGCATGCCCTTAAAAATCTTATGTGTGTAGTTCTGTCTGTTCCTCTCCACAGATTATTTAGTTATTTTACTTTTTGAAGAGCGATATTTGTCCTCCTTTTAATTTCCCTCATTGCATCTGCATTATTAGGTAGTAATGATCCAAGATATTAAAAACTCTCCACTTCTTCCAATTTTTCCTCAGTGATACATATATCAGCTGCCTTATTTGTTTTGTCAGTTGTCATCAGTTTAGTTTTCTTCGCATTAATATAGACGTTTAGATAGTCTATAAAAGATAAAAACAGATTCACATTATATTCTCTACATTTCTCTATTATTAACCTTATATTGAATATACGATCTCTTGATCCTCTTCCTTGTCTAAAACCAGCCTGGGCCATATTTACTTGAGTTTTCTTACATATACGAGATTACTGGAGCTAGGACAAATTAAAGGTGCAGGTAGGAAATCCCCACTGTGTGGCAGAAAACTCATCGTAAACAACCAACATTTCACAGGAAATGTCAGCAAACATTCTCTTGCATGGACGCTGCGGCATGCGGCGGAGGATACGTGGGGTTGTCCCGACTGCAGTGAAGCCGGAGTCTGCATTTTTAACTTTTGAACTTTGAACTTTGGCACTGAGGGCGCGGTGACAACAAACTGCCATTTGCTCCGTTCCGCTATAAGCAATACTAGTGGAGCTACATATTTTTTTAGTATAAATAAGAATGCAACAAACGACATCAACAATAAATAGCTCTTTGACTCTAAAATGACAAAGTAGATGTTATACTGAAATCAGTTCTCATGGCGCCGGCAAAGAAAGGCGACACAAGATAATAATATCGCACAATCATCCTATGAATCACACTAAAATATAAGTTTAAGGATTATTATCTTAAGAACAGGAAAAGGGATAAAAGCTGATACTCCAGAAGATGAATGTAGCTTGGCAGAAAATGGACAGTGACCACAGAAAACCACTTAATATATTCGGAATTAAGATCGTTCATGGGACGTTCTCTAAGAAGGAAAGGAAATCCTAATGCTACATCGATCACGCGGTAGCTTTGGACAGTGTGAGATGTAACGTTCTGATAGATATGCCCCGTCCGAAGCTAAGATAAGCGTGTGTCTCGTCACTTGACCTCTTCCTCGACTTGCCAGCTGACCTCTTTTGCTTCTTATCTGTTATATATCTTGTTACGTGAATTATTCTGTGACCTGTGACTTGGCATTCACCAAGGGTATATTGTGAAGTACTAAAAATTTGTCGAGAGGAACGAAATAATTTTATTTGCAAAAGGCTGACAAACTGGGCAAGCAGCATATCTGTTATTCCGTCTGATATTATGTAACTCAATACTCTTTTAGACATTCTACACCAGTTACTACAAATATGTCATGCAAAAAAAATAATATATATATATATATAATTAAAATTAAATAACAAAACTGAAAGTACGAACCACTCACTTTTCACGTTTACTCAGGGAAATGAAAAGAGAAGGTTGTAATATAAAACAAAAATTGATATATTAAGATACATCACTGTCGATACTAGAAAGTGAATGCAGTTTACACTTTATAAAATGAACATAGCAATCAAAAAGAGCAATATAACAACCTTGAAATCTGAATATAAACAAAGTGATAGTAATGTGACAGAGTAAAAATGCCAGTATACATGGAATAGGGACTAGCACAAAAAAGGTACATTCAGTTGACTAGAAACAACACTGGGGCTAACAGGAAATGTAAGAAGCACAGCTGAAATCAAGCAAATAATACGAAGGGAACCGTAAGCTTTTCTTTAAAATGCTGAAATAAAAAGTAACAAATAAGAGAATGTCATTAGCATCTTACATATGTGAGACAGCTCCGAGAAAGACTGTCTCAGTATTTTAGAAATAGGAGATTTCTGTAATAAATTAGAAAAGTCCGAAAAGTAAGAAGAAAGCCCAGCTAGAAAATGACACGCGATTGGTTGAGATGAACTCTTACGTCAGGATGATCACCTGATTCAAGTAAATTCTCCTACGACCGACAAAGAGATAGCTTTAGGACCTAGGCTTAGGCCAGCCGCCACTATTTCAAGGCTTTATGACTGCGTGGCCGGTCGTCGCTAGAAAGCGAGTTTGAAATTTATCTACAATAGTTTTATTCAGTTTGTATATTTTGAATATTTTGATGTGGTTTTGTTTGTTATTTTGTCCTATTTTAGTGTAAGATCAAGATCTTCTGAGGAAATAGTTTCCCAGTGCAAATTTTATGTTGAGTAAAGATACGTCAGGTGGGCGGAGGTATCTAACCTTTTATGAAGTTTCAATACTATATTTAATTTTTATTTCTACATTAGATAATTATCTAAATGAGGCTACGAACCTAGTATTTATCAGATATCGCAACGTAGGTTCATGCACACTTGGAATAGAGACCACTTGTTGTCGAGATTAGGGGATTGTCCGTTGTGCTTCGGTCGTGTTTAATTTATCTAAATGTGTCATATGTAAACTCTTTCTATATAAGGAGAGCACTGAAATATTACTGAGATATTGTATTTTGTATGTTTTATTTAACAGAGTATAAGGTAGCTGTTCATTTATTTCCAACTTTCAGGACATACCCTGCATAGGGTAGCTCGCAAATGCCTGTCCTGTGTGTCTGGCTTCATGAAGAGACAATGTTTGATTTCATGAGGAGATAATGTTTTGTTTTGTTGATGAAATAATGTTTTTTTTCTGTGAGTGGATAATGTTTTGTTTCATTTGAGAGGAGGAGATAAAGTTTTATTATGAGGAAGAGATTACCCTGTTGATGTTAGGAATGATATAGAATTATTGACAGTAGCCTCAGCAATTTCTGGCTAAATTTAGGACGTGTGTGCGTAAAACCACAATAAACGCTTTTGCCATTGGTAGTGAGCCCTTGTAATCTCTGTTGTCTGTACCTCATTGTTTAAACTTTTTGTAATCTCTGTTGTTTGTATCTCATTGTTTAAACTTTTTGTAATCTCTGTACCTCATTATTTAAACTTTTTGTAGTCTCTGTTGTATGTACCTCATTGTTTAAAATCTTTGTAATCTCTGTTGTTTGTACTTCAATGTTTAAAATTTTTGTAATCTCTGTTGTTTGTACCTCATTGTTTAAACTTTTTGTAATCTCTGTTGTTTGTACCTCATTGTTTAACATTTTTGTAATCTCTGTTGTTTGTACTTCATTGTTTAAAATTTTTGTGGTGGAATGCATTGGTCTGCTTGGGGGCTGTCTCCTTTCTTCCCCCCCCCCTCCACTGGACAACAACATACGCTTTAAGGAACTAATATTACTCAGTACATGAGAGACATGAACAACAGAAGAAAAAGAAACATGAAACAAAAACAAAAGAAGTGTGTTTTTGAAGATACGGCGTACACTTTGGACAGCCAGAGAAACAAATGAAGGCGCTCTCACAGGAAGTTGCAGAAATTGGAAAAACCAATTAGAACTAAAAGGGAAAATATGATAAATATCTTTGGAGATTTCCTTGAGATAAAAAGGTCAAGGGAAACAGGAAAGGGAAGGAAGTAGAGAGAAAAATATATTAACTGTGTGACCAAGTGGCACAGGATAAAGACAGTTAAAAACAGAAATTCAAACCTTTACTGGTTAATGTACGTGGGCATGTAGCAGTTATCCGCTTGGGTGAGACAAAAATAAATAACAATCAACTTGAGCTGACGCCCGTCAGGAGAGATACATTAAGATATCCTTAAACCCAGTGGGACAGAAAGATCTTGCTGAGGAGTTTTGAGAGAATTTTACACTGCAATGATCCAACGGATATCTGTCCCTTTACGAAATCTTTGCAAACGATTCTGATGACCTGAAAGAAGAGGTGAAGTAATGAAGTTTATGGAGCCAATGGTCGAAGAAATAACAAAACAGCTGAGAAACAAATAGATGCCTTTGATTGTAAATGCTACAGAAGAGTTCTTCAAATATCATGGACACAAAAAAGAAGAAATATATCTATACTACAAGAACTTAATATTGAAGAAGAATGGCTAGTAAAGAAGATTAAAGAGGGAAAACTAAAATATTTTGAACACATTAAAAGTCATGATAATCTAGAGAAGACCATCTTGGAAGGGTATATAATGGGAAAAAGAAAGAGAGGAAAACCAAGGCGAAGATGGCTGCAAGACATCTATGATAATCAGCAAATGGATGCATCAGCAGCAGGACATCTTGCTCACAACCGAGAGGCCTACGGGAGTGCTGTTAGGGAGGCAAAGTTCCGCAAGGGACATGCAAATGAATGAATGAATGGCCGGAGAAACTTGCGGACAGAACGGAATTGGACAGAAAAAAAGTCTGTTAAATTGCCTATTCTATAATTAAAATTGCTGATAAAACTCAGTTTCTCACAGTTTTTGTGAAACAATAAAGAGTCAGACAAAGCAACCTGTAACAGAAATATCAGTGAGTAAAGAGTTACAAAACGAAGTGTACGACAATGTTAAGAAACACAGGAAATCATTAGAAGCTTAAAAAAAAAACAGCTAAAGTCTGCTAGTAGAAATGTACTGTTTTAACAGGAGACCAAGTGTGCATGTTTGTGTCGCAAACTGGGTACCTGAGGAAGACTGAATTTAAGCGAAGGAATTTCAGCGTCATCACCTCATTTCCTTTTCAGGGAGTCATGATTTCAGTCGCTCTAAAGACTTGGCTGCTTCAAGTTCTGAAGGTGTAAAACGGCCGAGTGGAAAATGTCATATTTCTCCTGGCAAGGCGGCTGCTTGCACTAGAAGAGTACGTCGTTCGAGTCTTATCATCTTTCCTTATCCGTTATTTTTGCTGCGCGAAATCTTCGTCGCTTCTCATTAGAAAAAAAAAGTTCCACGGTTGTGATTAGCAACTAACTACAGAATTACTCCGCTTTATCCAAAACACAGAAATCCGGGTACAACATATGAATGTGCTTGAAGAGGAAGGTCATCAGAGTGCACAAAAAGGAGCAGGCCATGGAGAGAATCGTGAGAAGTATATAAGAGAACGAAGAAAAGATTATCACTAGTGTAGAGCAATACAACAATCAAAGTGCACTCTTATAGAAGTGCTATTTGTGCAAACCTCACAATACCCCCCCCCCCCCCAACCTCCCCACTCCGAGTTGGGGTCAGATCTCTACATAGCAGCAGAACACGGGTTTCTTCAGTTTATTGACCTTTTGGATAGTACACAGCGTCCTTCTCTCTTGAGACCATATCTGCAAGATGACAGCGAATTCCCACATGAGCCATCCATTAGTTCTGGTTATTTGCGCGAAGAAAAACAATGTAACATGAATTACATTTTTGCCGCTAGATTCTGTGGGGAAAATGAAAAGGATTGGATCTCTGTAAGAAGTAGCAGGAGAATCGTAGCAACACTAATCAGATAAGAAGAGAGTTTTTTTTTTAAAAAGAACTTCACAAACAGCTTGAGTTTTTAAAACGATGATATATAGATGTGTAGACATAGATAAACCGGCCGACGCAAACGAAGTTATGAAACAGGTAAAACATCGAAAGATAAAAAAACAGACAAGTTAAACAAGCAGAAATAATGAGATAATAGTTAGATCAAAGGCAAAAGAGGCATAAATAGAAGCGAAAATATCAGAGAGTTTGGGAAACAGTAGAAATGACGAAAAATAACACACACAAAAAAAACAAAGGGAAAATAGACATAACAGGCTGAAAAAAAAGAGAACTGATGACTGCAAAGCTCAACAAATAGCTTTATTTAATAGCATGACAATTGTGAGGCTCAATAAATAGCTTCATTTAATAGCATGGCAATTGTGAGGCTCAATAAATAGCTTTATTTAATAGCCATGACAATTGTGAGGCTCAATAAATAGCTTCATTTAATAGCATGGCAATTGTGATGCTCAACAAATAGCTTCATTTAATGTGATGAAAATTGTGAGGCTCAACAAACGGCCTTCATTTAATGTCATGAAACTGTGAGGATCAGCATATATTATCTTATATCTTATATCCTTTCCGTGCCGTTAAACGTCACATAGGGCTCGCAAAGTACTTCGCTAATTTTTCCTGTCTTCGGCGAGTCTTTCAACCTCATCAAGGGATTTTATGCCTGTTAATTTGGCCTCTCTTAACAATGTCCTCTTCAGGGTTTCACGCGGTCTGCCTCTTTTTCTTTGGCCTGTTGTGTTCCACTTGATAGCTTGTTTCGAGATTCTCTGATCATTTCTTATCAACAAGTGACCAACATATGTATCAACATATGGCTTTCATTGAATGGCATGAAATTTATGGGGCTCGACATATAGCTTCATTTAATGGCATGAAATTTATGGGGCTCGACATATAGCTTCATTTAATGGCATGAAATTTATGGGGCTCGACATATAGCTTCATTTAATGGCATGAAATTTATGGGACTCGACATATAGCTTCATTTAATGGCATGGAAATTCTGAAGCTCAGCACATGGCCTTCATTTTAAAGACAAGTAAAATGTGTGGCTAAATAAGTGACTGCCGAAAAAACGAAACAAAAGACCAGAAATATGATTGAAAATGTCACTCAGAATTCATTTTCAGTCAGCGCTTTATTCATAATTATAAACGGTAACCTTCCTATTCGTTAATCGAGCTTAACGTATCTCGAGGAAGGCATTTCAGAATTTGCTCAAACTCTCTGCATCCGTAGGTGCCATGTAATATGTTACAAGAAGTTACAAGAACGTTGGCAGCGTATAGTAGTTTTTATAACCTAGTGAAGTTACGGTCACCTGATTTTTAAAAAAATAGAATCTGTGGAGAGGAGCAGACAGAACCACAAAAATATGATTTTTAAGGGCATGCATCTTTCCCATAGCAACATATGCCTGTGAGACCTGGACACTTAACAAAACAGCTGAGAAACACTTAAATGCCTTTGAATGTAAATGCTACAGAAGAGTTCTCCAAATATCGTGGACACAAAAAAGAACAAATATATCTATACTACAAGAGCTTAATATTGAAGAAGGCTGGCTAGTGAAGAGGATTAAAGAGAGAAAACTGAAATATTTTGGACACATTAAACGTCATGATAATTTAGAGAAGACCGTATTGGAAGGATACATAATGGGAAAAAGAAAAAGAGGAAGACCAAGACGAAGATGGCTGCAAGACATCGTTGACGATCTGGAAATGGATGCAACAGCAGCAGGCCATCTTGCTCACAACCGAGAGGCCTACAGGAGTGCTGTTTGGGAGGCAAAGTTCCGCAAGGGACATGCAAATGAATGAATGAATGAGATGTGAAGGAATATTTTCTCCATGGCGGTGGAGCCTAGCAAGAAGTTTAATTCTAAGAACCTTTCTGGAAATTAAGAACCACTGCAATTCTCCACATTGTGTCCTACTAAAGGAGTGTGTTTCAAGATCTTTACTACATTGCTGAGCCCAGGGTGCTCAAATCTGAAGTTACAAAAGGGACACTGACCTATCTGAAGTTACAAAAAGGGACACTGACCTATCTGAAGTTACAAAAAGGGACACTGACCTAATAAAACCTAAAATATTAGGGTTGTAGCGGCTGTGGATAAGAAGCAAAAACTAGTAAAACATATCGGTCAAAGATGCTCTCAATGTATTAAAGTCTACAGGATTTTATGATTATGGTGTTTCTTTAATATATATATATATATATATATATATATATATATTATATGGAAAGAGAGAGAGGGGGGAGAGGCGGAGGGAGAACGATGCAAAAAAGGTGAAAGGAGAGAGAGAATGGGAGGAAAAGAGGGAAACAGGGAGCAAGAGTTCGTGGGACAAAAAGAGGAGTATAAGGAAGAGAGAGAGAGAGAGAGAGTAAGAAAAGAGCTGAAGTAGTGTATGTGAGAGAGAGAGAGAGAGAAATAGTGTGAGGGAAGGAGAAAGAAATGTATGAAAGAGAAAGTGCGAGGAAGAGAGAGAGAGAGAGAGAAAAGAGCTGAGGGAGAGAGTGTATGTTTGTGTGGGTGAGTAAGAGAAATAGTGTAAGGGAGGGAGAAATAAACGTAAAAAGAGAAAGAATGAGGAAGAGAGAGAGAGAGGGACAGAGAAAAGAGCTGAGGGAGTGTGTGTGTATGTGTGAGAAAGAGAAATAGTGTAAGGGAGGGAGAAATGTATGAAAGAGAGAAATAGTATGAGGGAGGGAGAAAGAAATGTATGAAAGAGAAAGTGTGAGGAAGAGAAGGAGAGAGAGAGAGAGAGGGACAGAGAAAAGAGCTGAGGGAGAGGGAGTGTGTGTGTATGTGTGAGAAAGAGAAATAGTGTAAGGGAGGGAGAAATGTATGAAAGAGAGAAATAGTGTGATGGAGAAAGAAAGAGAGAAAGGTTAAGGCAAAGCAGAGAGAGACAATGAGTGTGAGTAAGAGAGGAGGAGGGAGAGAAAGAATGTGAGGGCGAGAGAAAGACGAACGAACGAACATACTTTATTTTGAAAGGGTTAAGAATTGGGCACGCAGGCCCGTCTAACATTCTACCCTACATCATGCAGCTTTCACTCGGTCACAGTCATTCAGCATTTGTTAATGAGCATAATAATCATGAAGGCACATTAAATCATTACATAAATAAATAATAAAATTATCTCATGTCCACGCACTCTACACTCTGATTTATGCAACAACATGAAATAAACTTTCATTATTACATTCATTCAAAACTAACAAATTTATAGAAAAGCAGTATTTTTTTAAAATTTCAACATTCAAGCATTTTAAACTACTTTAGACTATGCTTAGGGAGGCATATAGTCCATATCAAACAAATGTTGAAAAAGGTTTAAAGTTATAAGAACGAAAATTACTTATAAGTTTTATGTGAATTGGTAGGGGATTCCAAAGGTGGGCAGCTGAGTAAGAGAAGCTTATTTTTAAAATGTCAAGCCTGGTTTTGGGAGAATACAGTTGCTTAAGCGTTGATTGTGTTTTGGGTTGGATTTGAACAACGACCACAGATAGGGTGGAGCATTGTGACCTAACATTTTATGAAATAACTTGGACTTGTTGAAAGGAAATCTCTTCTTGAGGGATAGAATATCAGGATGTTTGTCCTTATTTGTAATATGTGCTGTATGTTTGTCATCTATAAGCTTACTGCTCGTTTTTGAAGTGAGTAAAGTCTTTTCATGTTTGACATTGAACAACCATCCCAGACTGTGGAACAGAAGTCCAAGTGTGTCTGTACCTGTGATATGTAGTATATTTTTCTGGTGTCTATACCAAGGAAATGTTTCATTTTAGTAAATTGGTAAACTTTTTGTGCAGTGAGTGTGGTTAGATTGTCCACATGATGATCCCAGCTGAGGTGGTGGTCAATCATGAGACCTAGAGTTTTATGTTCACTAACATTTTCTATCTGTGAAGTTCCAATATGGAGATGAGGTGTTGCTGTTGGTGAATGTGTTAATTTCTGTCTTGCTGTAATGAGGATGGATTTTGTTTTGCTAGTGTTTATTAGCATTCTGTTGTTTTTGCTCCAGTTAATTAGACTGTTTATTTCAATTTGAAGAGGTGACTCAAGGTTAATACAGTCATTGCCACTAGTGTAAACTGTGCAGTCATCAGCAAAGAGGTCACAAGATGATTTTTTTAGATGAAGTGGAAGATCATTGATGTAAATGGTAAACAGGAGAGGACCAAGAATAGATCTCTGTGGAACACCATTATCAGCCACAGATGAACTTGACTTAGAGTTTTTGAGGCAAAAACTACCTGCTGTCTGTTGGAAAGAAAAGATGTAATAAATTTTGTCAAGTCAGGGTGCAGTCTATAAGTGTCAAGCTTTCTAACTAGGATTTCATGATCAGTCGTGTCAAATGCTTTTGTAAAGTCAACAAAGACAGCACCACATAATTTATCATCGTTTATATTAGATAACCAACATTCTGTCATCTTTGTGAGAGCTGTGTGGCATGGATGTTTCGGCCTAAAACCTGACTGACAGTCAACAATCAAATTATTTTCTTGCATGTGTTGTAAGGTTGTTTTTTGTATGTGTTTTACTGGGGGTTTTGGCAAAGTCGATAGAATGAAAATTGGTCTATAAATTGAGGGATTTTTCTCCGAACCAGATTTTAAACTGGGAAATATTTTTGCAATTTTAAAAGCCTGAGGAAAATAGAGAGAGAGATAGAGGGGAGTGTGGGAGAGAAAGAAATGTGTGAAAGAGGGAAAGACTGTGTGATGTAAATGCTCTCAACCATGTCCAACGTTGTATGCTTAAATTTCATATTTTAATGGACTTTCAATTAGTTTGTTTCCCACATTTCGTAAACGAATTTTACATAATGTTACATAAGCTCATGCCAACAAGTACCTTACTCTCTTGTCTGGCCACTGTTCTGCACATTTCTTAAATAAACAGGCCAGGGCGCTGATGTTTTTCACGTGTCCGTAATTCTATCCTTGAAATTTGTCTCTTAATCTGTCATTTTCTTCGCTGTTGTATAACATTCTTTTTTGCCTTAAGCTTTAGCAATTTTCTGTATGTCTGGTCTTCGTGTCTGATGAGAGGAAGGTCAGAATATAGGGGTTCTCTGGGGCTTCAGGAAAGAATTTTTTTAAAGGCGGTACGAAACTAATTCTCTCTCTCTCTCTCCGTCTCTCTCCCCTTCCTTCCCTCTCTCTCCAACTCTCTGCCTCCTTTTTTCTATCTCTTTCTCCCCCTCTCTCTCTCTCTCCTTCCTTCTCTCTCCATCTCTCTCCTGAGTGAAAGATGTATGATAAAGGGCAGAATGTCAGACGGGCCTGCATGCCCAATTCTTAACCCTTTTGAAATAAAGATCAATCAGTCAATCAATCCTTCCTTCTCTCTCTCTCTCTCTCCTTCCTTCTCTCACGTTCCATTTCTCTCTCCCTCTCTCTCTACTTCTCTCTCCATCTCTCTTTACCTCTCCCTCTCTCTTGCACTCCCTCATCCTCCTCTGGCTGTCTAATATAAATGATGACAAATTGTGTGGTGCTGTCTTTGTTGATTTTAAGAAAGCCTTCGATATGATTGATCATGAAATTCTTGTAAAAAAGCTGGAAGGCTATAGATTACATCCTGACCTAACAAAATGTATTACATCTTTTCTCTCAGATAGAAAACAAGTAGTTTGCTTTAGAAACAAAATATCTGGCTCGTCTGTGGTTGATACCGGTATTCCTCAAGGCTCCATTCTTGGTCCTCTTCTCTTTGCTATCTATATTAACGACCTACCACTACATTTAAAGCACTCTTCATGTGATCTTTTCGCTGACGACTGTACTGTTTACAATAGTGAGTATGACATCAATAACCTACAGACAACGCTCCAAAATGATATAAACAGTTTGATTAAATGGAGTAATAAAAATGGTATGTTGATAAACACCAACAAAACAAAATCCATGCTCATCACTACAAGACAGAAACTGCAAAATGCAACTAAAACTTCACTACAGCTTTGTGCTGGGACTAAGGCAATAGAAATGTTCATGAACATAAAACCCTAGGACTCATCATTGATCAGCATTTAACTTGGAATTCTCACGTACATAACCTAACAAATTTGATTGCACAGAAAGTTTACCAATTAGCCAAGATTAAACACTTTATCGACAAAAACACAAGAAAAATATACTACATATCACACATACAAACACACTTAGATTACTGTTCCACAATCTGGATGGATGCTCAGTCTCAAACACAAAAAGGCTCCACTCACTTCACAAGCGAGCATTAAATCTTATTTGTGACAAACACCCAGTACAGACTGTAGATCAACATAAACAACTCAAAATTCTACCCCTCAAAAATAGAATCATTTTTAACAAAGTTAAGTTTGTTCACAGAATTCTGTCGCACAATGCTCCGCCTTACTTGTGGTCACTGTTTACGTATAACACTAAACATAGCCAGCGTTTAAAAAAACTGTCTTCTTCCTAAACCCAGAATTGATATGTACAAGAAAAGCCTTGCATACTCTGCAGTACAGCTCTGGAACACCCTCCCCTACAATTTAAAATCCATTGGTAATACTTCATCCTTTAACTCAAACCTGTTTCATTATTTACTTGCATGTAATTATATGCCTCCATAAAATAGCCAGCACTCTCTCAACACATGGCTCGTAAACCATCAAGTACTTCAATGACATAGTTAGAAAAGCAACTTGTTAGATATTGTTAGAAATTATTTTAATGTTTGTTTAAAAAAATATGTTAGAAGATCTGTATTTACAATGTATTTTTATTTATGTATATGTCTGCGGGTGTATGTGTGCGTGAGTGCTATTTTATTAGGTTAATTACTTCTTCTCTTTTACCTTGAATGTAGTAGTTAAATCTTACACTCTTTTGATATGTTTTTACTAATTTAATTTGTATTTTTGTACTAAATCAAGTGTGTGGGAAGAATGAAAGATGGAGTGATAAAGGGCAGAATGTAAGACGGGCCTGCGTGCCCAATTCTTTACCCTTGAAAAATAAAGATTATTCATTCATTCATTCATTCATTCTCTCTCCCACTTTCTCATCTCTTTCTCTTTATCCTTCGCTTCTCTCCCTCCCCCTTTCTTTGTCTCCCCCCTCACCCCCCCCCCTTACCCTTTTGATTAGCCAACTTTTCAACCACTACGAATCCTCAATATTTCCCCCCCCCCCCACACACACACACAGAACCCTTCCCCAAAAAGGCAAGGGAATCCACCCGTTTCCGTAAGCAATGGCTAGGCTGTACCCCTCCCCCTCTAGCTGCCCCAGGATTCATGCACAATTAGAAGATCTCTATCAATATGCCTTTTAAACGTTCTGTTTTCTAATGTTCCCGTAAGTCTGCTTTCGTCCCGGTTTTATGTAGACAAATAGATACGTGCATAAATAACGAATGCAACTTCTACATTTTGCCAGAATTTTAAATATGGACGCAACAAAAGATTAAACGAAAATCTACGGGTCTTCTTTCTCATGATTTAAAATATGTTCACGAGAATGAAACGTATACAGTTGTTGTACAGGAATGTGTGTGTGTGTGCGTGTAAGAGAGAGAGAGAGAGAGAAGAGAGAGAGAGATATATATGACATTTCCCTTGTAGCTTTTTTTCCCAGGAAAAAAAACATATAAAAGGCAGTACCAAATATGTAGCTATTGTACATGTTAATACGTGTAATCCATCTTTATTTTAACAGTATGTACAAGGGATGCTAAAATGATTAGGTTAGGTCACTCTAGTAAAGATAGAGTGAATGCCCTTGTTCGTGAGGCACGGTTTGGTTGTTCGTGTGTTGAGCGTAGTGCGCTTCAATGTATTTAGTGATTACTAGTTAATGTCGCCTTATACTACTGTTTTACATCAACGTCTTTTCTGTTAGTGCTGTCGTATGTTTGATGAAACGTTCAGTTGTGTCCAGTGCCACAATGTTATTGTTAAAGATAGAAGTATTGTACCTGGGGAGAATGCTGATACTCGGTGTCTAGGAAAGTAATGTAGTCGTTTCTGCCATTGGCAGAAGTCTAAACTATAGTATCACATGTCGTATTTGGTGTCTGAATGGCACAGTAGCGGCATACGACTTCATGTTAACAACGATGAGCGCTGGATGCCCAAGATGTCTGGGGCATGCTGTAAGAATATTGGACGACAGTGTGGGAAATAATACAATTGAAATGTGTGTGTTTTCTATTTATGCTTATTCCGTTTGTATGTTAAAGGTATAGGAGACTGAAGATTGTATGTTCTTATATGAGTGATTATACCATATCATGTCTGACCTGTGATCTCTCTTCGCTCTATTCCATCTCTCGTTCAGTCCTATACGTTAACCAAACAACATTATACTTAAAGAAGGAAAAACACGTAATAACGAATCTTCATCAGTTGAATCATCAGTTTATATTGCTAATAATGAAACTAGCCTTATATTCATTTCTTTCAATGTGTTTGATTCCTTCACAATATGCCAACAATATGTCATTGTGACGGATTCACAGAGTATGCTTCGAAAAGAATGGGTAATTTTCTTTACTTTGTATAACATTCGTTTTGCACTGAGCGTTAGAATTTTCTATACGATGTCTGTTCTTGGTGTCTGATGGAACAACTGAAACTCAGTCAGCATTTTTGCTTATTACGGAGTTAGTATGGTTTACAGCACAGTCGTTCCAAAAATAAGTCTCAAACTATAATACTTAACGATTAAGATTATGATTGTAACAACACGTAACTAATTGACGAGAATGGTATACAAAATGCACGTACATAAAACTCAATAATACGTATTTATGTGCATATAAAAAACACCCTTACCGCATATTACCAAAATATCAAAATCGTACATAGAACAGTTATGTTATAATAGAACTATGATTATTCATGTACAATTTTATCTACCACAATCATACCTGAGTGGGTGGGATGGATCGTAGGAATCGACAGCACAGCTTCCGCTCGTCCACATCAAAGAATATAAATCAGTACTAACCCAACACATACATGTTTTTCCATAGACGAATAATCACATTCATTCATGCTTAAACAAAAACATGACTTCCTCCGACCCACTGAGCACTTTCCCACGTGCTCAGCATACAAAACCTGACCTATTAGATTTATCTTGGCTATTCTTTATATATACTGGGTCAGTAGGACCGTTTTTCTCTCAGAGTTGCGCACCTCATCTGAAAACTAACCAGTCCCTGACTCAATTTTATTCCTACGCTTCAGGTGTTGCCAACACACCTAGGTTTACTAGCCTGTTCTTATTTCTGCTCCTTACAACAGCATCGCCAACTAAATATTTAAGAGGGATCTTATGTAAGGAAGGAAGCTAAGATTTAGACAAAGCTTGAGATAATATGATATTTGCAAGGCAAATTAGAGATTTCTCCCCCATCGGTCAGATAGGCGGGAAATGGAGAAGAAACGCAACGTGTAGTCTGTTCTTTGCTTTTGTTATGTTCTTTGATGAGCCAACTCAAAGGACAGTTTGCAGCTACATGATTACATGACCTTTGAATACGAATATGACTGATTGCTACAGTGGCTAGCTGTATCGTACGTAATAATACGAGATTCAAAAGTGATCGCAAAGCAAGTGAAGTAACATTTTAAAAATGCATGAAAAGACTCTAAGGAAGTACATTCTTTCATATATATATATATATATGTATATATATATATATATATATATATATGGTCCCGATTTTCGACGGATTCCCATTCCCCATGTCCCTGAAAGAAAGTGAAATAGACGTAAAGCGAATTTCATAGTGGCGAATATATAGTGGTTTACTGGCAATAGCCAGGCACGTTATACAGCACACAAATAAACTAGAGATCATATAATGTGTACACAAACTTTAAAATAAGTAGTTTGACAATAAACAAGTACTATGTGCTATGAAATTTTTTTTTTTGGAAAATTTACGATAAAAACAGCCTCTGGACCGCTGATCGCAGAAACGTATCTCGTAAAACGGGTGGTAGTAAATCAAAACGACAGGGACTGTCTGCATTGATTTTCGTTATCTTTTTTTTTCAATCGATCTGATAAGCAGCTTGGAGAGTAAGTTCTCAAGAAATCATTCCTGACAGCGTCCACGGACATTTGACATCCACCTGCTTCTATGAGTAAAGTACCCATTCATTTAGGACTTTCCCGTTATGTCTGCTGGCTTGAGATGTGAAAGAAAAGTACTTACATTAAAAAAATTCTGTTATTCTTTTAGCAGACATTTATTGCCTCTCTGAGTGCTATTCAATTATTTGTCTTATTTCTCAGAAATTTTGGATTACTACTGACATTTCTTTGTTTGAGCGAGTAGAAAGTAGTCGAAACTTGACACATCATTAACAGCGGAGTAGAGATCTGCAATGTAAAATACAGCCATATTTTCTCCGATGGCATTCTCTCTCATCTTCGCTTTCTTTCTCCCACGTTAGAGAACTGGGTTAGAAGATATACACTGTCACATGATGGCGTTACTCACAGACGAAGATGAAGGTTGAAGTAAAAGTTAGAGGGCAAATGAACTGACCTTTCTGCATTAATAGAATCTAGTGTCATGTTATTGCATTACTAAGTATAAATGTATCTTTTCAGATTAGTGTAGTAGTTCTCAAACCATGGGCCGCGGCCCAAAGGTGGGGCGTGAAAGGGAGTATTGTGGGCCGCTCTCAAGTCTCAAAGCATATAAAAATAAGAGAGAAAAAGTAGATAAAATAAAAAAATTATTCCCCATTTTTCACGCAATGCATAGGGGCAGACTGCACGGATGCAAGCCGCAGAACTGTAGGTCGCTTTATTAGTATGTCCGCAGTGCGCCTATTTGAGAAAGGATGGTCCAGACACCGTTTCTTCCAGCATCAAACAGAAATGTGATGTACATACAAATACGGCATCGCTTTAGAAGTGCGAAATCGGCGTTTTTCTGACCGTGTTGCCGAAACGTGCAGTTTTACAATGTAAGTTTGAGAACAGTCGGTGTAGATTGTGCGAGAGATCAGAAGTGAAATATAATTCTCAGCATTTGTGTTTTAGTTTAAAAAGCTTGAGAGCCGCTATTCGGTCTTGATGATATATCTAATTCGTATTGGATTAATCAACGGATTTCAGTTACCCACGTAGTGCTTCTGGAGACTTTTCGGATAACCGTTTTTATTGTTTAAATTTTAAAACTTTAGGCGCTAAAATGGATCGATTTATCAAACGTAAGTCTTCGATTTCGTGCAAACAAATTGATAGTAGTGGCAGCGAAAGTCACTGTGATCGAGACGACGTTAACGTTGATTCTTGGAAGAAGATTAATTCGCTCGAAAATGGGATGTGGAGTATATTAAGCACGGTTTCGTTCCATCAGTGTGTTATTGCAAATCCTCTCTAATGAGATCATGAAGCAGACGAAATTGCGTTGCCGTCTAACTACCAAATCTACAGAATAAAACCAAAGAATTTTTCGAACGTAAAGCCGAGGAATATAGTAAACAGAAGACCGTGCTAAAAACAAGAGCCACTCTCAACGAAAATTCTCTTAAAGCGTCGTACCTGATTGTCCAGAGAATCACAAAATCAACGAAACCGCACACGATTGGAGAAGATCTTATCATGCCATCCGATGTTGAGATTTGTGACGTATTTTTCGGCTCAGAATACGCTACAAAGCTGAGAAGCATTCCATCTCGAACGATAATGTCCGCAGAAGAATATCTGAAATGTCCAAGGACATTGTCGAGCAGCTAACTGAACGATTACAATCTACTAAGTTTGCTATTCAGTTAGATGAGTCAAATGATATCATCGGCGAGTCACAGCTGCTTGTTTATGTTCGCAATTGTTGGCAAAATAGTATGCAAGAGGAATTTCGTTTTTGCGCATCACTGCCAGCGAGAACGACGGCCGATGAAATATTTTGTGTGTTAAACGATTTTTCCACAACTTTTGGACTACAGCGGACGAATTGCATTGTGTGTGCACCGACGGTGCTGCCACAATGACTGGCCGCAACAGTGGTGTTGTAACTCGCATAAAGCAAATGCCACCCGAGATTGTAGGCACCTATTGCATGATTCATCGTTTGCCACTCGCTTCAAAGACGTTGGATGAAACTCTTGGATCTGTACTCGAAGGCTGTGTTCGGATTGTAAACTTTATAAAAACTAGAACAATGAACGGTCGATTATTTGCTCAACTTTATACTGAGTCAGATGCAGAACACAAGCATCTCTTATTGCACTCGGCTGTGCGTTGGCTGTCCGGAGGAAAAGTTCTTGCAAGAGTGTTTGAGCTTCGTTAAAATATTTGCAGCTGATATTGAGTGGCTTGCCTTGCTGGCATACCTTGCTGACATTTTTAGCCTTTTGAACAGTCTGAACATGTCACTGCAGGGTAAATATGCCAGTATACTCAAAACATAAGACAAAGTCGCAGGCTTTAAGAAGAAACTACGACTTTGGCGCACTCGACTCGAGAATAAATCACAAGACATGTTTCACTTGATCTGTGAATTTATAGAGAGCAATGAAGTTAATGGCGACATTTTGGAAAGGATCACTGGTGTAATAAAAGGGCATCTGACGTCTCTTGCTGAGTATTTTGACAAATACTTCACGCCCGAAGATATTAAAGTGTACGATTGGATTGGTAATCCTTTTCAGTGTGTATTCTCTGAATTAACCGGTCGTGCACAAGAAGAAGTATCGGAACTGTCTAGCAATCGCACATTACAAATCAAATTTAACGACCCCGCTGTGGATATCTCTTCCTTGTGGTGCACTGTTTCCCTGGAATATCAGTTTTTATCAGCCCTGGCGATGAAAGTTCTTTAACTTTTTTTCAACAACTTATTTATGCGAAGTTTCATTTTCTGTACTGACTGCCATGAAAACCAAATATCGTTCAAGAATGAACGTAGAAGATGATCTTCGAGTGTGTTATCACAAATTCCAGCCAGAATAGACGCGCTGTCGGAAACAGTGTCATCGTAAAGATAAATGAAAAGAACATTTGTGTTGCAATGAATATACAGTTAAACATGTAGAGAAAATATTACATAATACTTTATAACATTAGATTTATTCCTTGCAAATAAATAAATTCCCATGGCTATCCTCTTTACTTTATTAGTGGGCTGCAAAATGCTTGACTTTTAAATGTGGGCCGTGCAGCACAAGGGTCTGAGAACCGCTGGATTAGTGTAAATGTATCTTATGTTAATTTCCGAAATGCTGTCAGTATTTCTATGTCAATTGCGTCGGTGATCCTAATATTTCATTAGACCTGTATCCTGTATATCAAATAAGATCCATAGGAGGTGCTCTTTTTCCTCTTAAAATGTGTTTTCGTTTAAATAATTTGATTTCTTATTCGTATGTCTACGTTTTCTTCCTCTCTTTTAGAATCTTTGATATATGAACAAACTGTTTTAGACTGTTCTCTTTGATGCAAATAAAAATATTCATATTTTGTTATGTTCTTTCACAGATCTTTGTTCATTTCTGTTATGCTCTTTCACAGATCTTTGTTCATTTTTGTTTGTTTGTTATGTTCATCCACCTATCTTGATTCACGTTGTGTTATGTTCTTCTAAGTTCTTGATTCATGTCTGTTATGCTCTTCCACATGTTTACTATGTTCTTCCTAAGATCCTAGTTCATATGTTTTATGTTCTCCCGCTGACCTTGGTCCATGTTTACTATGTTCTTCCACATATCTCGTCAATGTTTGTTATCTTATGTCCAGCATGTAGACAATGTTATACAAAAAAGTCATGGCAGCATTGGGAGCAGTTAGGTTAATGACTGCAGCAAACTTTCCACGGCGCGCTCTATTCTTGATGATGCAGGCACTGGTGATGTCACCATTAGAGTATGGTCTTGGCCTACTCACCCTGTCAAGTGCACGGTTAAATAGACTAGAGCGAGTACAGAACAGCGCAATCAGAGTGGTCTTCGGCTGCACCAGGGTCGCTGGTATTAAGAACCATCCTCTCTGTAGGGAGCTGGGGTTGATAAAGGGCAGACCCATCAAACGAGACTCATCCAGGATGAGGCTGATAAAGGGCAGACCCATCAAACGAGACTCATCCAGGATGAGGCTGATAAAGGGCAGACCCATCAAACGAGACTCATCCAGGATGAGGCTGATAAAGGGCAGACCTATCAAACGAGACTCATCCAGGATGAGGCTGATAAAGGGCAGACCCATCAAACGAGACTCATCCTGGATGAGGGTGAGTCTGAGAATACAATAATGTCAGTGTGCGATCTAGATGAGGTGACTAAAGGCAATGGTTGGTCACTGGTAATGAATGGACCTCCTCAGCTAACAGAGGTTATTATACAGAAGGGCCCGAATGTAGAAACTGGGCACAGGGGGGGGGGGAGTTGAACTTTGGGTTCAAGATACCATCCAGCGTCATTGTGGGTCTTCCGACACGGTAGCATATACAGATGTCTCAGTGTCTCGGAACAGCAGAAGTGGTTGGGGTTTTGTTGCCTACCGAGATGGAAGTGTGGCGGCACGGGGTTCGGGAGTGTTTGAAATGACTACATCAAGCGTGCGAATAGAAATCGCGGCTGTGTCGGCGGCAGTCCATGATGTGATTAATGGTGCCACTATGATGCATTTACGGTGTATGCTTCGTAAAACTGCTGAGAAGAAATTGCTTTAAAAAAATAATAAGTTACTCTGTTTCGCTGTTCAAATGTGGTAAGTCTAACGTTGATTTACTATCCAAGTCACACGGAGTACACTGGGAATGAAATGGCGGATTTACCTTGCTGGACAGGCTAAAATAAAAGGCAGGCTGAGAAGTGAGACATTGCTTAAGCTGTGTGGGACAGACTGCTGGGAAAAAATGAAGAGCGGGGACGGAAGGACAATGTAGTTTTTTCTTAAGAAGATTGTTGGGGCTGGGACATATTAAGAGTGCTGGTAGGAGATCCTAAATGTGTGCCAAAATGGATGCTACGGCATGCGACGGAGCATATATGGGCCTGTCCTGGATGCAGTGATAGCCGGGGGGGGGGGGGGGGGGGGTCTGAATTTTGAACCTGAAGCCTTGAACCAAATGTCTACAACCTCTAAAAACCCGCTCTCTCTTACCCGCTGCAGGCAGTGTTACATCTGCTCTATAGTGCTGTGCATCTTTATTTCATTTTTAATCCAGTGATGATATGGAGGCCTCAGATTTCCACATTTTTTAAAATAAAATTAGTTCAGTCTGGGGGCCGGCTAGCGTAGTGGTTAGAGCACTCGTCTAGCAACCAAATGGTCGAGGGTTCGAATCCCCAGCTGAGCGGGATCCTTTTTCCGACCAATACGGCCCTGAGGTCGACCCAGCCTCGCAAAAAGGGTACCAGAGAAAATCTGGGAAGTAAAGGCAGCGAGGAAAGGAACTGGTCACCCTACCTCATACGCTGATGACCCAGCATAATGAGGTCTCTAACGCTTCACCCCCTACGGCATTTGCTATGGGACTATCTTTACTTTTTTTAGTTCAGTCTGTCCTTGACAGACTTCAGTAGAAATTATAATTTAGATCTCACGCCAGTTTCTTGAAGACGATCTTCAAACACAATTTATATATAAGCAGCTACAGAAGCTTTCTTCTAATTTCCCTAGAAACATAGAATTAGATAGTGACTAAATTTTCTTCTTATTTCCATGAATAACGTAGAGTTAGATAGTGACTAAACGTTCTTCTACTTTCCCTAGAAAATTAGAATTAGTGACTAAATTTTATTCAAATTTCCCTAGAAAATTAGTTAGATAGTGACTAAATTTTATTCTGATTTCCCTAGAAACTTAGTTAGATAGTGGCTAAATGTTATTCTGTTTTCCTTGGTAACGTAGTTAGATAGTGACTAGACCCCACAAAATCCAA
Source organism: Achatina immaculata (assembly GCA_009760885.1). NCBI lineage: Eukaryota > Metazoa > Mollusca > Gastropoda > Stylommatophora > Achatinidae > Lissachatina > Lissachatina immaculata. The sequence goes on from CM019720.1 coordinate 2,244,305, forward strand.
AAGTTTGCTGTACTCTCCTGGACACTGATAGAGGATCATCTTTAGACTTCTATTTCCGGAGGTGTTTAGGCTAAACATGCAGATGCTGTGAATCAGGCAGTCTTAGTTTTTAGCATTTCGTTCGTCGACTGATTTGCAGAAGACTCATTCCAACAGTAAAAGTGCATATTAATATTTTAAGATACTAGATACGTGGAACTTTGTTTAATCTTTGAATATGGAAACTCCGTTTCGTGAATTCAAAAGAGGCTGCTTTTCAAATAGATGATTTCCTGCGATATTCTTAATGAGATTTCATAAAGATCACTACCAAGAGCATGTTTTGTCGAAAAATGCCAGAATGTTAAACAGTGTGTTGTATAACTACTTTTATGTAGAACAGTAGTCCTTAACCTTTTTATTGTTTGTGTCGTGGACTTTTTTTTGGGTCGTGTAAACCTTGGAGGTCCATGGATTCCATGTTAAGAACCACAACTTTAAATGTACATCGTGTCTGCAGAACATCTTGCTGGCTTTTTTTTTTTTTTACAAAATATTGGTGACAAATATCTCTTCAACTACATCGTTATAACAATTATTCTTCTTTCTCAGTGTTAAACAGTGTGGTAACGTAGACTGAGCACTAATGGAGCATACGATTCGTAGGAAACGAGGGGGTAGACGAGTGAGGAGAAGCTGGCTTGGGAATTCAGTGACATCCTAAGCACCACGCCCACAGACACAGTCATCCTGGTTAGAGGGCAAGACATTTTTCGGCTGGCTACGATGATAGCACCGTTTTGCTTACGAAGGATAGACCATGCACGCGAATGGTTTCTGGACCACAAGGAAAAGAATCTTCCAACGGTTTCTAGACCAAGAAGAAAAGAATCTTCCAACAGTTTCTATACCAAGAGTAAAAGAATCTTCGAGCGGTTTCTAGAGCAAGAGGAAAATAATCTTCCAACAGTTTCTATACCAAGAGTAAAAGAATCTTCTAGCGGTTTCTAGAGCAAGAGGAAAATAATCTTCCAACAGTTTCTAGACCAAGAAGATAGGAATGTTCCAACGGTTTCTAGACCACCAGGAAATAAATCTTCGAACGGTTTCTAGAACAAGAGGAAAAGAAAGTTCCAACTTTTTCTAGAACAAGAGAAAAAGAATCTACCAAGAATTTCTAGACCAAGAGAAAGAGATTCTTCTAACGGTTTCTAGACCAAGAAAAAAAAGAATCTTCGAACAGTTTCTAGACCAAAAGGAAAATAATCTTCGAATGGTTTCTATACCACGAACAAAAAAAATCTTCGAACTGTTTCTGGACCAAGAGAAAAAGAATATTCCAACGGTTTCTAGATCAAGAGGAAAAGAATGTTCCAACGGTTTCTAGATCAAGAGAAAAAGAATATTCCAACGGTTTCTAGATCAAGAGGAAAATAATGTTCCAACGGTTTCCAGATCAAAAGAAAAATAATATTTAAAAAGTTTCTAGATCAAGAGAAAAAGAATCTATCTACAACAGAGAATGAGATATCTACAACAGAGAAAAGAGATGTCTACAACAGAGAAAAGAGATGTCTACAACATGGAAAAGAGACATCTACAACATAGAAAAGAGATGTCTACGCAGTTAACTACGCCATAGTTCTTTTCCTTGTTTATCCCTGCTCACTCTTCTGTGCTGCCCTCTGGCTGGTTTTCGGCATTGTTAAGTACTGCCAGGGGATCAGCTCCTGAACGACCACAGATTTGATGTTGGTTACACAGAACGTTATGTCCTCCGGCCCAGTGTATCACAACTTTTAGTACACGGACCACAAATGGCCCTCGGGGCATTATGAGACGGCCTACACTATTGGACCACTTGGTAATAAGTCGCATCTATTGAATAAAAATCAGTTAAAGAGTTCCATTTGCATGTTAAGCTGGTGTTCGGCAACGTACGTATAGCTGAAAAATTGGTCATTGAATGTAAAAAAAAAGGGTTGGTAACCGCTGTTAGAATGAGTGGGACAGAAACAATTCTCTTAGTGTGGCATTTATCTTAACGCTGCTCAGAGCCCTGAGGATAGAAATGTCACGTTAAGTATTTATGGAGGTTGCGAATAGCCCCTGGGCGAATCGCGCGTTCATTACTTCCACTCATTGTAGGTTAACAAACACAACAGTCCGCTGTATTCATTATTCCTAGAATAATCCTTTTTGATACAGTATTTATGAACCTGTAATGGGGGGAGGGGGGTGAGGATCCTGTCAATCAGCGACCTACAGCTGACATGTTAGCGTCAGGGTTGATAAGCCATGGCTGACGTGCGAGCCCCAAGGCTGGAAAGCCACAGCTGACGTGCTAGCTAGCGCCAGGGCTGGTAATGTCACAGATGACGTGCTAGCATCACGGTTGATAAGCCAAAGCTTGACGTGCTAGCGCCAAGAATGGCAAGCCACAGCTATCCATTGCGTGCTTGATCTGATGTGGAGAAGGGGCTTAAGTACACATACCAGATGCTCTGTCCCACTTCCCCGTCGGTACCCCCCCCCCCCCCAGCAACAGGCCTGGCCTCACTAACAGGACAGGAATCGTCACATCCCCCAAGGCGGTGGAGTCTGCTAAAGAAGTACTGTGCGCCCGTTTTGCTTTTTTTTCTTTCAGCTCCATGCAAGGACTGACACAAAAATAGCCGCCATAACCCGCTCCCTCCCAGACCGTCACGGTTCTGTAGTCAACATCCTCACAGCATCGGCTGCAAAGAACACCAGCTGGCAAGTTGCAGGGAGATTGAGGAAGGCGAAGGCGATCATGTCTGGTGGCACTGAACTTCTGTGTGCTGGGCACCGTATGTGTGTAAATGTGCTAAAGTGTTTATCGTAAGAGCATTCGTATGTGTAGGCTAGAAATGACTTGTTAAGCACAATCGCTTTTGTTACATGTACGTTTTTAGTGCACTAGTCTCGCATGGCGAGGGAGGAGGGGCGGGGAGGGGGGAGGGGAGTTTCAGTGCCCTATACCAAAAAATCCTGTCAAGACCTTAACTGCAGTTCAGATCTCGTCACACGGCCAAGCGTGTGACATTAATCCTTCTAAACGTCTGTTGATACAAGCTTGATTAGGTTGCAACACACGAGTGGTCTGGCACAGTTCTCTTATAGCCAGGTTATTTCATAGAATTAAGTGGTTGATGTTGGCACTTTGTTTGCTCGTTTGATTGGTTCTGTTTGACTTCATCGTCTACCAGTAGGGCAGTGACTTCATCGTCTACCAGTAGGGCAGTGACTTCATCGTCTACCAGTAGGGCAGTGACTTCATCGTCTACCAGTAGGGCAGTGACTTCATCGTCTACCAGTAGGGCAGTGACTTCATCGTCTACCAGTAGGGCAGTGACTTCATCGTCTACCAGTAGGGCAGTGACTTCATCGTCTACCAGTAGGGCAGTGACTTCATCGTCTACCAGCAGGGGCAGTTCATGCCTAAATAGTCCTGCCGTCACCGCTGAGTAAGGTCCATCGTTAACTTTTGTGCAGTGAGGAAACGAGATAACAGTGTTTCTTTTTAGATACTCGTTTCTCTTTCTGTCCCTCTCTCTCACTCTCTCCCCCTTTCTCTTTCCTTTTTCTCTCTCTCCTCGTCTCTGCCTCTCCCTCTTTCTCTTTCCCTTTTCTCTCTCATCCTCTCTGCCTCTCTCTCCTTTCTCTTTCACCTTTCTCTCTGATCCCCTCTGTCTGTCTCTCTTCCTCTCTTTCGCTTTCTCTCTCCCTTTTATTGTCTTTCTCTTTCTCTCACTTGTCTCTCCTTTCTATCTCTCCTCTCTCTCTCCCCCCCCTCTCTCTCTCTCTCTCTCTCTCTCTCTCTCTCGGTGAGTGTATTAGTGCCCTCGACAAATTTCTCATAATTAGAACTAACTAATCTGGACCGACATGACCTTGTGTATACCAGAAATGCTTCTCTCACTCTAGAACTATTCATCATTTACCAGTTTAATCAACCACCTTTATTAAAGAAAAAACATTTTAAAAATTAATAGAATTTTATAAAAGTTAAGGGGCTTTTCTTGTTATTTTGCTTTTGTCTGGATCCACCATGGATCACTTTGTACGAGATACATCTGCATTTTGTTGGGTCAAACCTTCATGAGGCGGTTTAAAGTAAACAGATCAATAAATTAGAACTGATTTGACTAAGAATACATTTTCATGTGACTTTATCAAGCATAGAAAAACAAGCAGCAGATAAATGTCAAAATGTAATGTAATGTTACCTATTAGGAAAGGTTATTCCAAGCTGCATGCTATTTAAAAAAAACACATTGTGCTATCGCAAAAGGATAGACAGAGGTACAAAAAGTAAGATTTTGAAGGGCATGCATAAACCCCATCGTAACATATGCCTGTGAGACCTGGACACTTAACAAAATAGCTGAGAACCACACAAATGCCGTTGAATGTAAATGCTACAGAAGATTTCTTCAAATAGCATGGACACACAAAAAAAAAGAACAAATATATCCATACTACAAGGATTCAGTGCTGAAGAAGGTTGGTTAGTAAAGAAGATTAAACAGAGAAAACTTAAGCATTTCGGAGATATTAAACTTCATGATGGTTTGGAGAAGACGGTCTTGGAAAGGTACAATATTGGGAAAAGAAAGAGAGGAAGACCAAGGCGAAGATGCCAACAGGACATTGTCAATGATTTGTGAATGGATGCATCAGCAGCAGGGAATTTTGCCTACAACTGAGAGGCCTACAGGAGAGCTGTTTGATGAGGGAAAGTTCCGCATAGGACATGCTAATGAATGAATGAATCGCAAAAGACATCACATATTTTTTAACAATATCAGGTTTCAAGTTCTATGAAAATATTATAAACCCTGGGGACTCTTAAACCAGGAGACCAGAAGTAACCGTAAAAAATTAATGCATTTCATAACAGACCATCAACTGCAAAGTTAGCGGTTTTGGTGAATGAGGCATCATGTGCGCCGACTTAATTGGCACATGCATGGGCATGTCAAGATAAGTTTTAGAGTTCCTCCTAAAATGAAACCGTACTGTTCTGTTCATACAGCTCTGAATGTGTTGCACAGGGTCCGGCATAAATCGCGGCTGGATTTTAAAAATGGAAGATACATAAGCGCTATACATGTTTTTTGGTTTAAAAAAAAGCGAAATGAAACTCAGAAAAGTGAGTATTTTTATTATTACTGACAATCATATTTGGGTTTTGAAAATAGCGCCGGTTAAATGATCGCCATTACATTTGGTACATTCACCCAGGCGTCTGGAAAATTCATGCATAACACCATTTAACAATGTTCAGAGGGATATTTTGAATGCATTGTCGGATTCGATCCTCTAGGTCTACAATTGAATGTGGTCGGCTAGCATACACCGTGTACTTGAGGTACCCCCATACAAAGAAGTCTGCGGCCGATAAATCCGGTGACCTTGCCGGCCAATGAATATCTCTCAATCTGAAATCTTGTTGCAGCATGGCCATGGACTAACGGCCTGTGTGGGCAGTTGCTCCATCTTGTTGAAATTATATTTGTCTCTTATTTCTATTGGCCAAGTCTGGAATGAAGTATTCAGTTAGCATCTGCACATAAATATCACTATTAACAGTAAGAGGATGCCAGGTGCCCAAGCGTTCCTAACAGCTGATCGCCGAGGGCTACTCAGTAATGCGTTCAGGTGTCTGTTGAGTTCTTGGACGGCCAGTAAACTTGTTATTAAGGCAATTAGCGGTTTCCTTAAATGTCTTGATCCACCTCAAAATTGTTTTGTCCTCCTATCCGGAACATTATCACGGGGATGCAATTCAAAGTGGCGAAGAAACTTTCGTTGTACAGTAATAGACGATTCTCCATTTTAAAAATAAGTTTCAGCTGTGAATGCGCGATGTTGTGTTTGCCAAGAAGCCATTGTTAAAAATGATCGTTTGTCTGCTTCATCTCTGACGTCATATTTTTTCACACGTATTCAGTTTCTGCGCACTACGTCAGTTAAATCTAGCTATGCTTTATGCTGGACCCTGTATTATCTGCCTGAAAGAATGTTTTCTGGTAGCTATGCTGGAAGTCCCTTCCACAAAAGAATGAAGCGCAGCGGGCACCGTTGACTGTTCTATAACCTAGCAAATGGAAGACGTAGTTCAGGAGATCAATGTATTCTAGTTTCTGTTTGCAGACTTTACACATGGAAGGAAAGGGGGATTTACTTTTTTACGACCTGTTAGATCACCTGAAACTAGGGAATGAACAATTAATTATGCACGTTATATGCTTTCTGGATATCACTTCTCACCTACACGAGATGCGAGCTCGGCGAACCGAACATTGTTAGTATCTGTGGGATCAATGATGATTCACGCGGCCGCAAATCGCCCGAAAACGATGGAGGGGAGAGCATTACTGTAACTTGTGCGAGCGCGGACTGTTACCTTCTTGGAAAGGATACCCGAGTTCGTGCATGGAGTCCTTTTTTTTTTGTTCTTTTTAATCTTATAACTTCTCGTGTGAAATAATGTTCGTGTTCCTGAGGATATGCTTTTTTTTATACATATACATTTCGTCTTAGTTAAGGTAGTGTACGACGTAATATAGCTGTAATATTAAATAAAGGTGTAGTTTAATGAGAGAATGCATAATCTTAGATAAAAGATGGTATAATTTATGACATAATGTATTATGTAATACTAATTAAATAGTGTAATTTATGATAGAATGAATACATAGTTGTAATGTTAGACTAAAATTGGTAATTTGTGATAGAATGCAAAGTTGCAATGTTAAATTTGAATTAAAAAAAAAGATTGTAATGCATGAAAGAATACATAGTCGTAATGTTAAATAAAGAAAGATGTAATTTATGATAGAATACATGTTGTGATGTTATGTAAAGAAAAATTGTAATTTATGACCGAACATGTAGTTGTTACGAGGGATGATTGATAAGTTTTCGGCCTAAGGTACAACGGATTATTTATGGACAACTTTTTTTGGTTATTTCTCAACATAGTCCCATTGCAAATTTATACACTTAGTCCAGCGATCTTGGAGCATACGGATTCCTTCTTTGTAAAAGTCATCATCTTGTGCCTGTAGAAAGTGGTCTGTAGTATGAATGACGTCATCAGCTGAAGCAAATTTGCGACCACTGAGCTTCTTTTTGAGTTTGGTAAACAGGCAATAGTCCGAAGGGGCCAAATCTGGGGAATAAGGAGGATGCTCAAGAAGCTGTAAGCCGCGTTCATGAATGGCAGCCATTGCCACCGCCGACTTGTGAACTGGAGCATTGTCTTAATGAAAGATGACTACTCTCATCAATTTCCCTCCACGCTTTTCCTTCATTTTCACCCGCAGTTGCTTCACAAGATTAGCGTAATAGGCCCCGGTGACCGTTCTGCCCTTTTGAAGACAGTCTACCAATAGCAAATCTTCTGAGTCCCAAAAGATGGAAGCCATTACTTTGTCTACAGACAGAACCACCCTTGCTTTCTTTGGAAGTGAAGATCCATGATGTTTCCACTGCTTTGACTGTTCTTTGGTTTCTGGTTTAAAATGATGAACCCAAGTCTCATCCATAATCACTAATTGCTGAAGAAACTTTTCAGGATCTGCAGAAAAATGGCCAAGATTGTCTGTTGACAGGTTGAGACGCTGTCGTTTGTGATCAGCTTTAAGAAGTTTCGGGACCCATCGAGCAGAGACCTTTGTCATTTGAAGATCATTGTGAATAATGGCACGAAAATGTTCCTGGGAGATGCCCAACTCAGTAACAATGTATTGCTCAGTTAGTCGTCAATTCTCCATTATCATGTTATGGATTGTGCCGATGGTTACCATTCTTGATCTTCCTGGACGGGGATCATCTTCCATACTCTCCCTTCCGTGTTTGAATTAAGCTGCCCATTTCTTCACTGTGTTGTAAGAAGGGGCACTCTCCCCTAGAGTCTCTACCATATCCTCATGGATCTCCTTCGATAAGAAGCCCTTGATGCAGAGGTAGCGAATGACTGCTCGATGAGAAATTGTATCCATTTTCTCAATTTATGCCACCACTTACCACTTCAGTAGCCTGTAAGAAAAAAACTGGTTGTAGTTGATTTCTTGAAACTTGATGTTTAATCTTACATTAAACCTGATCTATAAATGCAGCTAATATTAACTGTGCGTTTCAAGAATTTGTACCTTATGCAGAGAACTTATCAATCACTCTCGTATGTTAAATAAACATAAAATGTATAGTTTATGACTGAATGCAAAGCCGCAGTATATGACCACAGTACTAATTTGTAATGTAATGTTACACCTAAAAAGGTTTACTATGTGCCAGAATAAATAGCTGCAAGTTTAAGTTTAGAAAGAATAGTTTATGACGGTTTTAGTATGTAATTATAACGCTACAAAACTAAACAGGTAAATTACTTTTTATTGTTCATATCATGGTTCATTGCTTTCATTTTAAGTATATATATATTATATATATATATATATATATATATATATATATATATATTATAATGTTAAAAATTAAATATTAAATCGATATTTAGACGAAGAATATGCTCAACTTTATTTCATTATCTTAAGCAGAACGAATAAATATAGTACTAAAATTCTTTGTCTTTTCTCTGTTTAGTTTCTAAAATGTATAAACTAGGAAGAAAGTAGAAACAGCTTTATTATTTAACGATAACAAACTTGTAACGTTTCGGTGCGAGCCTTTATCAAACAAAAACAAACATGACTAAGAATTAGATAGAAGAGACAAAGTATGGATTACATCAAACTAATGTAAGCGAAATAACAAAAAATGAAAAAAAAAATCAATGAAAACAATGAACGAAAAATAGTAACGGAATGAAAACTTATCTCAGTTCTTGTAAAGCCACAAAAAAAGGCTTGTGTGTATCCAGGAACATAAGCAATTTGTCTTCACAAATTTATTATTTGAGTTTACTTTCAAGTCTACTTTCTTATCTGTCAAGTTCACTGTTTGCCATAACTTAGCTGAGTCTACTTTCTTATCTGTCAAGTTCACTGTTTGCCATAACTTAGCTGAGTCTACTTTCTTATCTGTCAAGTTCACTGTTTGCCATAACTTAGCTGAGTCTACTTTCTTATCTGTCAAGTTCACTGTTTGCCATAACTTAGCTGAGTCTACTTTCTTATCTGTCAAGTTCACTGTTTGCCATAACTTAGCTGAGTCTACTTTCGTATCTGTCAAGTTCACTGTTTGCCATAACTTAGCTGAGTCTACTTTCTTATCTGTCAAGTTCACTGTTTGCCATAACTTAGCTGAGTCTACTTTCTTATCTGTCAAGTTCACTGTTTGCCATAACTTAGCTGAGTCTACTTTCTTATCTGTCAAGTTCAAAGTTTGCCACATCTTATCTGTTCTCGTATTGCATTACGCCTGTAAATGGAATGCCATAACATTTCACTCCATATCGTTCCTATTTTATTTATTTTCCTGTCTGAATCTCGCCAAGTAGATCTGTCTAGATCTACTTGGTGGGGTTTCTGTTTTCAACTAACATCACTTTCAGTGAAAACAACCCCGTGTTTATTCTTTGCCAAACAAATTTAATCTATTTCTTTCCATGTTCTCATTCTGATTGGAAATGGTAATACTCGCACGTATTCATGTTACCAGTGGGATTTCTCATATTTTATCTCTCCGTACAATCTGTTTGGAAACTTAACTACAAAGGCTAATTCTGTTCTTTGTGTTCTATATGGAGTATGCCCTGCGGTTATCGCCGCTGACAGTCTATTTAACGCAGTTTTTACACAGTTGTTCCCCGTGTTTTCAAACGAAATTGAACGCTAAGTAGAGACTGTGTACGACCATCTTGTTGCATTTGTTTTCGGTGGTGTTATGGTTAAGTTTTTGTTCATGAATCTGATAGTCGAGCGGAGTCCTACAACTTACATTACTGAACTTTTATGAGATCTCCAAAAACGTTCTGTAGTCATGACCTGCCTTTTCTCCTTCAGTACACGCTTCTGGTATTCTATATATCTAATTCATAATATTTTTTTTTATAAAATTACGTATATGACCTGCACTGTGTTTAGATACCCCCAAGTGTACTATTGATTAATAAATTAATTTCCTATTTAAAAAAATAATAAATCTATGCCTGTTTAGGTTTTGGAATCTAACGCATAACGGAGGCAGGATTGTTATACAATGATGATATATATTAAAATAATTCAGAATAATCCATCATAACCGTAAGTATGAAGCTGAAGAGAAACAAAAATTGAGGCTGAAGATGGACAAATATATCGTGGACTATGTAGTAATTAAAGACTTATGTGAGGGCCACATACTACGAATGGTAACAAAAAAACAAGACACCCCTATACCGCCTTGACTTGGACATCTCAAGGGAAATAAAAGAGGAGCAGAGCATAGGGAACATGGAGACGCATAATATAGGAAGAACTGAAGGAAGCAGGAAAGACATGGTTTGAGTTATGGCGTCTTGCTCAAGATAGGACTGGCTGGAGAACATTTGTTGATGTATTATGCTCCATTGGGAGTACAGAGGTCGATGATGATGATGATGTGATTAGCATCAGCGCTTTATAAAACAATTCATAAATAACTGCATCTTTAGACAAATAAATCTAAAGGCAATAATTACATTCAGAAAACTTTATTCGACTGAAAGCAGAGAAAAGTTTTCATTGACGAACTAGGAAATTAATTTATTAACAGTAATTGAAAGTTCGCCTGCATTAAACAGTTTATAAAATTACCTGAAAAAAGTAAAATTCAACGTATGTATGTACAAGTATATACATATAAATG